>JARHVA010002154.1:1780000-1942500 GCA_037957365.1 Torreya grandis
GTCCCCAGAGGACCCAAAACTAACATAGCTATCAATGAATCCAAATTAAAAATGAGACCATATGGGTCCCAAATAGACCTCGAACTAATTTAGGTAGTATCCATATGGTTCCCCTAAATGGATCAAGAATACAACTAGCAAAGACCCCTTACCACAAACCATAAAGAGTGCATCACCCCAAAAGAGGAAAGTAATGGGTAAAAAGTACAAGAAATATAATAAAGAGTCCAATAAATACAAATTCTAAAGTGGATGAAGTTAAACAACCAATAGGAAAACTTCAAATTTAAGAAGGCTTAGAAAATGTGTGAGTCTATCCAATCAAGATGACATTGTATATCTAAAAAATCCCTAGGTAAGAGAGTCTAGTTTGATACTAAGTAACCCTAACTTTCCATTTTAGAACATCTAGGACTTGGTAAAACCAACTACATAGATTTAGACACACCCATCCCATATAGACATTCACAAAAAATCACTCCAAGGAAGTTCTTAAGTTCCCATTAGAGAACAAAAATGAAACCATTCCAAATAACAAAGTTATTGAAAAGACAATTAATGAGAACATCAAGTAATATCAAGGAAATTGAAAAACAAGTTCATTCATTAAATTAAGGCCCAAGTATCATGTAATGGTGTTTCTATATGATTTTTGCTTTCTACATTCAAAAAGGAAATGAGAAACTAAGATAAGATGGTCTAGGGTCAAAAGATACCCGGATGAGGTCATGTGCACCAGATTTAGACGTTGTGAGAACTCCTCTTTGGTTGTGGAGGATGACACCTGTAGAAGAAAGAGACTAAAACAAAGAAGCTGTTAGATGAGGAGATGGTAGGATGCCAAGAAAAAGCTTGATCCCAGAAGTATAAAGACTTCCTTGAGGGATGTCAACCCACTGATTGGTAAAAATAATGTCTGATAAAAGACAGAATGATAAAAGACTGAAATGATTAAAGACTGAAACAAAAATATAAGCAAATGCTTACCTAAATATTGTTGTCAGTTTGGTCACAGTCACCAACGTTGATTAGGCTGTCGACGTCGATTGGTCAAGTCTGCTGACGTTGATTAGTCTACCAATGTCAGTGGAGGCAATGGTCTCTGTGGTCGGCGTCAGTCAGGGCAGTAGTCTTTGGATGAGGTCTGGTTGGGTCTGTGGTCTTTGGATAAGGTCTAGTTAGGTCTAGATGGGTTTATGGTCTAGTTGGAGGTAGTCTGAGAGTCTAGTTGAATGCTCTGTGCAGGGTCTTTACAGGTAGAAAGAATGGTCTGAAAGAGGGACCAAATAGAAGATAGAGGCAACAGGGAAGAAAGAGTGGTCTGGAAGGGGTCTGGCTAGGAGAGGTTGAAAATGAGCAGTAGGCTAAATGACAGATGAATTAAGAGAAATACTGAAATGAAAATAGTAGAAATACTTACCTCATACTTGCTGGAGAATGGAATGAAGAAGACCTATTGCTATTGATGTACCTGTTGTTGATGCTTGGTAGTGTAGAAGACCTATTGTTGTTGTAGCTTGTTGTGTGTCCCTGAGAGAGAGAGAGTGAGAGGTCTGATGATTGGAATGATTGATGGATTGAGGAGTGAAAGATCAGATGGTTGAAGGTCAAAAAGGTCAGATTTTAGAGATTGGAAAAGCGGATCCTGCATTCGAGTCAAGAACACAGTTATGAAGGAAACTGATGCTGGAAATATTGCTGACATCAGTCGATAGTTGATCGACATCGGTGGATGGAAGGTAGGAAAAAGGCTAAAAATAGCCTTTTATCCATTTTCCCAACTATTGGGTCAGCAGGTTGGGGGAAGAAATAGTTGAAGGTGGATTAATAGGCATGGGAAATGAGTGGGATAAGGGAAATGGGGTCTTAAATCATTTAAGACTTGGCAAGGGGTAGTGGAGAGAATCCAAGGAAGGGCATCCTAGGGTGGTGAGGTGTCAAGGGTGAGATGGCAAGGGGAGAGAATTATTAATAAAAACTAAGATAATTATTTTAAATTAATAAGACATAGGTTAAGAGTGGAAAGGGACCAAGGGGGGAGGATGACCAAGGGGTAGACATGATTTTGGTGTCTACATTTGCCCCTTTTTGTCTTATTGGTTATTCTTGACGAACTACAAGACAAAAATAGGAGTTTGTTGCCCCAGGTATGGGATGAGGTTGATTTTGTCCTGTTGGTTGTTCAAGTGAACTGTAAGACAAAAATGAAAGGAGGGTTGGTTGCCCCGATTATGGGATGAGGTATTCCCCCTCAAAGCAGGAGTCGAGGGAAGGAAACCTAGAATTGGGTGCTGATTTGATAGAGAGATATATGAAAATGGTGAAGTTGGAGTGAGAATGTTGCAATAGTCATGATTACACGTATACCACTTCATAGGATGGTCAGGTCAAATTCTCATAGGTCAAGGGTCAAGGAGTGCCAAAATTGAAATAACTAGGCCCCAGCATTTGGTCGTAGCTGATCAGGTTATTTAATCTAAGCTGTAGCTCCAATGGTCATCATATTCTAGGTATCCTAAGCTCAGGAAGTGCTCCTAAAAACACAAAAATGTCATAAGTAGTGGGGATCAACCGGCTTGCCATCCTATACTTGTGAAGGTCAAAATATGGGTTGTGGACAATTTTGCTAACCAATAGTGAGGTAGCACACATGCAAAAACAACCAAGGTAATGTTTGTCTTGGAAGTGGTCAGAGTCTGAGGAGATAGTCGCGATCTCCATGGTCATCGGTCGAGGCAGGTCAAGATAGATAGCTGGTCAAATGAATGGATGAATGAAAGAATGTGGCCGAGCTAACCTCAGAAGATGTTGTGTGATCTAAGTGCTACCTACATAGCCCTTGTGTGAAGGGCCTCAGGCCAATGTAGTTCTCCCTAAAAGGGAGGAAGAGGGTCAAAGTTATGGATTACTTTGGTCGAGGTCAAGTTATGGTCAAAAGGAGGATATGGTTTATCCATCAAGTAAATGAACAAATGAGGGTGGTCGAGCTAACCTCAAAAGGTGTCATGTCATTTAAGTGCTACCTACATAGCCCCTATCTTAGGGCCTCAGACCAATGTAGTTTAGACGAAGAGTCAAAGAGGTCGATGATTGGTTTTGGTCATGTGTTGAAATGATGAGGATAAGATGATGTTACAGCCTTTTCCATATGGTGTATTTTGTAACATTGGTTGAGGGGTCTTTCATCCCTAGCAATTTTCTATATTCGTGATGGATGTATGTAAAAATGAATTGAGGTCTATTTATGCTTCAGCATAAATTCCATCTGGTCGATAGTTTCCATGTGTATTGGTGTCCATAAAAACTATGTGAAATGGACTAGGATGATGTATGATGTCATGTTGTCATGTTGTTGGTTTGAAAATGTTTTGGTTTGGTTTGGTTTGGTTGGTAAATGATGTGGTTGAATGTGACCAAAGTGAAGGGGAAGTGAAAGGCATTGTGCTCTTTCATTGACCCGAACTAGAATGATAGCATAGAGCCCCATTCATGCATTACGTCATTGACCATGGGTTGTGTTAGAGAGGTAATCAAATCCCTTTGACATTAAAGTGAGCTCGAAGTCCCTTGAGTAGGTTGGGGTGATAGGTTGGATTATGTGATATGAGAGGATGGGGTAACCCTTTTTGGCAAGAATAACCTTGCCCCTTTTTATAGGAGACCCTGAGATGACTACAAGTCAAGTCCATGACACCCCCTTTTTTTTGGTGGACTGATCAATGTAGGAAGTCTACATAGAGATGTCATTTGCTTTGTGGTCATTTGTGAAGCTGATCGATGCAGGAAGCTTCTAAGAAAGTGCTTTTTGGAGCAAGATTTAGGCATAGCCATCCTTCGAGGGAGTGGTCTATATTTTTTCTTTATATATATGAGGGCTTTGAATAGTTGTCCTTCGAGGGAGCAGTCTATTAGCTATAGTAATGATAGTATAGCTATCCTTCGAGGGAGTAATCTGCTTTTTGATTTTGTGACCTTGGATATTTTGACATCTTGATTTATTTTTGACAAAATTTTGAGTCATGGACAAGACTATAGAAGTTCAAGGGCTCCCTTTTATTAGGACAAAGCATCCATACTTTATAAAAGGGTTACAAAGGGTTTGTTAAGGGGAATAGGGTTGAAAGGAATGAGGATTAAGTTGACAAGGGTTGTTCAAGGGACGAGCTCAAGTAAAATGTCAAGTGAGCAAGTACTCAACTAACAGTAGAATGGTCACAGATGCAAGGCATTAAAGGGCTCAGGTTCTGATAAGTCCCTGGTCCATGCTTGTGCGTTATGATGATGTAAGGTCTGAGCTAATTAGGTGCAAATTTTCCCCATTTGCCTCTTTCTAGATTGGTCACATGTTAATTGATGAAGGAGATGAAGTTAGTTGATGTGTTGTTGGATTATTTGGCTGGTTGATGTTTTGTCATTATTTGGTTGGTTGTTTGGTTATTGTTTGGTCAATGGTCAGTTGAATGTTTTGGTCAAAGTTTGGTCGAGATTGGTATTTGGTCAATGATTGGTCAAGATTGGTCGAGATGATTGGTCGATATCATGATTAAAAGATCAGTTGATGTTTGGTCAAGGTTTGGTTGAGGTTTGGTCGATGGTCTGGTTGAGGTCAAGTTGAATGTTTTGATGAAAAGGTTGGTTGATGTTTGGTCAAGACTGATCGAGGCTTGGTTGAGGCCTAGTCAAGGTTTAGGATTAAAAGAGTGATTTGGTTGAGACCAGGTTGAAAGGTTGGTCAAGGCTTGGATAAATGTTGAATTCCCCCAGTGGCTAGGGAGAATGTTTGACAGATTGGTCAAGGTTGGTTGAGGTTTGGTGGTCAGATTGACTATGTTGATGTCGAATAAGGGGGTTAAAGGTGGCAAGAGACCATAGTCTGGCATGGAAATCTTGATTTAGGTGATGAGGTTTGAAAAGCATGGGTCGGTGTTGATGATTTGTCAAAGGGGTGGTCAAGAGGATCCTTGATGAGAAGGGTATCCTTTTTCCAGTGTTGATGAATGACAGCTTTAAGAGTGCAACAATGCTCAGTGTCATGTCCCAGAACATGATGATAGTGAAAAAATTTAGAGTTATCAAACCAAGATGGTCTTGATCTAAGAGTTGATGAGTGGGGTGGTGTTGAAGGTTTGTTGATAATATGGTCAAGAAGAAGGGTGTCTTTCTCCAAACATTGGTGAATGACAACCTTGAGGGCACAATAATGCTCAGTGTCGTGCCTAGGCATGTCATGATATGCACAAATCTGAGTGTCATCGAACCAGGGTGGTTTTGGTCTGAGAGATTGATATGGTTTAAGAGGTGGGAGATTGATGCGAGAAGACTGCAACAATTATCGTAATAGTAAGGCATAAGAACCCGCCAATGGGTTTGCATGTCTTGTTGCAGTGGGGGTTAGTGACTTTGGTTTGAGAGGCGTAAGAGGTGTTGGTCATACCTTCATTTTCGTGGGTGGTGTAGCCACATGTGTAGATGGCACTTTGGTGGTGATAGGTGTTGGATGATTGGAAGGAAATATATGTCTGATGGGTTGAGAGAGTAATGGAGGTGACTTGCCTCTATGAGGTATGGGAGTAGGAAGCACTCCCATTAGGGTAGATGGATGCAGGCCCAAAATTGAAGGTAATGATGAAGGTGGGGGAGGAGTCCTCCAGTGTGGTTTAGTGGCCTTCTTTGGTTTGGGTTGAGGGCCACTATCGTGTGAGACAAGGTTAGATGCAGGTTTGGGTTTAGATGTGGATGAAGGTGAGTGAGATGTAGCAATCTCAGGCAAAAGGCAAGAGGAAACCATGACTAGGTCTTCCTCGATTGAAATGGGTGAAGAGACTGGGTCTTCTCTTGGTGGAGAAGAAATAGGAGAGTGCGGCTCCTCAAGAGGGTAGAGGGCAGGGATGATGGTGCCTTCTACTTGTGGTTGAGGAGTAGGCAAGGTAGAGTCCTCCATTGGTAGGAGAAAGGATGAATGTGGGGCTAATGGCATTGGTATGGTCAAGGCATCCTCCAATATAAGAGAGGTCAATGGAGGACTAACAAGAGAAGAGGATTCTTCTACCTATGGAAGCAGTTGGTCAGGGATAAGAGAAGAGATAGTGTTGACTGTGCGAATATTATGGTCTTGGGGGTCATTGGTCATGGTCTGGATATTATTTTGATTAGGAGCATGGTTAGGAAAAGGTTGTCTGAAAATGTCGATGTTTTGATTGGGTGGGGAATTTGGGTTATCTAAAACAAGATCCCCCTTGTCTATCATGTCTTGAATGATGTTTTTGAAGGTTCGGTAGTTGTTGATGTCATGGCCTTGGACACGGTGAAAGTGACAAAGTCATTCTCCCTATACCATGTAGGGAGGGCTTTTGAGGAGTCGAATTAAGGTGGTTGGATTGGAGGGAGATTGAGGACCCCCTGCTTGACAAGTTTTTCCAAAATGGAAGCATATGATTCTCCAAGTGGAGTGTAGTTACACTGTATGTACCATTGTTGGAATTGTTTGGTGATGCTTTGAGATGTTGAAGGTTGATATTGGTCAGTTGTTGTTGAATATGGTGATCTAACGACCATAGTGTTGGCCACTCCCTTAGACTTGGAGTGGGAATAAGAAGGTCTAGAAGAAGAAGGGTCATCAGTTTTTGCATTGGTATTACGCAATTTGACCTTATCCTCGTCAATGGCATAGAGTTCAAGCTTTCGGGCCATGGTGAAAGCTTCATCAAAAGTGCAAAATGTTTAGACCCGCAAGGTGGATGAGATGTGCTTGGCACATGCTCGAGAAAAGAGCTCAATGAGCTCAGGTTGAGGCAAGGAGAAGGAGAGCTAGTTAATCAAGCCTCTCCAACGGGTGACAAAATCGACTATTGATTCATCGTCAAATTATCTGATGGAGTAGAGGTCTGTGATTGAGACTTGTTTGGTGATATTGATAGAAAAATGGTCAAGAAATAATTGGGCGAGTTGAGTGAATGAAAAGATAGAATGTCTGGTAAGAGATCTATACCAGTCAAGGGCGGGGCCAAAAAGTGACATGGGGAACGTGCATAGAAGTAATGCATCATCATGGGTTATGAGATAACAAGCATGTCTAAATGCTCATAAATGTTGTTGCTGGTCTTCCTTACTTTGGAAATGAGAAAACTTAGGAAGCTCCCACTGGTTGGGGTATGGCGTGATTGGGACGAAGGGATGAATGGGTTCGTTGCAAATTTGGTCATAGGAAAGGACATTGCTTGAACCAAAAATAGAAGCTTCAAGACTAGACATTTTGTCCATCAGCATCTTGATGAGATCGGCTAACGGATTGGCAGATGGGGCACCCCTTAGGTTTTAGGGCACTTGAAAGGTGCTAGAAGGGGCATACAACGTAGTCGGTTGCGCTTGTAGGGGTGCAACATATTGATAACTAGTCGTTGGGATAGAAGTGGAGGCTAAGGGTGGTTGTGTTATGAAGGTAGAAGGCATAAGCTGACTAGATACCACCAAAGGTGGTTGCATGGTGGCATTGGCAAAAGGGGAGGTAGACACTCTTGCATTTATAGGTGTAAGAGTGAGTGGAGTCGAGACAATCAAGTTCTGGTATGATGTAGAACTTGTTTGAATTGCATGTGGTTGAGGGAGTAATGGAACCCCGATGGAGATCGGTTCAAAAATAGATGGGGAGGCCAAACTTTGCGTATTGGCCATGGTTGGGTTAATGGTTGAGGCAATAGTCTGAGTCATAAAAGGCTAGTTAGCGGATGGTGTTGATGTCATCACCACTTCACCCGAATCGTCTCGCATTTGGTTTCTTGCAAGATAGTTTTGGAGGGCTTTGACATTGAGGTCCAAGAATCTTTTGAAATATTGGTCCCCTTCAGGGACAATGGGAGACTGAGTTGGGGTTAGTTGAGTAGGAGTTCGTTTAGCCTCTGAATGAAACTCCATTAGGGGACTGGTTATGAACGGTGAAGGTGGAAGCGGTTGATGCCTCGCTTGGTCAAGAAGAGCCTTGGTTTGACTGCGTGTCAAAACCATTCAAGGCAAGAGGTTAGGTTTTAGAAATTGTGTTTTTTCAGTTTCAAAAACTCAAAATGTGGTTTTGGCAGAAAAAGGGTCGGGTTTTAAGGCTGCTATTTTGGAAAAAAAGTTGTGACAGTGATCGACGTCGGTTGAAAAATTGATGTCGGTGAGAACGAATGGCCGACGTCGATTAGATAACCAATGTCGGTGAAGAAAGGTTGCCGACGTCAGTGGTAAAATCGATGCCAGTGACTATGTTTTCTAGAAACTCAGTGAATTTGAAGGTTTTTGGAAAAAAAGGAAGAAAAATGTCCTCACTAGCTCAAAAAACCAAATAAGAACCAAAAAATAGATGGAAACAGGCAGACCCTAAGCATTAAATCCTAAGAATCAACGTTTAGAATCCTTTTGGCTTATGCCTTAGAGTGTGTTTGGGAAGATTGGCTTTTGAGACAGGTCCTAGAAGAGGTAGTCTAAAGATAGTTTCAGGTTTGTTTAGGTGCTCAAGAGTTTGTGTTAGGTTCCATACATGGCCTGGTGCTAAGGAGCAAGCTCCCCTCACTTCACGAGCCTAGTGATAAGCTGGTCTCGCTTAGCCAAAATATACTTTCCCTAGAGATTATCCTCTACCAAAGAATAGAGTGGGCTTTCCCCTTGGTGGTGAAGTCCAAGTGGGATTGTCGGGATGGGTAAGGTATCTGCTGGGTGATGAAATCCCAGTCGGGCCTTGTCTTAGGTAAGTTTTGATGTTTGATTTGCGCAAGTGATTTGGTTGTGTAACATAAGTGGCCTATGATTAATTCATGATGCAGTTTTTAATTACTAGATGTGGACTAAGGATGCAGTTAAGAAGAAATGAAATGCAATGTGTTTTAAGGCCAAATTGAAATGTGAGTTTGTATGAAGACAAATGGAGAAAGGGTTGAAGAGTATGACTTTTGACTAGTCTAAGATGCAAGAAAAGAAAGAACAAGAATGATTCTTTTTAATTTTTGCTAATAGTGTCCTTTAGAAGAGATAAAAGAAAGAGGTGAAAAGGAGAAACCTAATGCACAATATATGAATAGAAAGAAAAGAACCCAAGGAAGACCCTAGGGTCCCACCGGGCGTGCCAGAATGTTTCTATATGATTTTTTCTTTCTACATTCAAAAAGGAAATGAGAAACTAAGATAAGATGGTCTAGGGTTAGAAGATACCTAGATGAGGTCGTGCGCACCAGATTTAGACATTGTGAAAACTCCTCTTTGGTTATGGAGGATGACACATGTAGAAGAAAGAGACTAAAACAAAGAAGGTGTTAGATGAGGAGATGGTGGGCTGCCAAGCAAAAGCTTGATCCCAGAAATATAAAGACTTCCTTGAGGGATGTCAACCCACGGATTGGTAAAAATAATGTTTGATAAAAGGTAGAATGATAAAAGACTGAAATGATTAAAGACAAATAGAAATAGAAGCAAATGCTTACCTGAATGTTGTTGTTAGTCTGGGCACAGTCACCGATGTCGGTTAGGCTACCGACATCGGTTGATCAAGTCTGTTGATGTCGATTAGTCTACCGATGTTAGTGGAGGCAATGGTCTCTACAGCCAGCATCGGTTAGGGCAGTAGTCTTTAGATGAGGTCTGGTTAGGTCTGTGGTCTTTAGACAAGGTCTGGTTAAGTCTAGACGGGTTTATGGTATGGTTGGAGGTAGTCTGAGAGTCTAGTTGAATGCTCTGTGCAGGGTCTTTACAGGTAGAAAGAATGGTCTAAAAGAGGGACCAAATAGAAGACAAAGGCAACAGGGAAGAAAGAGTGGTCTGGAAGGGGTTTGGGTAGGAGAGGTTGAAAATGGGTAGTAGGTTGAATGACAGATGAATTAAAAGAAATACTGAAATGAAAATAGTAGAAATACTTACCTCATACCTACTGGAGAATGGAATGAAGAAGACCTGTTGCTACTGATGTACCTATTATTGATGCTTGGTAGTACAAAAGACCTATTGTTGTAGCTTGTTGTGTGTCCTTAAGAGAGAGAGAGTGAGAGGTCTAATGATTGGAATGATTGATGGATTGAGGAGTGAAAGATCAGATGGTTGAAGGTCCAAAAGGTCAGATTCCAGAGATTGGAAAAGCGGATCCTGCATTCAAGTCAAGAATGCAGTTATGAAGGAAATTGATGCCGGCAATATCACCGATGTCAGTTGACAGTTGACCGATGTCAGCGGATGGAAGGTAGGAAAAAGGCTAAAAATAGCCTTTTATCCATTTTCCCAACTGCCGAGTCAGTCGGTCGGGGGAAGAAATGGTCGAAGGTGGATTAATATGCACGGGAAATGAGTGGGATAAGGGAAATGGGGTCTTAAATCATTTAATACTTGGCAAGGGGTAGTGGAGAGAATCCAAGGAAGGGCATCCTAGGGTGGTGAGGTGTCAAGGGTGAGATGGCAAGGGGAGAGAATTATTAATAAAAAATAAGATAATTATTTTAAATTAATAAGACATAGGTTAAGAGTGGAAAGGGACCAAGGGGGGAGGACGACCAAGGGGTAGACACGATTTCGGTGTCTATAAATGGACCATAGTATTGACAGTCCCCTCATATCCCATCTAAGAAAAATTAAATAATCAAACCAAAAGAGATGTCTTCTTTTTATTCCACCTTCATTAGGAGGTCATAAAATTGAGCCATCTGAATAAAACCATTTTTTCTAGAGTAGTACAAAACAAGGGAAATGAAATGTATTTCAACCCAAATCCATTTATGACATTACTATTAAATTAACATATAAGCATGGTTGAAGGAACTTTCTTAAACTTAAGAATGGTAAAAGGGAGACCAAGCACCCAGTAGACTAGGCTCAAATCAATAGAATAATCTGAAGCTTCTAAATCAAAAACATCACAAATTTAACCATCCAAAGTTGATAAGGGACAAGAAAACTAGGACTTAATATTAATTGTGTCCTAAAAAAACCCTTGTAATATTTAGAGTGATGATAACCTCTCAAAGGATAAGGACCCCTATACCAAAGAATGAGGAACTCTTGGGTTAATCAACCAAGATTCCAACAAATACATCCTTTCATAACTACCTACACATAAGGGATTAGAATTAAATTTAAGATCAAATGACCCAAAGGCCCATCCACACAAGGTCTTCTAGATTTTCTTCCCTTCCCTAAAATTTACAAATATAGATAAAAATTATCCTTATCCACCAAACCTTCTACAAAAGTAAAATCATTAAACTCCTTCCCTTCATAGAGATTTAAGGAATCAACTATAATTAGAACATACTCTTATTTAAGAACTACTTATTCACCCTGATTAGAAGGATACTTTCCCAAATTGTAGTTATTTATTAGTTATATTGAATAGATCCTTGTTTCCTCTTCCTTATCTTCCCTTTCCACCTCAAGGAGAATTTGAGAATTGAAGGTCCACACCATGTCTTAATTAGACATTTTTTTTCTACTAGAATAATTTGAAATTATTACTGTATATAGAGCAGCCAGTGATAATGTAGTCACTTAATTTTTGAATTGTTATATGTATATGTATGTATTGATTTACATTTGTGCATCCAACTATTTATATAGTCATATATATGATTTACTTGTTTGTAAATATGAGTAATGATTTATTAACATTGGTTTTCTCCACAAGTTGTGTGTGTAATATTCTAGGAACTTAACTAATGATAATGATATGATGTTTTTATTTCATAGTGCTTTAACAATATATGAGATCATGGGGAATAATTGAGTTGACTAATAGTAAAGATAAAACTTTAATGACTTGGATTATTTAAGATTATTGTTTGAATGTAAATTTGATTTTATATAAGTTAAGATCTATGTTTGAATTATATGTTAGGTATGCTATGGAACATTATTTTTATTTATCAAAACATTGAATAAAATATTTATTGTTTTCATGCATTGATTGGTTCTTAACAATTAAGTGATAAAACATTTTTGTATTTATGCTAAGGTTTTAATTTAAGTAATAAATATAGAAATTGCATGAATATTTTTTTAAATTTGTGGTTTAACTTTCTCTCATCTCTCTTTTGGTATATTATTATGGAAGTTGAGTAGAAGTGAGTAAGTGATTAAATTTACACATTGGTGTTAAAACCTAATTTGGATAAGATGTTATCCTAATTGGGTGAAAGGGTTAAGGATATAGAAATGATAGGGCACAATGGTGAATATTAGATCTATAATAGGCCAATTAATTTGTGAAACTCTAATGAACCATATGCTGAATTTATAAAACTAAGATTGGCTATTACTGGAAATTACAACTAAGCTAGATATATAAGTTCCATAGAATAAATTACTTAGTTATTTATTATGCTTATATAATTTTGGATATAGTGCAGGGGGAAGCAAACAATAAGAAAATTATGGAACAATTGTCATATTCTAGATTTGGTGCATCTAGCTCTCTAACACTTGCATCAACCTAGGATAGTTGTGTCGACACTAGTGTCTTATATGAAATATTGAATTAAATAAGATGTGACCACCTAGATGCTTTTGGGTTTATATTCACCTTAACTTTGGTGTATTCATATCTAGGTCATAGACTATCAATCCTATTGAAATGAAAAAAACCTAGATTTGCATCTTAATTGTGATCTTTGGAAAAATGGGTTGTGGGCACATAGTGTTGAGCTGAGCCACAATGACCCTACTATTAAATGGCACTACCTACATAGCCAATACTCCAAAAAATGGCCTCAAACTCATGTATTTCTCCCCTACATGTTGGTTTGTGTTTGAAGCATGTAATATGTAAAACAAGTACAATCATGACCTAACTTGTAACTTAGCAAATATGACCTTATAACTACTTATTTAGTATTTCAAACCTATAACTAGGTTGTTACTTTGACTGATATCAGAATAGGGAAGAATAGGAAATCTTTTGGTAACTTGACTTTTTCTTAAGTGTTATTTTGGTTTGATTTCTAGGTTTCATAGGTGGTGAATGAATACTTGTATTTATACCAATCCTATCAAGAGATAAATGACATTAAATAACATAGGCTAACCATTATGATACATTTCATTTTTAAATTTTATGACTTTAGGGCACTGAACACTTACATCGATCTATGATAATAACATCACACTACTATCTGACCTAGACATTAGTGTCTAGGGAGAAAGAGAGTAGGCATAAGCTTAGAACTTTCATAAGTATAATATAAGTACATTTTAAGCATTTTGGGAAAGATGGGATGTTTGTGTCATCAATATAACACTATTTAGACTAAGAGATAGGCCAAATGGCATAATATAGAGTATATGTGAGGCTTACAAAAGTAAGACATGTATAGAGCTAAGAGGAACAACCAGGCTCATGAGTTTTCCAAGCTTACAAGACTAAGGTTCTACATAATCATAAAATATCATTTTCATTCCCCCCCTTTAATTTAGTGATGAAACTGATAGTTTTAAGGAAAGGAATAAGTATCTATGTGTGTACACACCTTATCTTTTCTTGAGTTAATTTTGAATACTTTGTTAGAGATAGGTTTAAGTGCTTTGCTAGTGACTGACCTAAAACTAAGAACATATTACATTGTATAATCAATGCATATAATCTAGGTCAAATGTACTTGAAATAGATTTAAATTAAAAGAGTAAGGTTTAGGACTACACTTGTTTGTCAATGTAACTACCCTGCCTATTGACAAGTTATTTTTACAAAAGATGTATCATTATAAAGTTCTAAAACCAATATTAAGATAAATATATATAATTATTTAAATTGCATTTATATATGTATGTATAAATAAAGATATATTTTGGAAGTCACATGACCTTAACTTTAGATAAAAGTTAGTTACCACATGGTAATTGAGATTAACTCAAATGTGTAACTTATATGATACTCATAACATGGTGTGTTTTGATGATCATGTCCAAAATAAAAAATTGGAAATATTGAGTGATTTAATCACCCCAACCATGCCAAAAGATAAACCAACTACTATAGTATATTGGATTACTAAAGTTTGTAAAATTCCATTGGGTATCAATACGTGCAATAATTTTAGAATCTGAATTTGGTTTAGATTTTTCAATATTAGGCACATTTTGCATTACATATACACCTTAGACTTATCTTATGATGAAAATGTGTGTAAATTTGGTACCATGCATAGAATTATGCCAAAAATGTGTATCAAGATCATATAAATGTGTGATTTGGCCAAATCAAATAATTATGTAAGTGTTGATGGCATGCTTATAAAGCATTCCCCCACTATATATGGATAAATTTAAAACTAATATATGTACCAATGTGTAGGGCATGTTTCCAAAATAATTCCCCACTATAACTTAGAGATGATGAAAAATAATTAGGTGTGGATAACATGATTCTAAACATTATCCCCACTGAATCTATGAATTGATATAAGTACCATACTAAATGAATGTGGAGAATAGGATTCCCAATCATGCTACCACTGAATCTAAAATTATGAAAGTTTGGAATCCATGTCATCATGACATATCCCCATTTAATTTATAAACTAGTGTAAGTAGTATATACTATGCAAATGTGGATAACATGATTCCAAATCACTTCCCCATTACATTTTAAAAATATGAAAATGTGGAATCCATGTCATGATAACATGCCCCCACTAAAGTTTTAAATTAGTTTAAGTACCATATACTATGTGAATATGGAGAATATGCTTCCAAATCATGGCCCCACTAGAATATAGAAATTATGAAAATTAGAAGCCAATTGACTGTGAGATGGCCCCACTAATATGCCCCCATGAGGTGAGGTAAAAATATTACCTGGTATTTATCTCACCTCGAAAGGGTAAAATAATTTTAAATCTATGAATGTATCCATGTATCATATAGAAGGAAACATGTCTAGTTAAATGTAACATTGAAATGCATAGAACTAATGTGCTCACACATAGGCCTAAGATGCATGATAAATATCATCACAAAATTTATATAATAATAACACAAGATCAAAAATAAAATAAGAATTCACACAAGAACATTCAAAATCAATTCAAAAGGCAATGGTTCAAGGAAAATGCAAATAAGGGGCATATTCAAATGCCACAAAATTGAATAGACATGACTTAGTTAAATTTACATAGAAGTAAATAAATACATATTCAAATGTCCAATAAATAAAATATAGGCATAGGGGCTAAATATAACATAGAATATTCAAATGCTCTAAAAATCAATACAATATCAAGGCAAAACACTAAAGGAAGTGTGTCAAGGAAAAGCATAAGAAACCAAGCTAAACATGGTATAGTGTCCCATGGATAAAATGTGTTATAAAAAATAATGTTAAGTACATAGAATATAAATTACATTGTGTAATGTATAATCATGGATAATAGGCATGTGTAATTACATATGTAAGTTTAAACATTATATTTTAGAGTGATCATCGAAACATATAACTTATGTGTATCAAGATTATAAAAGATGGATATCCCTAATGTCCTAATGATGTGAGTAGAGGGGAGACCCAACACCCATAATATCATGTATCTATGTATTATAGCACATGTTTATGTAGGAGTAAATTATATTCTAGTCCCCAATATTGAACTAACACATAGATGCCAAGGAGCCAATAGAACATGTAGGTTTCAAAAATTTTTTTTTTTATTTTTTTGGTATTTTTAAAAAAGATATGATCATATAATGATCTCATTTAAAGGATTATCATAGGTATCTCACTACTTATAACCTGGTGAAATAAACTAATGGTACTACCAAGGAGCATGTATAGGTAAAATATCTATCACTATAGTATCTATGATGTTCGACATATTTATAATAGGACTCTAAGGTCATGAAGTACCAATAAAAGGAATAGGGGTTATTATAACCCTTATCTATGTAATCTATGGTTTTTTTTTAATAGATATAGTAGGAACACGTTTAGGTGCTCTAGATAACTAAATATGGTGCATATAAGATGAGGATTCTATGGAACCCACTATCTATCTCTAATGTAAAGGTCTCTCAAGTATTATTCACCTAGTAAATGGAATTGATTGTTGATTACCCTTTTATGTGTATTAACCTTAACAAGATTGATAATTAAATACTTGGGTATGAATTTATCTTGTTTAAGAGGATGCTCATATGGAATAATATAAACTATAATTACTTAATTGGCATGAATGACTTAATACACCTATGCACTATAGAAGGTATTTTTAAAATAATGTGTATCCAATGTCATCCCAAAAACATATGAAAAACACTTTTAAAATGTATAACTAAGAAATTATTAACCACATGTGCATGACCAAACTATAAAGGTAGATCAATATCATCAAGAACCTTTTGGGATGTCCCATCAAATGTTTTGGTTGATCTAGTAGAGGGGTGTAAATTGTGATGAGTATAACTAAAATGCATAAGTAATGTCATGGTGAAAACATTTTCACTTTAACCATTATCAATCATAACACTATGTATGGGGTGTTTATAAAGGTATATTTGAATGAATAAAGAATTAATATCATTGTCATCATCTTTGATTTCATTGTCATCAAATAAAATGGGTTTGTGAACCATGGGAGGTATATGTCTCATGTAAACACCAATAACCCCATACAGTAGGTGTCCATAATATGGTGGAGGATGATGTGTATTATATGCCATTTTAACTTATTGTTCCTTATTGGAATGTTCTTACAAAAGATTATTAAATATTCTATGTTTATGGTGATCACCAGGTTGTGAACCTAACTCATTTGGAGGATCATCAAATGTAATCTATTGGTCATTGATGAGGTACTATATTTTATACTTCAAGGTAAAATATATGTTCATATAATTCCTAGGGCCTTAGTGATAATCACAATAAGAATTTACATCATATCCTCTTGGTGGAAGTATATTTAAATCAACCTATTTAGGAAGAGGGAGAGATATAATATGATACTCTAGTGACTATGGGAGTAATGAAGTAGGAGGCTCATGTAACCATGAAAATTGTATCCATGGTGCATTAGATAGGACAAGCCGATTAGACTATTATGAAACTGTATTAACTATGGTGGTTGTTTCCTTTTTAGGCTCAAAATATTTTTTTTATACCTTGGTTTGATTGTAAACTTTGTACTAGATGTAGTTGCATTTGGTGTGTCTACTACATAATTGAGATTATTCAATGACACAATCTTCATTTCATGATCCTATACAACATGGCATAAGTCATAGAGAGATTAAATTTTTTTGAAAATAGTGGACTCATGTAAAGGAGAAAGCAAACTTTGCTTGAATATGTATTGTAACTCTTTATATGCAATGGGATTGGTCATTTTGGATAGCATTATTTTATATATCAAGACATATTCATTGACTGGTTCATTGGTTACTTATTCGATATTTAAAATTTGAGCATAGGAAACCTTTTCAGTAATGTTCATATGAAAATGTGCCAAAAATGGATCTAAAATAGGTTTAAATGCATTCATGGATTGGAGACATAAATCATAAAACCACCTCAAAGCATAATCCTTGAGGCTCCTTGGAAATAGTTTGGTCAAAATTTTATCATTTGAAGCATAATCAAGGCATACCAAATATAAGGTTTGAATATGTTGATCATGATCACCCTTTCCATAATAAAATGTGAACTTAGGTGAAAAAAATACAATTGGAAAAGGGTGAAAATATATCTCAAGTTCATGAGGGTTATACAACACATCTTGTGAATATATATCATGTGACCACTTTGAATCCTTTAGTTCAATGTTTGTAACCTTATCTTAGAAGGCCTTTACAATTTGAAGGAGTGATTGAAATATAGGCCAAGTGGGATTTTGATTAGTAATTTGAGTAGCCACTAGATGGATTGAAAATATGTTATGAGTAGTAATGGTAATTAAATCTAGTATTTGTGTTCAAATAATGAGTAAGTTCCTAATTGATGTATCAATAGTAGTTTTAGGGGAAAAGGGATAGAAAACATAATATGTGTCCCCATTAGATGTATTAAGTTTTAATCTATTCAAGGGGATGGATGTGTCCACTATTTTTCTTTTTTTTTTTAGATTCAAGTGTAGTTTTTAATATCTTATCAAGATCTTCAGGGTTTTGTCAAATGCACTCATGAAATATTACAATTATATGTACTTGGTCATTGTCTATTTGGTCATTGTCATTTGTTTCCATATTTTCATTATTAGAATCTTTCTCTATGATAACCGTATCAATATTTTTTTCATTGAAAACATGGACATCTTAGATGGGTTGAGGTGACTCTCAATATTTTAAATAGACACATCCTCTAATCTATGGATACACCTAGGTTACATGAAAAATAGTACCAATAGAAAATGAAAAATTACAACAATTTGAAATCCCAACTAGTTTAAAACCCTAGGAATTAGAAAAAATTGTATTCACACTTATTGGGTTCACCAAATGTTTAACCATAATTTGGATAAGAGGCTATCCTACTTGTGTAAAAGGGTTAAGGATATAGAGATGATAGGGTACAAGGGTGAATTTAGGTCTAAATTAGGTTAATTAATGTGCTAAACTTAGATGTACCATATGTTGAATTTATAAAATTGAGATAGGATATTAATAGAAAGTAAAACTATGCAAGATATATAAATGCCATAAAAATGTACTTAGTTGTTTATGATTTTAATATCATGCTAGATCTGGTATAGGTGGGAAGAAGGGAAGAATAAATTTATGGAATAGTTATCAGATACTAGATTTAGTGCCTCTAGCTCTCTAGACACCTGCATCAACCTAAGAAAATTATGTTGATGCTAGCATTTAGGTTTAACATTAGTGTAATGTATAGAATATTCACTTAAATAAGATGTGACCACCTAGGTATTTATAGGTTTGGCTTCACATTTTCTCTAATGTATTTAGATCTAGGTCATGGATTATCACTCCTGGTGAAATGGCAAAACTTATATCTTTTGGTCTGATTTCTAGGTTTCATAGGTAGTGAATGAATGAGAGTTGATATTGTATTTATACGAATCCTATCAGGAGATAACTCATGTTAAATCACTTAGGAAAAATATAATTATATGTTTCATTTGTAAATCATATGACTTTAGGGCATTGGACACTTGCATCAGGCTAGGATAATAACATTGATGTTACTGTTTGACACAAACATTAGTGTCTAGGGAGAAGGAGGGCAAGCATAGGCTCAAAACTTTTAGAGTTATAAGATAAATAAATTTTAATAATTTTTGACAATATGGTATGTATGTGTCATAAATATAAGGCTGGTCAAACTAAAATATAGGTGAAGGGGCACAAGATATAATAGACACAAGGGTTGTAGAAGCAAGGCATGTGTAAAACTAGGAAGAATAGCCAGGGTCATGAGTTTTCCAAGTGTATAAGATTGAGGTGCTACATAATAATAAAATGTCATCTGTAATTGGCAAAGTAGATGGTAATGGTAATCTTGGATGGTACATTAAAGAGAGAAAATTGTAAACCTTAGGTTATTTTATAGATCATTATTAGGCTTGTATATCATTATTGGACTTGTATTTTCTAAATTAATTCAGGCCATAATCCCATGTGATATTTAATTTAGTCACTAATAAGATGTTGATGAAATAAACATATACAAACATTGATTAGGGATGTAATTACTATCAGTGTAAGGTTATGCTTAGAATTAGCAAGGTCTATGTTTATTAAGCTGTTTTTATTATGTACTAAATGATAAGCACTGATATAATTGTTAGGATCATTGATAATTATATTAGATGTCTCTAGGAAATCCAATGGGGTCAAGATAACTTAATGAATGGGTATTTTAGGTTCTATATAGAGTTCATAGGTAGTTATTTGATCTAATTTCTTGTGTAGATTGTTTTTACTTAGAGATAGGATATTT
Organism: Torreya grandis; assembly: GCA_037957365.1. NCBI lineage: Eukaryota > Viridiplantae > Streptophyta > Pinopsida > Cupressales > Taxaceae > Torreya > Torreya grandis. The sequence continues at coordinate 1,799,889 of JARHVA010002154.1, forward strand.
AAGTCTCGAATACCCATAAGTGGTCATATGACCTAATAAGATCTCATGGATGGAATTCAATATGTATACATGATTACACATTTGAAATACAATCCAAATGAGTAGCATGCTTATGTATGTTTTGAGTGAGCTTATGTAAATCAATTCATTTAGTTTGGGAAGTAAATTGATGTTATGTGTTAAAAGGAAATAATTTGATTCTATTTTATGGATTTATAGTGTAATGACCAATTATTATATTCTAAGAGTGCTTGGTTCTACTAAAACTAGTGAGAAAGGTGGTATAGTTTGTGGTTATGACCATATATGTCACTGATGACCCATGTAAGTTTAATAGGTGTTAAAATATTAAAATACACTAACATGGAGTTTGAAATTCATGAATGATTGTATTCATATTCTTCATGGTTAATTTAATAATGTTAATTTTTAGATGTAACTAAAATGTTCCATTCATTTTATTAAGCACTCATTCTTTATGTTATAACATTCCTAGATGCTTAAAATTATATCATGGCTCATTCTAATATTTGATATATTTTTTAATTATTAAATTTAGTTATGAAAATAATTTAGTCACTAACTATTTTGGTTTCTATTTTTTATTGGCATGACTTCCTTAAAGTAGATTTTTTGAAAACTCAAAATCTTGGGGTTATGACAGTTGGTATCAAAGCCTTTGTTAGGTTAAATTAGGGATTTTTCAATGAAATATTTGATTGAAAAATTCATGTTTAATGTGTTAGGATGGTTATAATTATATAAAAATGTAACCCTTATAATAATGAAAATGATCTAGTTGACAATAATGAACCAAATCAACATGATCATGTTAACAAAGATGTGGAACATAGTGGTCACCATGTTGCAAATCAAGATAATGCTAAACAAAAAGTTCCTAAGGAAATAATGCTATATTTAATGATATAATAGATGAATTGCATGTAATTTAGGGACAAATTAAAGGCTTTGATCAAAGGTTTACCTAGTTGTGAAACTTACAAGAGGGTGGGCAAGTAAAAGAGCTTCCTAATGAACGTCCACGACAACTAAAGGTTTGGAACCTATCATTAAGGAGATGAAAAACCTTCCTCATTCAAAATTATCTAATGAAGACATTGGATATGTAACTAAGGCATGGTTTATTAATTTAAATAATTATTTCACTTTACATAATATGGGTTCTAAAATTAAAGCATGCATTAGAGCTTGTCAATTGGTAGGTGATGCCACTTTGGGGTGGAATCATATGTGTGCCCTAAAATGGTAAAATTAAATTTATATTTAATAAGAAATATTTTAAAATAAATTCATAAAAATTCATATGAACAACATCTATAAGAGTAGAAAATCATGAAATTTTAGTTTCTAAAATAAGGAACTATGATAGTTTTTGACAATGAGAACAAGCTTTTGAGATTCCTACATCATCTAAATTACATGCAGGATGAGGAAAATAAGGTATCCAAGCTAAAAATAGGGTTAAATTATATACTTTTTCATGATTTAAACATTAAAAATCCAAAAACCTTAGTTGTTGCATTGGAATTATCACATCATGCTAAAGAAAAGGAGAAGTCTTTACAAAAGGCAATATAGGAATTTCAGAACAATAGGTAACAAGGAAAGTCTAAGTTATGAATTCCTATAGAAACTAATAATTTAAATAAAAATGAATATAAGATGACTAATTGGAAAGGTTACAAATTTAGAAATAAATCTTATAATATAAAGAGTTCTAAATCAAACTCTTTTGTAAAGAAGAATGTTAAAACCAATAATAAACAAGGCTTTAGTGGACCAGACACAAGAGTGAATACCATTCATCTTAAAAATAATAATATTGTGACATTTTTGGAATTAAATTAAAACCATTATTGTAAATACTTCCCTAAGTTGAAGAATAACCACAAGATCTATGTACTTTTAGATAATAGAAATGTAGAATTTTAGTTAACACCTATTAAGACTAGAGGTATAATTTCTATATTTTAATTATCTATTTTGATTGATTAGAGATAAAAAAAAGATTTATTTATCTTTTTAATTTTTTTAAGTTTAAAATAAAACCAAATATACTTATATAAGGATGGCAAGTATAGTTTGTCACTGTCAAGAAACTAGTTGTTAATGAATTCGTAGAGTAAGTTGAACTCAACATGGGAAATTTTAAGACTTGTGTGAACCTATTCCTTTCCCCTTTTTAATATTATGAGATTATCCTATACATGGATTTTTTTAAATCATATAAAACTAAGATGTATTTTTTCAACAAAAGAATTTAATGTTTAGACATTGAAGGAAAACATGCAGTTATTCAAGGGATTAATAAACCTTCAATTCAATAAATTCTTTCAGCTATACAACTTAAGAGGGATTTTAAAAAGTGATTTCAACTAAATTTTCTTAGATAAAATTAAATTTCTAATGAAACAAGCTATATTCTCTAAAATATCCAATTTTGGAGGAATTTTCAAATGTTTTTATGGAATAGCTACCAGAACTACCTCCCAAAAAGATATTTGACTTTACAATAGATGTAACATCTAGGATGTCACCCACATATAAATCAATCTATTATATGGACATAACTTATCTAAGGTAACTTAATGTTTATATCCAAGAATTACTAGACAAGGGAATGAGATTCCATAGTGTGTCACCTTAGGGATCTCCATTAGTGTTTGTAAATAATAAGGATGAGATTCTTAAAATGTGCATTGACTATAAAAAGCTCAATAAAGTCATAATCAAGAATAAGTATCTCATTCCTTGTATAAATGATATTTTTGATCAAGTGAAATGAGTAGCTAAATTTTCAACATAGATCTTCAATCAGGGTATCACCAACTCAATATCAAAAATGAAGATGTCCATAAGACTACATTCAAAACTAGATATGAACAATATGAATTTGTAGTTATGCCCTTTGGAATAACTAATGGTCTTATAGAATTTATGAATTTAATTAATAGTGTATTCTAATATTTTATTGATAAATTTGTGTTGGTATTATTAGATGACATTTTAATATATTCTAGGATTGAAAAGGGGAATGAGGAGCACTTAAGGTAGGTATTATAGCATTTGAGGAGGCATAAATTGTATATAAATTAGTCTAAGTGTTATTTCTTTCAATATGAAATTAACTACTTGGGCCATGTGATTTATGAGGATATAATTAAATTAAAACCTAAAAATATTTCAACCATTAATGAGTGGCCAACTCCAAAGAATTTACATGAAGTGAGAAGCTTCATGGGATTTTCTAGTTACTAATGAAATTTTATGGAAGATTTTTCAAGGATTTATAACTCCATAAAATACTTGGAAAGGGAGGTAAATAAATCTGATCAATTTCCTAAATTTTAATCCTCATTTTAATAACTTAATTTTTTTCTAGCTTCAGCTCCTATTCTTACCATACCAGATCCAAATGGAACCTTTGAATTTTAGGGCCTACAACCTAAACACTGGTGTTATTTTAACTCAAGATGGAAAATTAGTTGCCTATGATTCTAAAAAAATCAAGATTCATGAGTAGAATTAATCCACTCATGATTTATAATTATCCATTGTTATTCATGACTTAAAATAGTGTAAGCATTTCCTATTAGGAAAGTAATTAAAGATTAAATTTAACTAACGTATCCTTACAAACATGTTTTCTCAAGATGACTTAAATGCGAGGCAAAGAAAGTGGCTAGAATTTATCAATAAATTTTGATACAAATATCTATTATGTGAAAGGGAAAGAGAATAGGGTGGTTGATGCTATAAATAGGTGAACCTAAATTACTACCATCACTATTACTCAGTGTGATTTTAAAAATTATGTTCTTTAAAATTAAAATTTTGATTCTAAATGACTTAAAATATGTACTAAAATAGAATTAGAAGGTTATGATCTTGAATTTTTAGGTGATCCAAATGGTCTGTTAAGACACAAAGATATAATTTTCATTCCAAACTCAAGAAATATAAGGGAAAATATTTTTAATAAAGTGCATGATACACCTCATTAAAATCATCTAGGTGTTAATAAAATGACATAAGATCTAAAAGAGATATATTTTTGGCCTAAGTTAGTTAAGGATGTGGTTGACTTTGTAGCCAAGTATTTAGAATGCCAGCATGTTAAAGTTGAGCATGGTCATCTTGGAGAATTGATTTATCCTCATTATATTCTATAAATAAAATGTTTTGTAATATCTATGTATTTTATCATGAGCTTGCCTAAATCTCATAACAAACATGATTCAATCTTGGTGGTAATTGATAAACTCACTAAAGTGGCACATTTTATTGTTATAAATATCATAGATGATGCTACCATCCTTGCCAAGAGATTAATAAAATAAGTAGTTCAATTTCATGGAATACCTAAAATGATTATATCAGATAGGGATACATTGTTCATTATTTGTTTTGGAAAACCCTAATGGTTGCTTTTGGTAAAAATATAAATTTTAGTTCAGATTATCATCTAAAAATAGATGGGAAAACTAAAAAGATAAATGTGATTATTGAAGACATGCTGGGAATGTATGTTATGCATCAATAATTCAAGTGGGAATTATTATTTCACTTGGTGAATTTTTCCTATAATAACACATATCATTCCATGATTAGGATGGCAACATTTGAGGCCTTGTATGGAAAAAAGTGTATAGCTTGTTTGGGCTATAAAAACCTAGAAAACCATGTGTTTTTAGGTCCTAAAATTTTTTAAGAGTATGATGACAAAATGTATGTCATATGAAAAATATTAAAATCTGAATCAAATTGGTATAAAAGATATGCATATTTTTAAAAATCACATAAATAATTTTAAGTTTTAGATAAATTATTTCTAAGGGTAAGGCCCTATAAAAATTAAAGTAAATTTGACAAAATCATTAAGTTAACACCACCCTATGTTGGACCTTTCGACATAATAGAAAATATCATCTTGGTGGATTATCATATTTCCCTTCATCCATATCTATCTAAAATCCATGATGTTTTTCATGTAGCCTTGTTAATAAAATATGTCTCAGACCCCTCTCATATTTTAAATTAGAATGATCTCTAGGTGGAGAGAGAGGAGACAATTCAAATTAAACTCATCAAGATTTTGGCTCAATGTAGTATTGAGATAAGGAAAAGAAAGTTGCATTAATTTTTTGTCCAATGGGATAAAATGGTAGAAAGGAGTGCTACCTAGGAAGATGAAAATATTTTATCTCAATACTATCTTCATTTATTTTAAGGCTTCAAGGATGGTGCCATTTTAAGGGGGTGGATGTCATGACCACACCCACCAAATACATTAATTTTAAATATTATTGATATTGATATGATTTGTGGAAATTATATTGTGGATATTATGATACATTTTAGAACATTTAATTTTCCTTTAAACTGATATTTATACATCATTATATTTATATACTTATATAATTTTGATGTTGATTAGACATTGTTGATGCCTCTATGGGTTTGGCTATAGGTTTATTACATATAAGCATAGGTTGGTTCTAGAATATTATGTGAAATGACAAAGGTGGAGTATGTAGTTAATGTTAAAGCATGTTGTGATAGTGTCACCACCAAATTTGAGTCTTTTTATTATTAATCTTGAGTTGTGTTGGTATACCTTGTTTATTAGTCTTATGTTGATTGAATATTTTACTATTTTAGTTTGTCATTTTCCTTTATTATTTTCATTTTGAAAAACAATATACATATTAGGATGAGTACATGTTTTTTAAAATGGTATCATTTTGAAGCAAATATATCTTATAAATCTTAACTATTGTATTCTCAAGTTGGTCAATACTATAATATGGCATGTCTTGATCTCTTGGTCCCATTAGATTAGGTTGGGGATGAGGTGGAATTGCTTGAATGTGTTACTCTTTTATTGGTTGAGGAGTTATCTAAACTCATTTAGTAATAACTCAGACTACAATATCTATTATAATCATAGGGAAAATAGTAGGAGTGGGATATGAACAAAGATAATTGGAGGGTCTAGGTGCAAGAGGAATAAAAGGAACCCTCTAAGCTTTTTGACATCTAGTGGTAACTGGTGATAATTTTAATAGATCCATACAACAATAATTTCCATATAATGTTACACCAATGTGGGGTAGAACAATAGATAATGCAATATTTGACTTAATATGATGAATCAATGGGATTATATATGTGAAATATTTTACAAATAATATGCAAGGAACATGTAAATAGTACCAAGAAATTTTGTACTAGGAACTGATAGATAGGCTCAGTCATGACAACCATGATGAAGTGCATCAATTAGTAAATATGAAATATTATTGGAAATATGAAAATCAAAAGGAACCCCTAATGTTTTCAATATTTGATAACAAGTGGGTTCACTAATATGTTCTATAAAAATTGGGATTTATGTGAAAACCAAACATGATAATGCTAATATGTAAAATCAAGAGAATAATATAACAAAGATAACATTCACTAATTTGGAACTACCATATTCAATAAACTTACCAAAATATCAAAACATAATGAGAAAATAAATACTTATCTATAAAATGTCCCTTTGTAAGGAATCTAGATCTAAAAATTGTTGTGTAGAGAGGTCTAGTGAGTGGAATCAAGATCCTAGAAATGGATATGGGCTTGGATAATAGTGATAGGAAGAGGACACTATAGGGGTGGCACTCATATCCAACCTAGGGTGATCTTGTACACTTGTAATGAGTAAATCAAGGATTTTGGGTTATCTATGTTTTCATTTGTAGAGTATGATCACTTTTAGATACCACTATGACTAATTTTACTTCAAAAACCATAGTTCTTTGATATGTGAAGACCAATGAAAATATATGGTAAATGTGGGTCAATTGCTAAATTTGGGTGAGACCTAAACACCCCATGTGTTAAGCATTGCATATTGTTATTCAATATTTAATCCTAGAGATGGTTGATCAAGCCTACTCTAGATTGAGTGAAACATTGAATTAACTTTAGGCCTTTGGGTTACCTGTAGTAGAGGTAAACCTCTAGGTTAAAGGGCTATCTCCCTTGATTTTTATTTCAATCTCACACACTATATTAGAATAATAACTTTGGGATGAAAAGGGAAAAATTAAATAGAATGGAAACCTATGATAATGAGGTGATGCATGAAAAGATTAGTCCATAAACATAGTTGCATATGCACTAGGAGATAAGACTACCAAAATTGACTTCAACTCTATGGCCTTTTAGCATTAATATTTTTCATAAACATATTGTTATGCACATCTAAAGGTGGGTGATAAGAAGGTCATATACTAGACATTCCTACTCCCTCTCATACTTCAAAATGGACTTAACAAACACATACACTTTATGAAACTTGTTAGAAGAGATATTTATCACACAAAACATGAAATATCAACATGGAAGCAAGGAGAACATATTCATCACTTAACATCCAAGTACACCTCTTAGGCAAGATATTTTAAATATTAAATAAACATTAGATGTCTTATTTAAAAGCAAAACAAGGTGCCAAACCATCAAGACTTCACCATACCAGGTGTTTACTAGTTATAATTACTTAAATAGCTTGCATTATAGAGCATAAGAGAAAAGAGAGAAGAAAATAAGTGGAAGGGTCATAAGTATATGTGCTAAGATAAATAAATTGGTTAGTATTATAGAGAATGAGGTGGAAAACATACCATGAAGTGGTCTTGAACAAGTGTTCATAAAAAATATGATAACCTCCCTCAATTTGGTGTAGAGATTCTTCATGTCTTTCTTTGAAACTGCCTTGATGATGAGTCATTAGCTTAACTACTTTAAAATACCATAGGGGTATTTGACATATTTTCACTATCATGAAAAGGTGGTAATAATATTATAATAGTTTTTATACACCCTTAAACTGATAACCTTTCATACACCACTTGTCATTCATTATCTAGCAACCACTCATTAGCCCTTCTAGGCTTGTCCTCACATTTATCATCCAATTGAACTGTAGTTGCTCAAAATATGTGTTACATAGGTGTTAAGAGACTTTTTGAATTCATTTTGTTTTCTCTGGTCTATCATATATATATTTATAAACTCAAAATATGCTTCTCACTTCTAATCTTAGACAGTTACCTGGCCTTTTCACTATCTCACTTTGACTACCTATGATGAATGTACGAGTAGAGAGATTTTCATGTTTGACTATTATTATAAATGAATATGGAGAGTGGGAATAAGCCTCTATAGACCTCATCCAATGATTTTCATTGAAACTTCTCCTTTGTACATGTATAATGAGTCAAAACTTGTAGAAAATTCTATATTGGGTCTATATATACAGAAGATAGACCTAAACGAATCAGATCCAAGAAGCCTATGAGAGTTATAAATAAGTTTTTAACACTTCCCTAGTCATTTCACCACTTTTATATGCACCTCCATTCATCTCTTTACAATCAGTTTGAAATAGGGTTTTGAGAGGGTTTTAGGTGTCTTGGACTGTTAGTGATGATTCATAAAAACTAGATGTCTAACTCCAAAAAAATTACATTTAAATAAATATATATACCCCCTTATACTATTTATAGATCCTTAGGTCACCATGCAGTCCCTTCATATAGGTATGAGCAAAAGAAGTTGGCCTATTGATCTCTTTATTACATTTTGGGTAGGCTTAATAATGTTTTAGGTCAAATTAACTAACTTTGAATGTTTACCTAAAAAAATGGATCATACCATCCTTTTACTCTCTCATAAGGGTTCTAAAATGATTTATATGGCTCATATGTCATATAAATTTATTTGGAAGTCATTAGGCCTCATACCTAGTTCTAGGCCTAATAGGCCTCATTGTGTATTTTGAGTATTTAACCACCTATAGGTGGTCATAATGGTTGTATTTTTTTTTTAAATTAATTTCATTAAAATTTAATATACTATCCAATAATTAATTCAAACTATCCATCTCATTCCTTCAACCTTCAACTCTTAAACCTTCAGACTATGTTTCTCATGGAGTGTCCTCTATCTAAGACAAAATTAATGGCTCTCCCTTGTTCTTCAGATTAAAATGATATTATGGAAAGTTATACTAAGTCATTTTGACACTCTGTACAAATTATAAAATCTTGATCATAACCATAGAAACCTCAAACCTTTAAATTCTTCAATACTACTCACTTTGTCTGATGACTACAAACAAGGTTCGGTTGAATGTGTGTAGAGTTTCAAAACCTAGTCCTTTTCTCTATTCCTTGCCTATTAATATCACCTATAATTTTTTAATTATCACTAATCATATATTAAATATGATGATCCAACCTATACTTCTTTTAACCTTTTAAACATGCATCTCACATGAACTGTACATAGTCTACAAACTATTTTAATGGTATCACCTATAGGTGGAAATTAGGGGGGTCAATGGGATCTTTTAGGTGACTATAAATGTTTTATATTTATTTTAAATTTATTTAAATCCTTCATAGGTCATTGGGATCATTTTATTCCATACTTATGTTCATCAACTAACTAGCATCCTTCCTTGTTTAGGATAGTCCACTGGATGTATGACTCTCCCCTGTAAGTGACCATTAGGGAAGAAGTTTTAGTTCATATATATTCTCATTCATGTGAAATAATAGTGTTTCACTTATATAATTTTATCTAAGGTCATCACATATCATTTCACACTTTCACACATCTAAAACTAACTTGAGTCTGCATTCCCATTCAAGATCATCAACATACTATTTATTTATAGACATATTTCAAAAGTTGTATAGGAAGCATGAGGTCCCCATATAGATGAATACATTTAATTTAACATGTGTTTCCCACCTATTTTTTATTAATAAGTCCATTAGGCCATTTCATTTGTGATCATACTTATATTTTCCTTGAGAACATATAATCATTTTATTACCAATGTGTTATATGCCACTACAAGCTACATGTTTAGTGGATTTAGCATTGTATTTACTAATTATTTCAAGTGGAAACTTGACTAAGTGAAATCCCCCACAACCATCCTTATAATTAACCTAAAATTCATATTCTTATGTCAATACATTGCTACTAGGCCTATGATACTAACATGAAACAACTAGATGCACTTATTCCTCAAGAAACTTCACCAACAAAGGTTAAATTATGATGAAGGATCCCTTACTCAAAGAAATTAAGGTAAATTCTCCCTTTGAGAAAATTTCTCAACTCTACACATGCATACATTTTTTGGGAGGGTATTACAACTAGTCTATGAACTTTGAGTGACTTGAGAATCTCATCCAAGTAATGATAATGAGCACCACATGTGTCTTAGATTTTGGATGGTTCTTCCATGTTCCGTACAAGATTATAAATGACTATAAATGACTATGTATATTGGGGCTCTATTTAGTCCTTTATCACTATCTTGATAATCATATCTCAATAAAACCTTAAGCTATTCAATTCCAATCTTTGATGGAGAAACTAACTTTCATTGTTGTGGGTGTTAAACACATATGCCTTATTTGATCTAGATCCACTTACACAAATATAACCTTTACAACTATGGAAACATGCTCTAGAGACCACTGTGATATTCCTTTATAATATAAATGAGATGTTATTTCCCACCTTACATGAACACACATGAAAAAAAAATTAATACAACATGGATATGAAGAACATGCTCTGCCAAAACACACATAATGCTTAGAAACATCAAATTAATACAATAGATGAGAAAACCTATAGGTGATGGGAATGTGAAGATAGTTTTGAGTCACTATCATTCATATAAACTATTCATGAATATCAATCCACCAATATAAAATATATAACCATTAATATGGAGTACATTAGTGATACTAACATCCACCAAAAGTATTTAAACTAACTCCTCTCCCTCTGTCAATACTAATAGAAAAGTAGTGACATGTCTAACCTCATCCAAGGGAGTGATATGGAATATGAATCATTTTTATCCAAATTCAGAACTTTAAAATATTATTAAGGGTGTAAAAGACTTTTTTAACCTTTATATATCCTCCTAAATCCTCCACATATGCCAAGTGGCTATCTTTGTCCATATAACTACCCTTTAGCTGATTATTTTATAGTGATCTCTTCATTTCCATTTTGAACCTAGATATTTTCAATTATAGAACTAAAAAATTACATTTTCCTAACATAATACATGTTCACTTGTGTTTTGACACACTTTTACTTAAAAATAAATCATACAAACTCACTTAATGACAAAGGTGAAAAAGATAAAACACATTATATGACCTCATTTAAGAACATGGTACACATTTTAAACCCTAGGGTACCATATTAAAAGTTTTTAATACTTAGGGATTTGACCTAATTTGACTTAGGGTCAAATTAGTCAACATTTTAGTGTTTTCCTAAGGGTGGTAAGCCATTTATGCCAAAGATCAGTAGCCTTATCCTATCCATTAGAATATAGAGTCATATATACATCACATTGACACTAAAATTCCTCTAAAAATACACAAAAACACAACAAAAAATATAAAAAAACACATATTACAATATAATAAAACAAACATACTTGTGTTCTCATGAACACTTAGGGAAGACACAAACCAATTTAAACAAACTAACTTAAACACAAACTAACCTAAATGGAGCTCTTCATCCTGGGTCAAAAGGTAATATTAAAACATTTCTTGATCCATGAAGTGAAGGAGTTAATGAGGCATATTTACTTTTGGTCTTTGGAATTTTTGTGTCTAATACCTTTCTTATGTTTACTAATCTCTTTGGCATGATCCTCAATGTAATTATAAATGGTGCAGCATATCACCTATGAAGTTGATTTATTTTTTTGACTCTATAGTATGTTGGGCTAAATTTAGATCAAACTCTCTTAGATCACTATATTTCCAAGCAAAGATGTCTAAATATTCCTTATAAAGTTAAATGAAATCATGCCTTTCTACCTCATTACTTACCTTGGCAAGCTTGAGGAGCTTGTCCTTGAAAATAGGGACTCTTTCATAGTTCTCCTCATTAGTTGACATCACTACCTTAATTTCCTAATATGGTATCCATCATGGAAAATAATTTCAAGGGTGACTAGTCCTTTACAAAGTTTGTTAGACTTTAGTTGAAACAATTGATCCTCATACTGATGTTGAAATTTACCTTGGTTCATTGAGGAAAAATTTGCTTCCTGCTATAAGAAACAAGTAATTTGTTTGTCATTTTTGAAGACCTACCAGTGGGATTCATTATCAGTACTGATGGCCTCACCACCACATTGACATGTAGCTAAATCTTGGCCTCTTTTAGCTTACTTAGAATATGAAATTGGGCTCCCAAAGCTGCCAACCAATTAGCATGTTGGTTCTGATTCCTTGGCATAGCTTAATTTTAAAGGATTCAAAATATTTAGTTAGGTCCCACACTTATTTTTGTAATACCTCATAAAGGATTATTCATAATGTTCAGGCCTCTGACTTGGTTCAATATAAACTCATTGTCCCCATATACTTGTAACTACTTGATTCCCCTCTTATTAGCCCATTGAAGGCCATGGATTAAGCCTTCATATTTTACTACATGGAGGAGCAAATAAAATGGAACCTATAATAATATAAATACTTATCATCTGAAAGGGAAACTAGCATTACCCCTACACTTACTCCATTTTTTCTCCTTGAACCATCAAGGAACAACTTCCACATACCCTTGAGGTCTTTTTTAGATCTAATGAGGGAAGGCATGAGTTGATTTTCTTCATGTAGCAAATAAACATGCATGTATTTTTCTTCAACACCTTCCAAAGTGTTGAGAAATTGATTATCTCCCCCATAGCTCATCTAAGAATAAGTCTGGAATCTCCTTAGGATAAGTATTTAGTTCTTGACAAATTATAAATTCATCCTCATCAAGGATAGTATAATTGATGTTTATGTTATCTAAATAATGAGGCTCAATGTGAAATTGTGTTATGGGCTCAGCCTTGATTGATACCTTAGTCCCATACCTTATTCTGAATGACATGTATGACCAATCTACTATGAGATAGCCTCCTATCTTTACTATGAATTCTCTAGATAAGCATAAATAAAAACAAGGAGGCACCTCTATAATCAACACATCTTGAGCCACTGAAACACTAGGACAAGCATGTAGGGTCAAGTTGAGACCTATGACAATACTAGCTAGTTTAGTGGAAGATCCATCAAGCTACAAAACTCCCTTAGATTGAGGTTCATATTTAAACCAAGTTGGTATATTATTGACTTTTGGATCACTAAAGTACTTGCTCCACTATCTACCATGTAGTTATGTACCAAGGAGTCACCGATTATTAATGAAATTTAGAATGTAGGAGGTTTGACCACCTTACTTAATCCTTCTCCCATATGACCTTGGGTTCCATTGGTGAGGACCTCAATTTCCTTGCTTAGTTATTTACCTATAGTTATTTTAACACCTATTTTATATAAACCTTCTTAAAGGATATCCACTTGAATGAGCATGAAAATCATGTCCCACATCAGTACACTCACACTAGATTTATTCATTTGTTCAACCAATGTTGATTGGTGGACCACCAAATTTTACCTGTACTTTGGGGGCCACTACTATTGTTTATTAAATTTGTGAGTTTTTTGGATCAAAATGGGTCCCTTGATTTTGATTCTTTAGATCTATTGAAACCTTTGGAGTAGTAGTAGGTCCACTTGGATTTGATAGTAATGGAGTAATAGTAAGGGGATCTTTGATCACCTCCTGATTACCATCCATATTCCTTATTTTGAACCTTACATTAGCTACCACTAGAATGTATGCTTGGCTAGAGCTAGCCTATTGATTGGACACATAGCACTCTTCTTACTCACTGATGACCATTATAGGATCTAGCTAGTTTGGTACCTAATCAGATCCTTGGTCTTGTGGAGACTATCTTGATTTTTTCATCATGGGGATCTCTATTTTTTGAGCTATTAAGGATTAATTGTATCCATAAGCAATAACTTTATTCTATTGGTCATTGAAATCTTGGTTAAAACCATTAGTTGGGATAATGGATTGCTAAAAGATTGATCCCAAGGTATGGTCCCTTTAGCTTGTTGAGCCATATTGTTTTGAATAGGAACCAAGGAGTTGGAAGAGCCTATGGTATTTGGGTTATAGCTTCTCTACTTATTGTAGCTAGGCTATCCTTGCCCTTCCTCACAGTTCTAGTTTTAGAAATTTCCCTTGAAGGGTGGTCTATTCCATTGATAAGATTGTCATTGAGGTTGGTATGGAGCTTGACAAGGTTTATTAAACTAATTTTTCTAACTTTTAACATTTACCACATCATTTCCCAAGGATTGGAGCATGCTCTTAAGTTTTAGGTAGTTTTTATGCTCTTGAGAATCACTTGATCCACTATTGGAGGCCTTTTCTTACTTAGGTGAAGGTATAGCAACAATTTTTGGAGTTGGAATAATAACATTAAATTTGGGGAATAACCATAAGGGGTGGTCTAATTTTAGGGAAAAGAGGCATCATGGGTCTAGGAGTAAGCTTGCTAGCCTGAACTAGGTAATTTTTTGCTTTAGTAGCCACCTCATAGGCATCTAGCAATATGTCCCCTCCCATGGATTGGATCATTACAGATATATCACTATTTAGAGCCTTCAAGTACTATAGGAACATAAAGTTAGGGGATGGTCTAACAGAGGTTGGAATTCTATCCCAATATTTATGGAATCTTGTGTTAAGTCTTGCATGACTTCATGGGGGGCTCTCTTGATTCTGGTAAGCTATTCTATTAGTGACAAATGGTCACTCTTTTTTTTAAATATATTACACAAGGCAACTCCTAGATTATTCCATGATTAAATAGACTACCTGTGATGAATTTACTTAGGAGCTAAGCCTATATATCAATCTAAATCTTTTCCCTTAAGGGATACAATTAACAATCTAATAGATATATTTTCTACAATGACATTATGGATATTGCAAAAATTATTGTCATTAATGTATTCAGTAGGGGTTACAGCTTGGTTTCCTATAAAATATTGGAAAAATTTGAGAGTTGATAATGGAATAAGATCATATTGTGGTATATTTAAAGGACTTTGGCCACTGAATCCTATAAATACTCTTTTATGAATCATGATAATAGGGGGAAATATCAAGAAGTTGCTTGCAAGGGTAGGCCTTAAGATTGGGTAAGGAAAAGGTTTCCTTACGTATGGTAGAGTATTGGTGAACCTTAAATTTTGGCTAAATTTAAGTGGATTTAAATAAACTCAAAAATAATACCTCTAGAGGTTGATTTTGTAGTCACCTTTGGCATGAAATATAGTTACTTTTCTACCACCAAATTGTTGAGTGTTCTTCAAAGTCACCAGATATTGAAAGATGAGAGCTATAACCACTACAAATTGATCAAACCAACATCAAACTTGACCAATATTCTTTGAAATTGGTGTCATTAGTCATGATAAAAACTATTTTAAGCTATAATTTTGCCCTTTTGGGAGAGTTTTTTAGGCTCTCTCACTCTTAGCTATAAAATTAGAATAACCTCAGGCTATGGGTATCCTATAGTGAGGTTGAACCTCTAAGATTTTTAATGAGGCTATATCCTTAGATTATTCACTTTGGCTTTATTCCCACACTAAAACCTACCACTAACTAAGGAAAAGGAACAAAAAGATAACATGAAATGGAAATCTAAGCTAAGGATGGTGATGCACCAAATATGGAATGATCCATTTTCAGCCTGGAAGCCTTAATGACTACTAATGAATTTAATCAAGACATAGACTAATATAATCCTATCTCAAGGCCACAAGCATAAGTATTTGTGTGGAGGTTGAAGGTAAATCTTATAATTTGAAAGATAGAAATAAATAGGTCTGTATGAGACACTATAAACTTGTGATACTTCAAGAAGGCACCAATGTCTAACACTTCACAGAACCTGTAAGGAACCAAAATAATTAAAGAAAGGTGCATGGAGGATTTATAGATGATGAAAAGAGATATAAATTATACAAGTTAAAACCCCAATAATGCACACTTCACTCCAAACTTGAATCATAAAGTTTATCTTATTGCTTCAAGAGAGTGTTACAAGGCAATTTTGACATAGTAACTCTATCTCCAGTTGAAGGATCCTTTTTTTGGCTCAAAATACTCTATATATAGTAGAAAGGGATGAGAGAAGAAGGGGATTTCATGATAAAATGGAGAGGGGGTCATAAATGGCTACAACCACCACTATTGTCCTTGAGCTCTTTTACATTTGAAGCATGTATCTACCTTGACCATGAGATAAACCATCCAAGATCATTGCAAATCTGTGCAATCCCCTCATGCATTAAAGTATCCATTTTTTGGAGTTGATAAATCCATTTTTAAGTTATTTATGCATCTCTACCAAGTGTGAATGATTTGATATTTACATTAAAAACTTGGCGTGTTCCTTCACTTTGCATGTCCTAAATATATAAAGATGAAATCCCCATATCTTTGAATCTAGATCAAGCCATGACTGCTTCAACATTAAGTGGCTATTTGTCATAGATGATGGCCATTTCAAAATATGAGGGCCTCTCCATTAATTACACCTACCAGCTTTTACTTTGAAACCTAGACTAGATCTTTCTTATAGATGGAAAACCAATCTAGGGACATTGGTTTTCCTGTATTCATTTATGTTGATGTAAGTCTATAGATATAATATCTTATTTTGATCTTTTCCAAGTATAAAAGGCCTATTTTATGAGATGTATCTTTGAAATCTACACAAATATTGTAGGCTTTTCAATTCCAAATGGCTACTTATAGGGGTTTAAATTTTGACATTTGCAGACTTGTCATGGAATATTTGAATCCTAACAGCTATTTATTGAGCTAAGGTTGACATCCATGTAATTTTCATAAATTTATTTGGGTCATTTATTTCAAATTTTATTCTTTTGAGTTTTATCCTGCACACATTTCCCATGGCTTTTGAAAAGTCCTTTAGTGATTTTGCTAACATTCTTTCATGATCTTTTTCCTAAAGGCCTTTTCCTAAAGGAATTACCTTGGATTTTTTCACAAAGGCATTTTTTCCTCAAGAATTCCCCTTTTAAAAATTAAAGTACCTTCATATTTTTGAAATGGACCATCGAATTTACAAGTACCCCCTTTTATCGAGAAAACTTCCCTTTAGCATTTGAAAAAAATCCCATTCATAAATACTATAAATGTACCTTTCTGAAGGGAAAGGACCCTTTGCCTTTTATCCTTAGAATTTTTTTCAAAAATTACCCTTCAAACTTCTTTTAAAGGACCTTTATCCTTTTGAAAATGAACCTTCCTAAAAGGAACATCCCCTTTGAGAAACTTGAAAAGTCCCTTTGAATTTTTTGTTTTGTCACTTCTTCTTGAAGGAATTCCTTTAGAATTTTTTCCTTTAGCCTTTTGTAAAATACCTTTCATATTTTTTTCCTTGGGAAATTTTTTTAAAAAGTACCTTTAGACTTCTTGCTAAGTGCCCTTCAAAAAAAATGTAAGTGGTCCCTTTACTTCTTGAAAGTGCCCTTCAAAAGAATTGAAAATTCCCTTTAAAACTTTGAGAATGTCCTTCATAGTTTTTATATTGGACCATTTTCCCTAGAAAATCCCTTCAATAAAATTTTCTTGGCCACTTTTCTTTGAAAAATATATCTTTCATAACTTTTGCTTGGTACACTTTCTGAGAGAAAAATCCTTTGAGCCGTTTGTTTCAAACAAAATGTCTAAAATAATTCTTGATACTTAACCCAAAAGACCTGAAACAATTCTCCCAAAAGAAATAGGTCTTCACGGAAATTTTTTGGAACAATTTCCTCAAAATAATTCAATCTTTGTCTTTTTCTTTAGACATCTTGTCTGAAAGAATTATCCCTTTGGAAAATTTATTTCAGACAATTTGCTTGAAAGAATTCAATACTTAGCCAAAAAAAGGGGCCCAAAAGAAACTATCTTAGCAATAAAAAGGCTGAAATAATTCCAAAGTAAATACTTATCCCAAAATTCTTTGTACTTAGCTTTTCCAAGGTCTATAATCCCTTCTAGACTTGTTCATGAAACTATTGTTTGACCTTCAAGCTTTAGAATTCTCCTCAGCTTATTCACATAGGCATAAGCTTGGTATGTGGGCCAAAAAATGGCCAATAGTTCCCTACTAACCAATGGATCATACCATAATTTTACTCTCTCATAATGGTTATCAAATGTTTTGGAGGTTTCATATAATTATTTTAATGTAGTTGGAAGTCATTAGGCCTCATACCTAGTTCTAGGCATAATAGGCCTAACTGTGCATTTTGAGTATTTAACCACCCGTAGGTGCTCCTAATGGATATAATTGTTTGTAAAAAAAATTACATTAATTAAAATTTCATATACCATCCATACATTCAAACTATCCATCTCATTCTTTCAACCTTCAACTCTTAAACCTACAAATTGTGTTGCTCATGAAGTGCCCTATGTCTAAAATAAAATAGAGGGAATATAACTTATTACTTATAATAAAATTATATTATTTAAATTTATATTAAGTAATTATTAAACTCTATACAAATTATAAAATATTTATCATAACTTTATAAACCTCAAAACTTCAATTTTTTTAATACTAGCACACTAGGTCTGATGACTGTAGGCAAGGTTTAGTTGGCTGTGTGTGGAGTTTGAAAACCCATCCCTTTGCTCTATTAATTACCTATGAAAATAATTTTTAAGTGTGGAATTATAATTTATGGTATATTCAATATGGTTATCTAAACATGCATCTCACATAAACTAGACATAGTCTGTAGACTATTTTGATGGTGTCATATGTAGGTGGAAATTAGGGGGTAAATGGGATCCTATATGTGAATATAAATGTTTTATATTTATTTTTAATTCAATTTACTCCTTTTGATGTCATTTATATCATCTTATTCCATACATATGTTCATTTACCAGCTAATATCCTTCATTGTTTGGGCTAGTCCATTATATGTATCATTGTGTCACATATAGGTGACCATTAGGGAAGAAGTTTGAGTTCTTATAGATTATCATTCATATAAAATAATATTTTTTCAATTATATAGTTTTATATAAGGTCATAAAATATAATTTCACACTTTAACACATCCAAAACTTCCCTTAGAGTGTATTTTCATTCACCGTCATTAACACACTGTGTATTTGCAGTTAGATTGTAGAAGTTGTTTAAGAAACATGAGGACCTCCTGTAGATGAATACATTTTATTGAAAATTTGTTTCCCACCTATTTATTTTCATTGATTCCATTAGGCCATTCAATATGTGATCATACTCATCTCTTCCTTGAGAACATATAATCATTTTACTACAAATGTGTTATATGCCACTGCAAGTTATAGGTTTAGTGGATTTAGCATTGTATTTAATTATTATTTCAAGTGGAAACTTGACTGATTGAAATCCCAATCAACCATCCTTTTCTTTAACCTATCCTTCATCTTATTGTGTTAATAAATTTGTCCTAGGCCTCGGCTATTAGCATGAAACAACTAGATTCACTCAATCCTCAAGAAACTTCACCAACAGAGCTTAAATTGTGATGAAGGATCCCTTACTCATATAAATTAAGCTAAATACTTCCTTTGAGAAAATTTATCAACTCTAATCCTACATACATTATTTAGGAGGGTCTTATAACCAATATATTAAATTTGAGTGACTTTAGAATCGCATCTAGGTCTTGATAATGAACATTACCCATGTCTTAGATTTTGGATGGCTCCTCCGTGTTCTGTATAAGATTGTAAATGACTAAAAATGACTATGTATACTAGGGTTCTATTTAGTCCTTGCTCACTACCTTGATAATCCTATATCAATCAACCCTAAAGTTTTCAATGCCAATATTTCATGAAGAAATTGACTTCCATGGTTTAGGGGGTTAAATAGAGATACCTTATTTGATCTAAATCCACTTGCATAAAGATAACCTTTGTAACTATGGAAACATGCTCTACAGACCACTGTGATATTCTTTTCCAATCAAAATAAGATGTTCTTTCCCACTTTCCATAAACATACGTGAAAACAAATTTGAATACAAAATGGAGATGAAGAACATACTTTGCCAAAACATACACAATGATTGGAAACATTAGATCAATGTAATAGATGAGAAAACCTGTACGTGATGGAAATGTAAAGACAGTTTTGAGTCACTATCATTTTTAGAGATGATTCATGAATCTCAGTCTACCAATATATAATATAGGACCATGAATTTCTATTACATCAGGATTACTAACATCCATCAAAAGTATTCAGACCAACTCATATCCCTCTATTTGTACTAAGAAAAAATTGATGACCTATCTGACCTTGTCCAAGGGAGTGATATGGAAGATGAACCAGTTTTAGCCAATTTTTGAACTTTCAAAGCTTATTTTTGTATCCAGCATCCTAATTATATTCTCAAAAATAGGGAACCCACTTTTTCTTATAGATTGTATCCTTTTTTTTAGCTTTTCTTCTATATGATAGGGTAAATTCTTAAGTAAAATTGCTTAGTATTTATACATAGAAGAATTTAGCATATTATAGTGTGGTATTTTGCATATTTTGTGAGCTAACTCTATTAATTCATTTTCATGAGTTTTTGAAAATGTAGGTTTTAGGGACTTTGTTTATTCAAAGAAAATCATTTGGAGAAAATCATTCAGATTTTTCATTTAGACATTTTGACCGACCGGTTTGGATTTCAGGTTTTTTGTTTTGGGTGTTTTTCTAAAAATTTCTTCAACATTTATTTTTCTTCACTTTTTTATTCATGAATTTTTAGGTCTTCAAAACATTCTTTCTGATAATAGGTCTTCAGGGTTTTTATTTGAACATTTTGTCTGAAATAATTATCCCAAAATGACTTATCTTTAATCAAAAGTTTTAGGTATTCAGATATTTTATCTGATGGACTTTTATCTTTAGGATTTTTTCCATGGATATTTTTTCTAATATATCCTAAGATATTTATACATATGATTCATACTTTTTGTTTGGACATTTAATTTGACAAGAAGTAGGTCTTTAGCCTTTTTGTTGAGGGTCTTTTATAAAGCTCACTCCCAACACAAAACCCAAATAACCAATTACCAAATGCAAAAATGACCTACTATACTTGTATGAATAAAGCCAAAATACTTCCTAATAATCTGCTAAAGTCACTTGCCAACTAGAACTAATGAATTTTGAACTATGAAAAAAATACAAAACAAGTGAATGTTGGGCATTTATATCACATGAACTAGTATTTAATGATAAAGCTATATGCACGACGTGTAGTCACTTAAGCCTTAATTTTTAACAAACAAAATTTCACTCAAAGTCTACTTCTATTTTATGTTATCAAAATCCCTAGCTACTCCTTGTCAGAATATTGCATGAAGAAGCAATGACTAGTGGGAATGAAAATTGTTCATAGAATACATAGAATATGTAAAGGAGACTATAAGATATCAAATTACATGTAAAAATATATGGTGTCTTCATCCAAGCCATTCAAGGGAGTAATTCCACCATCACCATACTCAATCAAGGATTTAATAGAGTTTATGGATACAGTGTTTAACATTACTATCTTTTATAATAGGTATGAAAATTATGAGAAATTGTTGAATCTATAGATGTATTCTCATTGTATGAAAACATCTCTCCCATGGAATGGCTATTCATCAAAGATTTATTGGACCTAAAAAGACAATGATTTCATTTTACTACTGCCAAGCCTAAGGTGATGCCATGCATCAACCTCTTGCATGAATTGTTCTTCATAGGAAAAGTCACTCAAGATGATTTCCTACATCTTATTAGTAATCCTATGATTGTAGTTTGCATCATATTATCTAATTTCCAAATGTAATTATCATTTCCAACACTAGATGATTACTTCGATAAACACAAGCTAGTCTAGTAAAATCAAGAGAAAATAATGGATAAGGTGTTGTCTTCATGGCCACTCCCAAATGATACCATCACATTCAAAGGGAATAATTTGAAGGGTCATACTCCTATCAATAAGTTTAGGATGGGAGTGTACATTAGCATGGATTTACTAAAATATTTTATGGCATGCGCAACATTCATTTTCTTTATTTGAATTGGGCATCATTGTTGCACATGATGTTAACTAGTGATACCACATTCACACTAAGAGATATTTTTAGTTTTCATTTGAGAGATTAGGTCATCTATAAATACAAGTTGCCCACTCTTATGGGCCATTTTTACATGATGTCCTATTTATTAGATGTTGTCATGGCAATTGTCTACAAATTTATCAATGAGCTATGAAGCCTAACCATTGATTATATCAAAAATAAGATATGTGGTCATTTTTAATTTATTAAAATCTATTCTTACACAAATAATATGGTGAAGATTTTTTAGGATGTTTATTCTCAAGTTTTGTAGGCTATCCATGGTTCACCAATGCCCATGATAGGATCACGCATTGTGAAATCACTTTATGGAAGAGGTGATTGATTTATTATATCTAAATTTCATTGTTATTATGATTTGGGGAAATATGGTTCATCCCATATGGATTACAAATTGTGTTATTGATAATTTAGCTAAGCAAGAAATTGTTTTTCAATTATGGTGGAGCATAGAGGAGGACCTATCTAGGATGAAAAATGCCTCATTCTTTGGCCACCACATAATTATTAGATGAATAGTGTATATAATGAGAAAATAATTTGGAGAATTTGGTGGCAAGAGAAAAATATATCACTTCCCTAAACTTCCACGCAGGGATCAGAATCCCCACAGAGCCATCAAAAATCATATTCAGGGTTTCAATAGCCCTTACAGCCATATGCATTATCCATATGACTTTGTATTCCTAAATACATAGGATGATGAGGAATTTTTGGAGAGGGAGAAGAATGTTATATTTAAGGAGGATCATTTGAGGATATCTAATATGATCTTTCCATCTCTATGAGGTAATTGGATAGTATAAAATCACTTTTTTATAGGGTGGACCCATTTAGATTTATGGAAGGATGGAACAAAAAAACAATCAAAGGATCAAGGAGGATCCTCATTGTGATAAATGAATTTGACTCAAGAGAGGAGGTTAGTATAGTGTTAGTTTAAAAAATAATGAAATCAACACACTAACAAGCTAACATCTCTAGGCCTAGATCATGTGGGGAGCCTAGTGAACAAACCAATTGAAAAAATGACTAAAATTCAAATAAATGATAATTTTCCTTACCTTCCTTGATTGATCCAAGAGATTTTTGTAGAGTAAAATTTTACTCTATGTTGCATTCTAATTTTTGGTTGTGCACTGCAGATTTTGTTCCCGCATACCTTGGTCGTGATGGCAGAGTTTTGAAATAGAGCACGGGCTTGATTCATTTGATTCATTTTCCATCTAAGTGTTGAAGAGCAAAAGACGCTGCCAAGTGGCATCATCCAAACATGGGTTATTTTCCCTTTTTGTTTCTTTTGTTTCATTTTTTCCCAAGTGTTGAATTTGAGTAGAAGCTGCCAAGTGTCACTTTCTAAGACACAGAACCAGCCAAGTGGCATCGTTCGAGGCACCTTTCATAACTTTCAAGAGGGCCATGGAATGTGCCACGTATCTAATATAAACTCAGTGAAACACACCATGTGTCAACATCTACATTCCTTTTTATCACCTGTGTTTCATCTACTTTTGGCAAAAGGGTTTCAATAAGCTAAGTAGCAGGATCATGCAAAAAGTGCCAAGTGGCAGCCGCAAAAGGATTTGGACTACTTTTATAGAAGAAAGTGGAAGTCACCACATATCGGCATCTAAGAGATAGCCAGTTTAATGCTAGGTTCAATGTTTGGTTTAATGCCTTAGTTCAATTTTTTTGGTTCAATACCTCGGTTAATGTGTAAATGACATGCAGTGTTGAATTGTTGAACCATTGAACCATTTTTGGTTCATCGAGTAGTTCAAGGGAGTGTCCCAAAAACTAAAGGGGTTAAGTACCCTTTTGGAAGGCAGTAAGGTGTTGTTTCATTTTTATTTAAGTGTTGAAGACAAGCGGAGGCTGCCAAGTGTCACTTTTTGAGCCCCTTTCTACTCCATTCCCAAAAGAAGTAGAAGCTACCACATACCATTAGCAAGAGCAGCGGAAGATGCCACGTATCTTCCCAAAAGCCATGGAAGCCTCCATGTGTCGACATCCAAGAGATCATCTTCAAGTTTCATTGATGAATAAAGATTGTGGTGGGTCTCAAGTTTTATTTCAAAGGTCTATAGAATCTGCCAAGTGTCACCATCCATAAGAGCCTAACATGCATCCCGAATATTTATACAAGCATAGCTAAAAAGCAGGCAAAGATTGCCACGTGTCCTTTGTAGAAGACAAGTGAAGATTACCATGTGCATCCATCCCCCTTTTAAAGGTTGCTCAGGTAAGGAATGTGGTGAGTCTTATTTTTTTGAAGTTGCTAAGTGTCAAAGAAGTAGATTGTGACAGGTGTCAAAGGTGAAGCGTTCCTGAGTAGGATATAGGGAAAGTAGAAAGTGCCGCGTGTCTTTGATAAATTAGGCAGAAGGCACCAAGTGTCATTCTCTAGTATCCCTTAAGAAATAAGAATATTTTTAGGGAATTGACTAAGTGTCCTCTTCTATTTCAACAAAATAGAGCGTCTTGTGTATTTGTTTAGCAAGCAAACTACAGGGAAATAGAGTAGAAGTTATTTCTAGTAGATGGAGTAGTTCATCAAGTAGATTTTTGGGGCCTACAAACGTTAAAAGGGCCATTTTTTTGTCCCTTGTAAGGAGGTAGAATGGACAGTTACACGGCTAAGTAGGTGATGGAGTGAGAAATTTAGGTGTGTAAGGAGGTACTAGAAATGAATTGACACACTGCAGTCAGGGCAACCGCCCTGCTCTAGCATGGCCTTTCTAAGGCATTGAATGTGCTAAACTAGGATGCATCTAGGGCATTGAATGTACCGAATTTCATGTTATTTTATCTAAAAATCTAAGGCTATAAAATGGAGAAGAGGAGATACAAAGAAGGAGATATAATCAGATACTCAGAGAGAGAATTTTCTAAAGAAACTATTATCAAGAGTTTTTAGACTTTCGAGAGCAGTGATTAGGAATATCATTTGCCTTTATTCTATTTTCTTGAGTTGTAAAGTTGATGTAACTGTGCATGTTTTTGTGCATTTTATGTGGCTAAAGAATTAAGAAGAAGAAAGAATTATGTGCCTTTGTTGGTGTTTCTTGTATCATTGTGAAGGTAGTCTAAAACTGTGAGCCTCTATTTCTATTGTTTTTATCTATTACATTAATCATGCCTAGTCTACTCTTTGATGTAATTGAATCTTACATATAGTCTCACTATGCTTGGGATTAAGGATCAAAATTACACTCAGGTGCATCGCCATAGTTAGATTTCATTTCTTGCATTCGCATTGTTTTTAAGTTCCTATCCTTTTTCCCCCCACACTTGATATAAAGAAGAGACTAGCTTCTCTAAAATCTAGAGGTTATTTCAAGACGCAAGTCCCACATCTTGAAACTTCCCATTGTTGTTGATTAGAATGAAGTGCAATTTTAAACATCAACAATTTTTGGCATGCCCGATGGGACTAGTCTTAAAGTTTCTTTCAAGACTGTATGAACCAGAGAGCTACAAGGAGTCAGAGTTGTGGACCAGTAAGCAGGTCTCAATCTGCTACAAATCTAGGTATTCTTTTGCCACCTTTGGTAACTAGTCCAAGAAGGAGAGTCAATCAACTAGTACCAAGAGTAAATATGGGAGCTCTTATTCCCCCAAGAAATTATGCAAGTTGGAATACTAGTAGTCCTCTGATACTCCTAGTACCACCAGCTACTTGGGATCCTATCCCAGTAAATGCCTTGAAAGCTCTACCCAAATTCAGTGGGCAAGAATCTAAAACACCTAAAGAACATCTTCAAGATGTATCAGATGTATGTTCTATACATGTCACATAGCAAAATGTGGCTATAAGGTTATTAGTAGCTTATTTTAAAGGGAAAGCTTTAGAATGGTACAGGTCCCTGACCCCAAATACCATTTCTACATGGGATGAGCTCAGAGATCTTTTCTTTGAGAGATTTGTAGAGAAGTGTGATAAATCTTCTTTGTTACAGCAGTTAATTACCATTCAAAGGGGACCACAAGAAGCCATGACTGACTTCAATTCCAAATTTAAAAATACTTGGGCAAGGATTCCTGTTACAACTAGACCATTACTAGGTATGGCTATAGTGTTTTATCTCAAGGCTTTAAATTCAAATATATCTATTATGATTCAGTCACTTGGAGGTCAGACTCTGCTGAAAGCTTATGACCTTGTAGTCAGAGCTGAAAACAATTTAATAGATGCTAGAAAGTTGCCCCCAAGGCCCATCATGCCCATGTTCCCCAAACTTTCCTTGCCATTACCTCAAGAAGTTCCTAAATCCATAGCTCCACCTATGTCTATGTATCAATATCCTCAACCACTAGCTAAAGAGCATGTCCCTGCTCCATCATCTGAGATGGATGATATCAAGAATATCCTAAGGACATATTCTAATGAGTTGATTAACATCAAGAGACAGTAGAACCCTTACCCTAAGCATCCATATCAAGGCTATCAAGGAAATAGGTTTTCATTAGAGCCTAACCAATATCAGGGTCCTCCAAGACAAACTAACCATCAGCCAGCAAATCAATTAGTTGCAGTTCCCACACCCTCACAAACTATTCCTCCCAACCCAAATAGGGAGATGGTTCTAGGGAAAAATAATTATGTGGATGATACTAATGCCTAATGTTTCCCTTGAAATGATGATCATACAACTAGAGTTTGTCCTAGGGGTAATCTACAACAAAAGGTAGAAAAGCAAAGAAGAATGGATGGTCAGTTTGCAATTTCCAATGGCAATCAAGCCTACCAATCTCTTGGTATGTAGAATTTAGTCTTAGTGGCTCAGATGCAAGGAATGTCCTTATAGTAAGAGGAAGAAATAGCCCCAGAACATGCTTTGTTCTCATGGGTGGAAGATGAAGAATTAGTTTTCTTGAACGAAGCATCTACCTCCCAAAAACTAGTGGTGCAATCTTATTATTACACCAGGTCAAAGAGAAGGATGGTGGAATAGCTTGAGATTGTAAATAGTAAAGTCATGGAGAATCCTCCATGTCAAGGACAAAGAAACATAGCTATCAGATAAGAGGCACCTCAGCTGGTGCAAGATCAAGGGACTCCAGCCCAAATTCAGGAAAAAACAAGATACCCCTATTTTCAAAAAGCTCAGACTCTGGGACCAATAAATATGGTGGATCAATTGAAGAAGACTCCAACACAAGTATCAATATGGGATGTATTGGATATTCCTAAATATAAGACACTACTACAAGAAGCTCTGCAAGGCCAAGTAGTACCCAAAGGTACTATTACCAAAGAAGGACTTACTAGAAAAGAAAAAGATATAGTCCATCTATAGACAATAGCCCTAGTGAATAATATAGCAGAGGTAAGAAAATCTAAACCAGATCCCTTCTACTTAACTTTGATAGTGGGTAAGAAATTGCTACATAATGCAATGATTGATTCAGGGGCTAGTACCACAATAATACCCAAGAAGATAGCTGATGTTTTAAGAATTAAGTATGAACCACTCACAAAAGGAGTCATACAACTAGATGGAAAAGTAGTACAA
Source organism: Torreya grandis (assembly GCA_037957365.1). Lineage (NCBI taxonomy): Eukaryota > Viridiplantae > Streptophyta > Pinopsida > Cupressales > Taxaceae > Torreya > Torreya grandis. The sequence goes on from JARHVA010002154.1 coordinate 1,827,614, forward strand.
ACCATAGGGAGAATTAAACAAATCCAATTATAATTATATGCTTTTCCAAATATAATTGTAAATCAAGATGTAGTAGTGATAGATATACCTCTTATTTTTGGCTTATGTTTTTCAAGAGACTTTATAGCCAAAATAGGAGGATATATGTCTCTTGATTGGTCTCACCTCATCCTAAGAACCAGATACGGTTTGAAGATGAAAATTCTATCTGAACCACTATCAAAAGATCACATCACTAATGAGCCCACTGCAAAGTTAGATGCAGCCCATGCCATGATGGATAAATAAGAGAAGGTCTTTGTCGAAGAGCTAGGTGAATGGACTGGGTATAATCAAGAAGAAGAAAATGATCATTTATTAGCTATGATGTAAAGTGACCCATTTGGAAATTACAACTCCATTGGTCTGGGCACTTACATTATACTTGATGAGGATCATAGAATTCCAAATGTTCTGGAGGAAGAAAAGTCAAAAGATACCTCTTTTATTAATCCTCGGTTCTCTTATGAATTTCAAATTCCTAGTGAGAAATCACAGGCATATATTTTGACCCCTGATGAAGAAGAAATAATCTCTGATTTTCTTCTTACTTTGCAAGATGATGAAGAAGAGCATGGATAATTATTAGACCATGATTTAAATGATTTTTTTGAAATCATTGAGTCTGGTTATATCATTTTTCAAGATAGTTGTGAACCGGTTACAGATAAGTAGAATGGCATTGATCCTCAATTGCATGCACAAAATTATTGCAAACTTTCAGAATTTTCCTTTCAAAATATTGGTAATTTTGAAGTAATTAAGGAGGATGGTCATGTAGTAGAACCAGAGTTTGAAGCAGAAGGAATTAAGTCATTAGTTGATTTCCTAGTAAGACATGCCAATATTAAGAGCAAATATTTGATGAGCTTTTAAGAACAAGAAGAGTCTATATATGTCAAAATCATGTTTGAATCAGACTCACTTGAATACAGGCAAATCAATGAGGCATACACTGAAGGCAATTCACCAAAGCCATACCCAATTCGACAACTTGTATGGCAACATGAGCTAACTTGTTATGAGAAAGAATTTGGAAATTCTACTTTTGATCCAGGAGGGAGATAAAGATGCTTCATTAATGTAGTTAGGTAGTTTCCCTTCCTGTATCATTTTGTTTTCTTGCTTTGTTTTCTAGTTTTGTCTTCCCATTTTGTTGTTTTCCTTCTTTTCTTTTAAATAAGTATTTTTAAAAACAGAGTCAGTGCTTCAGGGAGTTTTTTAAATTCTTCAAATTTTTGCCACATTGAATGCTTCCCAAATCTTTCAAAATCTCTAAGGTACCTTGTGCTGCAACTTACATAACGTGTCCATCTCACTATTCGTACAAGATTGAGTAGGATCTACTAATGGTCATCTGAGTTTAATGCCATTTAAGACTTGATAGGTCCATAAATACCTCTTATCAAGGTTTAAAGTTTACCAACTCTCAAGCATTCCTGCATCTATGAGAAAATATCCTGCTCCTTGCAATTTTTTAGCGCCTAGTAAAACTTGCTTCAGTGAGAGTGTTTCTATCTTGCACAAGGTTCATACTAGTTATTATAGAAAGGATATAGAGATTGTGGGAGAATCATCTTCACAACAAGGATTTGGGACATTAGAATATCTTGATAGGTTGTTTGCTAGTAAATCATATGCTTCAGCTCTTGCACAACCATCGAAAACCTATCTGAGGACTAGAATCCCAAAATTTGGTCAGGCTAGTGACCTAGAAAAAGTGAAGGATTATGTAGATGGGATCATGGACCCAATCTTGCAAAAAGCTAGTAGCAAGAATCTTAGAGAAGGGGCACATCAAAGGTGTCTTCAAAGAGCTAGAGTGGGGAAATATGAGACATTCACCATAAGGATATGGACCTCACAACTGGCTCAGTTCATTGACCCAACTGTGCATCCATGCCTTGACTTGATTGAATTATGCACAGAATTACTCCATACACCATCATGCACCATTCAACAGGGTCACTTCATGGTGCAAATCACACCACAAGCTATCAGGGATATGCTAGCCCTACATCATGACAATACAGCTACATTTCCCACTATTGATAAGATGCAAAGAACATGGGTGAAAGTCAACACTCAGACAAGGTTCTTGAGATTTAAGTTACAAATGGGTGATGATGATACTACGGTACCCACACTCCCTGCACCAAGAGCTCAACTCACACTAGCTAGCCAAGACGCACTGTCAATGATGACTCTCATCTTTGGCATGAAAGATGACATGGCATTGTATGCAAAACAAATGGCTATCCTTTTTAGGTTGAAAATAGTTGACAAGACTCAGGAGTATCGACTTGACTTCTCATAACACATTGCCTTTTCAATGGTGGAATAGCTGACCCAATTCAAATCAAAAGGAGTGTTTAGGTACTCCTATTATTTGTTTCATCTCATACTATATCAGAACCCCAACCTTTTTCCCAAAATATGTATTTGAACATGTATGACCTAGGTCTTAATCCCCAAAAGACCATTCTTGTGTCTACATGGACACATATTTTATTGAGAACTAGTGACCTATATGATTTTTGGGAACTATTCATTACCCCTACCTTTTGTTGCCTCAGCCCTAAACTAATCATGAATAGGTTATTTCCAAGTGTTTCGAACCTCCTAGCTAGTTTCCCAATTCTATGTGACTTCTATTTTAGATCCCACCACACAATCATAAGGGTTCATGGTTTCTGTGGGGAACCAGTGTTGCTACCAAAGAATTTAACACTTAGGCTAGCATTCTGGGAGGTCACCAGGTAGGTGTCAGTGGTAGACAATGAATTTGGTTCTGGGAAGAGAAAGATAAAAATGTACAATCTCCCATGGATGACCAACAGCATGGTACTAGAAACCAGAGATGTTGAGACTATGTTGCTAAGAAAGTTGGCCTTCCTAGGTTTCCTGCTAGTCGAAGACAAATGGGTTTATGACTTAAATGATTTCATAGCTTCTTAGGTAAGGACCAATAGGGTTGGAACCAAGATTTCACATGAAGGCCACCCTTTTTGGGAGACCAGAAAAAACCCTATAGAAGATGCTCCTGGTCTTTATGTTGAATTAACAGATTTACCCCTGCCATAGAATAGGCCATGGGAAACCTTCTATGATAAGTAGAGGGATTATGATCCCAAAGTTAGGATGACTTTTGGCTTGAGAAGGACATTGAATAACAAAGATTGGGATGCAGAGAAGATTGAAGCCTATTGGAAATATAGGTAGGAAATTTCTCAAATAACCCATGCTTTCAAGAATGTGGATTCAGATGAAAGATGGGAAGAACTTTGGGATGAGTGCCATCTCTCCCCTACATCTAGCCTAGAAACAAGCAATTTTTTGACACTGGGTGTAGAGCAGGAACCTAGAGTGGGACCAAGCCAAGAACCACAGGCCTCAGAGTAAACTACAGCTGTAATAACTATATCAACCTGGCCCCAACCTCTTAGCATCATGGAGAAATAAAAGAGCATGGTTCCTTCACCACCAAAACCTTCCCCATCATCAGAAGTTATTTACGTTCCTAGTTCTCCACAAGCATTGCCGACAGCAATAACAGATGTGGAAGGAAAGAAAATGCAGTCAGAAGTAGAGACACCCAAGAAGAGAAAAAGGGTGCAGTTCCATTTTAATTCAAAGGAGGAAGAAGAACCTTCACAATGCCAATTATAGAGCACTATAATTCCCCCTCAAGTAGGTATTATCCCTCCTTCTCCCTCTCAGTCTTTTTCTTCTCCTATCAGCATGATGCCTCCACCTAGCCAAATGACACCTCCTACCACTTCTACCATCTCCATTTCACACTTTGCCCCATCCTTGATGCCTCAAGCCCTAACATTACCCCATTTCTCCCCCTCTATTCCCAAAAATATTCCCCTTTAGATCACCCATAACCAACCACCAGATATTTAATATGGCCTACCACAAGGTTATCCTTTTGTGGGAGGACACATTGCATCCCCTTCCACCTTCCAGATGCAAGCTGATGCTGCTAGGAAGGGAAGAGAAGCCCAGATGGAAAAAAAGAAGACTAAAGAGAATAAAGCTTTAGCTATGCCACATCTATGGTCACAATTTGACCCCATACAGTAGCAACTAATGGTGACCCATTTTTCACCCAACATCGTCAAGCTGAGTGAGCAGATGCAACCTGAAGACTACACAATGAACGCAGTGGCCATTGATATGTCCCTGTTTAGGCCCCAGGATAGAGTTGAGCTATTGACTAAATCCACTTCTATAGTCATTGAATATTACTTGAAAACATCAAGAAGGCTACAGAAGATGGAGGCTGATTTGGCCAAGGAAAAGGCAAATTGTAATAGTTTAACCTCAAAAATCAATAAAAAGGACAATGAAATAGCAAATCTAAATAAACAGTTGTAAGAGACTATTTCCCTTTAGATTCACTAGGCAGTCTAGACCCAAAATGATTCTTTAAAGGTAGAGCTCATGTAGATAAAGGCTACGATGGGGACCCTAAGGTGAGAAAAAGCATAATGGCAACACAAGCTGCTAATTGAGCAAAATAATACTGCAGCCATTCAAGCCCATTTCCAAGCAGAGCAACAAAAAGTGGCACAACTAACACTAGAGCTAGCTAATAGGCCAAGCAATGTCAGAGTGATAAAACTAATAAAGGATCTCTATGAATCCATGTGGTAAATAATCTCCTCAAAGATTATTCAGCTCAGGCCTTCTCTCACCTTCCTATTAAATGCATAGAAGTTATGTGAAAATGTGGGGGATTTAATGAAGAACACTCTGACTATAGTTTTTGATAGAGAAATAGACTCTTAAACATTGCTATAGAAGCTCTATGATGCTTTGGATGTGACATTGGTAGCTACAGGAATCATTGACAAAATGGTCACCATAAAGCGAGTCAATGAGGTCCTCAGTTGTAATTCCACAGCCAACAGTTACAAAGAGCTTCTCGAGGTCATGAAAGAAGGCATCAACGAGATGAGATAGCATATTGAAGATCTAGTGTAACTAGGCCTTCCTTCTCCATTTCTTGATGACAACATGGTGCTAATGGTTGATCAAATTAAACCATTGTTGTTGGCCAAACAGAATGATCAAATAGTTTTCCAGAACCTACGGGATGATTCATCAGTCTTAAAAGTAGAAGTTGCTCTGGTTCCTATTTCCCGCCTGGAATTCAAATTGAAGGCTACAATTTATATTTTTCTAAATTTTTCACACAAGGATATCATTAACCTTGATTTAGCCTTCATTGAATTGCAGAACAAGCAAGGGTTATCTGACCATGAATGGTCCACCTACCAGACAGCAATTTTGAAGCTGTGAAATTTTGCAATTTTGATAGAGCAAGAGTTGTGGTTTCTTTTTGAGTAGGCTCAAAAGTCCTCAGGGTCACTAGTAACTATAGAGTAAAATTTTACATCATGTTGCATTTTGATTTTTAGTTGTGCACTACAGATTTTGTTCCCGCATACCTTGGTCGTGACGGCAGAGTTTTGAAACAGAGCGCGAGCTTGATTCATTTGATTCATTTTCCATCTAAGTGTCAAAGAGTAGTGGAAGCTACCAAGTGGCATCATCTGAACATGAGTTCTTTTCCCTTTTTGTTTCTTTTGTTTCATTTTTGCCCAAGTGTTGAATTTGAGCAGAAGCCGCCAAGTGTCACTTTTTGAGACACAAAACTGGCCAAGTGGCATCATTTGAGGCACCTTTCATAAATTTCAAGAGGGCCAAAAAACATGCCATGTATCCAATAGCAAATCAGTGGAATGCACCATGTGTTAGCATCTACATTCCATTTTTGGCAACCACATTTCATCTATTTTCAGCAAAAGGGTTTCAATAAGCTAAGTAGCAGGATCATGTGGAAAGCACCAAGTGGCAGTTGCAGAAGGATCTGGACTAATTTTTTGGAAGAAAGTGGAAGTCACCATGTGTTAGCATCTAAGAGATAATCAGTTCAATGTTGGGTTCAATGTTTGGTTTAATGCCTTGGTTCAATTTTTTTGGTTCAATACCTCAGTTAATGTGTAAATGTCATGCAGTGTTGAACTGTTGAACCATTGAACCATTTTTGGTTCATCGAGTAGTTCAAGGGAGTGTCCAAAAAACTAAAGGGGTCAAGTACCCTTTTGAAAGGCAGTAAGGCATTGTTTCATTTTTACTTAAGTGCCGAAGACAAGTGGAGGCTACCAAGTTTCACTTTTTGAGCCCCTTTCTACTCCATTCCCAGAAGAAGTAAAAGCTACCACATACCCTTAGCAAGAGCAGCAAAAGATGTCACATACCTTCCCAGAAGCCACAGAAGCCTCCACATGTCGACATCCAAGAGATCATCTTCGAGTTTCATTATTGAATAAATATTATGGTGGGTCTCGGGTTTTCTTTCAAAGGTCTGCAGAAGCTGCCAAGTGTCACCATCCATAGGAGCCTAACATGTGTCCCAAATATTTCTAAAAGCATAGCTAAAAAGTAGGTGGAGATTTCCATGTGTCCTTTGTAGAAGACAAGTGGAGATTACCACGTGCATCCATCCCCCTTTTAAAGGTTGCTCAGGTAAGGAATGTGGTGAGTCTTATTTTGTTGAATTTGCTAAGTGTCAAAGAAGCAGATTGTGATAGGTGTTAAAAGCAGAGCGTTTCTAAGCAAGATATAGGGAAAGTGAAAAGTGTTGCGTGTCTTTGATAAATCAAGTGGAAGGCACCAAGTGTCATTCTCTGGTATCCCCTAAGAAATAAGAAGATTTTTAGGGAATTGACTAAGTTTCCTCTTCTATTTCAATAAAATAGAGCATCTTATGTATTTGTTTAGCAAGCAAACTATAGGGAAATAGAGTGGAAGTTATTTCTAGTAGATGGAGTAGTTCACTGGGTAGATTTTTGGGGCCTGCAAACATTAAAAGGGCCATTTGTTTGTCCCCTATAAGAAGGAGGTAGAATAGATAGTTGCATGGCTAAGTAGGTGATGGAGTGAGAAATTTAGGTGTGGAAGGAGGTACTAGAAATGAATCAACACACCGCAGTCACGGTAGCTGCCCTGCTCCAGCATATCCTTTCTAAGGCATTGAATGCACCGAACTAGGATGCATCTAGGGCATTGAATGCATCAAATTTCTCATTATTTTATCTAAAAATTTGAGGCTATAAAAGGGAGAAGAGGAGATACAAAGGAGATATAATTAGATACTCAAAGAGAGAATTTTTTGAAGAAACTATTATCAAGAGTTTTTAGACTTTCTAGAGCAGTGGTTGGGAATATCATTTGCCTCTATTCTATTTTCTTGAGTTGTAATGTTGATGTAACTATGCATGTTTTTGTGCCTTTTATGTGGATAAATAATTAAGAATAAGAAAGAATTTTGTGCCTTTGTTGGTGTTTCATGTATCATTGTGAAGGTAGTCTAAAACTGTGAGCCTATGTTTCTATTAGTTTTATCTATTACATTAATCATGCCTAGTCTACTCTTTGATGTAATTGAATCTTACATATAGTCTCACTATGCTTTGGATTAAGGATCAAAATTACACTCAGGCGCATCACCATAGTTAGATTTCATTTCTTGCATTCACGTTTATATTTAAATTCCTATCCTTTTTACCCCCACACTTGATTTAAAAAAGAGACCAGGTTCTCTAAAATTTGGAGGTTGGGTCAAGATGCAAGTCCCACATTTTGAAACTTCCCATTGTTGTTGATTAGAATCAAGCGCAATTTTAAACATCAACAATTTTTTCATTAGCTTGCTCAGATTGTGCTCAAAAGGTCTTCATCAATGGGGCTTGGCTATCTCTATCTCCTCTTAACACCATGTTCATGCTTGGATTGATATGGCTTGGCATGTGATTTACAATTTTAGCATTATAACACTAATTTTTGCATTCATGTCATAAAACTATAATTATAACTTTACTCTATCCAAGCTCTCCAAATGAATATCTATAGGCTTGCTTTTATAGGCTTTGAAATCAACTTAGAATGGGTTAAACCCTAACCTTGGTTTGATTAACTAACCCCATTAGGGTTAATAGGTGTCTAAAATATCATGATTAGCATGGAATAGGTGTGATTTGAGATATTTTGCATTTGGAAAACTCACAAATGGTAATGATTAGCTTTTTAGGATATTTTCTTGATATTTGAATTTTCCTTTTTGATAATTGATTTATTTTCTCATGGATAAATTCAATTAAGACTTGATTAGGATTTTCAAGTCAAATAATCCCTTTTAGTTATTTGAACATTTGTACAAGATTTCAATTAAATTATGTGTTCATTTTTTCAATTTAATTGATTTATGGGATAAATTGATTTAATTACATAGTTGTTAAGCCAAATTTGAGACATTTATAAATTCTTAAACAAGATATTCTTTGGTTGGTAAGAATTGATCTAAAGTCAGGTATAAATACATTGGTGGCCAATTTTAAATGTGTATAGTTTTCCCTTGTTTTGGAAGATGTTGCAAACCATACGCACAACATCTTCTCAAAGAATGAGAAAAAGACTATATGATAAAAAAAGAAGATGATGATTGAATAAAAATATCCAAACAATTTTTGGGAAGCCTAGGATGATTCCCCCTTGAGGGAGTGGCCATCACATTTTTGGATAGACAGTCCCTTGAAAAGAAGCAAGAAGAAAGGTGGAATTAACCTATGGGTGACATTAATCCAAACGAGAAAATGCTTTCATGCATTGATTTAAATAGGTATTGATTTTACCAAAGGTAGTTATAATCAATAATAAAATTGAAAATAATTATTTTCCCATAGGTGGTTATAATCATTCATAAGACCTGGCTTCAATAAATATAATGTTTGATATGGTTGTGTCTGAGTAGGGTGGATTAACAATCATAACTCAAGGGTAGATGTTATTGCATAGATTAAATATGAGTGGATGCAAACATAGATTAAATATTCTAGTGACTAAAGAAGCCACAAATAACAAATCATACGAAGATGTAAAGTGATGGATAAAAGAATAGTTTTTTATCAATGGGAATGATTCGGTTGTACCTATCAACAAGGAAATGTTTGTCCTTATTAGTAACAATACAACTAGAATGGTCAATGGGTTTATTTGATCAATATGGGTGAAAGGATTTACCAAGGTACCAAAGATAAAATTCTATGACTCCATTACTTGTATGACCTCCTGAGCTAATTTTTATTGTAGCATGTGATGGTACAAATCATGATAGAACACCATGAGGACTTGGCCAAAATATGCATAAGGATTGACTCCTGATCTAATAAATAATTGAAAATAATGCACCAATGATAAAAACCATGATGATAATGTTGACATATGAATATGGATGGAATCAAGAATAATGTGCAAGGAATCACCCAATGAATTCATATAAACTAAGTTGAGGCAAGAGTATTGAAAGCAAATAAATAAATAAACAAATAAACAAATAGAAAATAAACAAAAAAAATAGAAAGTCTAAAAATAAAAGCAATAGAAAACATCCTAACAATGGATTTTCCCTAGTAGGTAGGTTTAAGGATGACTAACTAGGCTTAGATAAGACAAATGTTTTTGGATTTTTGAAACATTATCAATGTTTTTGGAATTTTGAGCATCTCAACCTAATTAGGAATTATGAGATACTAAATAGTCCAAGTTTACAAAATGGATAGAGCATGGATAACTTCATTGGATGCTCATAAAATGGTGAGAGTATGATAGTAAGGGGGATTGAGTTGACCTCAATAAGAATATATAATGACCCACATAGTCCCAAAATTTCCCTAGGTCACAGTAGTTCTACCTTACAGTAGAGGAATATAACTAGTCTAGTAGCTAATTCAAACAAAATAGGCATAGTTGGCATAGTGGCATAGTATGACATAGGAATGTCTAGTTGGTATGTCAAGGAATAATAAATAAATTTTTCCCCTAGTTTTCCCATAGGTAACTATAAGTAGGATATAATAGATTAATGATACTAATTTACCCATAGGTGGTTATAATTAGTATCAAGACTGATGAAACACTAATTTTCACATGTAGGTAGATATAATCAGGCTCACATAAATAAAAATGATTAGAAGGGAAAAAGAAACAAAGGATGAAATTTCCAAACTTCTATCTTACTATTCCAAAATACTACTTCTATCTAGACTACTTGAAATAACTACTAAAATTGATCTAATTCATTGTGCTAAAAATATGAAACCAATGGATGAACCAAGGTCAAATGAGCTAGGATGGTATGGATCAAAACATGTTTTGGTTGATATAATGGAATGGTATAATGGATAAGTGATGGTCAAAGTGATATGTTGGTAGGATGATAACATGGTAGAATGATAGGATGATAAATAAGAATGTTGAGAGGATTGCTCCCAAGTGGTAAGGTGACTAACTAGGTATATGCCAATGGAAAAAGGATGGAAAATAAAAATGGAATTATTTTTGGTTGATGGTGATGGTATGGTACATGTATTTGGTTGATGATGGTTCATGGATTTAGATGTGTTTAGCCTAGGTATGGTAATTGGCATATGATTCTATTATTCATGTTGAAGTGGAGATGCATATCTTGATCAACAAATGATAGAAATAGAATAATCAGCCATGTTAATTACTAGACCATAACTCATCTAAATAGTTGTTTTTTCAAAAACTAGTTATAGATTTAGATGTTGAGAATGTTGGTATGATCTTCATTTGTCATTGACTCTATTTCCTTGAAGTGTCGAGACAAGGTATCTTTATAGCCTATGTAAAGGAAAGTATGACCAAGAATGGTTGATGGGGATAAATTTTGGTTGATAGGTTTGATTAGGAAATGGAATGGTGATTGATAATTTAATGTGTAATGGTTGGCAAACAAATGAATATCAGGGTTTTCAAGCACACACAATGTTGTTGATTCTATATTTGACATAGCTTTAGATGTGGTAGGGTTGAAGACTTTTGAATATGTTCTTGATAGGACCACCCATACCATCTGATTAGACTATAAAATGTAAGATATTTTTATTTGATCTTTGATAATGAATTCATCAAGTAGTGAAGATTTTTTTTTCTTAGTTATTGATGCCTCAAAGAGGTTTCTACCAATGAAGTTGTCTTTATTATTCCATAGCACCTCTAAAAAGGTTTCATTAAGGAGCATTGAATTTTGAATTTGATTGTCTTTTAGTGCCTCTAAAAAGGTTTCAATAGAATATTTTGAGTTTTTTTAATGTTCCCCAACGTCTTCAAAAAAGTTTCACTAGGAGAGTGTTCTTCTACATGAATTTGGTCTTGGCCTCCTTGATCTTTTTCAACTGATATGTCACCATGGATGTATTAAAAAAAGGTGTGATTCTATAAATCCCAATTAACATTTATGGCAGGTGGAATGTCAATAATATATTGGTGGTAATGGTCTATGAAATGGTAATGGAATGGGGAGAGGCTACACAATCCTCATAGAAGATACTAGGAAAACTTGTATCAAAGCTGAAGTAATCATCCAAAAAAATAATATAAGGATAAAAAATGTATTCAAATTGATTAGTGAGGCATGCATAACCAATGTTGTAATATCCATGAATCTATTCTAATTTTAAATCTGATTTTGACTCAATGGACTCTAAATCTGATGTTGAGACTGATGTTGATTCTTCTTCTGATGCTAAATTTGATGTTGGGTTATGAATAGAACCTAACTCTAATTTTGATTCTTCATCTAATGTGGATGTTACTATAATGTTTTTCAGTTGAATGTTTGGTATTGGATAAGTGATGGCCTATGATGGCATACTAGGCTCTACATAAATTGGTTTATTAAAGTGAGATTCCACAATGGTAGGACAAATGTTAAGATATAACTCCTCAAAGAATGGATTATCAATTGGAGCCTATTGAAAAATAGGTATATTATTAGAAGGTGATTCATCATAGGCTAACTTATCACAAATGGTTAGTTCAACAAAAACATCTTGGATTGGTTGGTTCTCTTGGTCTTGGTTTACAATTAGTTATAAATTACTAATTTTGAATATAACTTGGTCTTTGAATGATTGACTTGATTGAGGGACTGATTGTCTTGGTCAAGGTATTAATTGGATTGATCGAGGTACTGTTTGTATCAATCAAGGTTGAGATTGGATTGATTTGGGTTGGGATTGGATTAGTTGAGGTTTAGATTGGATTGGATAAGGTTTTTTAAAGTGGGGAATGGATGAAAATAGTTTAATAATGACTGGCAGTTGGATGACAAGAGGGCATTGTGGAGCTTGATTTATCACACTAGCCAAAGGATGAATTCCTAAAATGGTAACAATAGATTAGTTTGGAGCTTGGTTAATTTCACAAGCCAAATGACTAAGTCATAAAATGATGAAAGGGTGTTATTAAGATTTATTTCTTGCACAAGCCAAAGGATGAGATCCTAGTATAAAAATGGTTGGGCATTGTGGAGCTTGATTGCTCTCACAATCCAAAGGATATGGTCTTAGAAGGATAATTTTGGGGCATTGTGTAGCTTGATTACTTGTATAAGCCAAATGATGATACTAGAATTATAATGCTAGGGCATCATGGACCTTGATTAATCACAAAATCCAAAGGATGAGGTCTTGGAAGGATAAGGATATAGCATCATGGATATGGATTACTCACACAAGCCAAAGGATGAGGTATTAAAAGTATAAGGATAGGGCATCATGGAGATTGATTGCTTGCACAAGCTAAAGGATGAGGTCTTGGTAAAAAAAATTGGGTCATTATGGAGTATGGTTGCTCACATAAGCTAGAGCATCCAAGTCCTCCTTATAAACCATATCATCCTAGTTGGTGACTTGATTTGTATCGTAAGTGGGTTATTGACTTTGTTCATCCAAGATGTGATGATTATAGTCAATTTGTGTAGCCATTATATCATAACTTATATTGTATGTATCTCCACCATAAGTGTAGCTAGACATATCTACATCAATTAAGAAAGATCTAAAAACAAAAATTCTTAGATTTCTAAAAACTTTAAACAATAATTTCCTAAGTACATGTTGTTCAAACTTGGTCTAATTTGGCCAAAAGTCGAGATTTATCTCCAAACGGTCTAAAATTGGAGTTGTATCTCTAAAATGGTTTATATTAAGACTTGGCATAAAATAGTCTAATGTCAAATGCCTAACACTAAATATCATACACACAAAATGTCAAGTGTCTGAATAAAAATAGGCATGTCAAAAGTCTAGGCCAAAGTGTTCCAAATAAGGTTTAAACAAGGAAAGGGAAAAGAGTTTCTAGGTCTTTTGTCCAAATGCAAATCAAAATCTAGGCTCAAATAGGTTGTGTTAAGACTTTTGGCCAAACACAAAATCAAAATCTAAGCTTTAAACAAAGGATGTTGATGATGTGATTTAATCTAACGAGTTTGGAAAAACTTTGACATAACCCTGACACATGAAACCAAACATAAACATGATCAATTGGCATAAGCCATAAGGCAAAACACACCTATAAAAAGGTTGTGCTCTCCTAAATAAAGGCACAAACAATGATGAGGATAGGCTATAAACAAACAAACAATAGTTTTTGGGTAATCAATTAGCCTAAGTTACATAACCTAAAAGAGAAAGATCTATGTATCAACCCTTGTGAAATGAAGCCTAAATAGAAATCAATCAATGTTTGGATCCAAACTTTATAAAAGTTAATTCAAAGCTCAATGTTTGAAGACTAGGATTTTGATGACAAAAAAGCTTAGAAAATATTGGATAGCATGATTATTCTAAACAAAAATCCATCAAGGCTCAAATTATTGGTTTTTAAATAATGATAATCAAGGTACAAGACAAGACAAGTCTTTTGAAATAATTTGGGTAGTGTAACAACATTATCACTCACAAAAGATGTGACAATGTTTATGTTTCAAAGACTTAAAAGGCACAAGACTTGAAATGATTTGGGAAACATAATGGTACCTTTTTTAATCAAGTTACGCACATAAACAAATTTAGCAAAAATTACAAAGCATAAGTGTGGTGTGAAATGGATAGCATAATGCCTCCTCAAACAAAGGAGTGATGTATAAGAAAAATAATTTTTGACATGGTATAAACCAACATATAAGTTTTAGTCTCAAAAAACCAAGCAATAAAGAATAAATGACCAAAATACAACTAAGTATAATCATCCTAGATCCTATAAAGGTGTGGCAAAGTGGAGTTGACTAAAAACCTACAATTTTTCAATCATCTAGATTGATCCTGTGTGTACACACTTTCATGTATGCATATAAGAGAAATAACACATCAATTGAGTCCATATCAATTAACTTACTATGAAAAGGTCTTATCTTTTTCATAAACACTACATCTATCAATTACTCATTGTAGTGCAATGTCTAGATTAATCATATGTCTCAGACTAGCTTGCCACTAATGGATATGGTTTAACCACTCAAACCATCATCCCAGTGAAGTGATCTTAATCTGTATACCCCCCATGGAGAGATGTTAAAACACTACTGAGAGATGAATACCTAGGTCAATTCTTCTCTAAATAACTTAAAAGAGGTAATTGCATCCCCTTCACAAGTTAAGATGCATGAAAATAAAAGACACTTATAAAGACATTACGGTTACTTTTAGATCACCCAATACCATACAGGTTTTGGGGAGAGCTTAGGAAATATTCTTTCTACACTTTTGACTAGGCACTAAAATGAAATGAAAAGGCACTTTTGATCCCATGAGTTCCCTATAGGGGATTGGGGGAGAGCATACATGTACTATCATTCTTGTGAAATAAACAATAAATGAATAACCATGGCATAAAATTAAACTTTCTCAAAAGCATGAAAACTATATGAAGTTAAGTTCATTTTAGGGCACCAAAATGAAATGTGTGAGATTTTACATGTTCATTTTGGGATCCAAATTGAAATGTTTGATTTGAATAAGCTCCTTATAAATCCAAAAATAAAATGTTTGATTATTCAAAATAAGCAAATTTGGTTTTCTAATTGATCATTCAACCTACAAATTTTAGATAATAACCCCCTATTTTGAAACATTTTCTTGACTAAGAAAATGAGTTTTGAATTTTAGCTCTTGAGTTTGGAATTAATTTCACATAGTGATCATTGATGGTCATATATGAATACTAATGGTTTCCAAGAAACTAATGTTAGATGGTTAACAAGTAACCATTACCGATCAAGTAGAAATGTTGTTGGTTGATAAAGACCATCTGTGATGACTTGTGAACTTGAAGGCAAAACTACAAATGATAAATGAAGCTAGGATAGGCCTAGTTAGATGAAATTTGATAAAAACCTACAAGGTAAAATTTAGTTTATGGATTTATATGATCTTGAAACCAAAAAATCAAGAAATGAAATGATAAAAAAGATCAAAATGCAATATTTAGGTGTATTTCTCCCCTACAACCTGACCATCAATAATCTCATAGAATTGGTAGTGGTTGGGCAGAACCATTGGCTATTAGGGCCTAACCATTGATGGTTGTGTCTAACTATTGTTAGTCTTTGTGTATATCCAATAAATAAAAATAAAGAAAAATATAACAAAAATAAGGTTAGAAATGCAATTATAACAAGATTCAAGATTCCTTTTATCTATTTAAGACTTGTATAATGATCTCTTTGATATGTAGGATGTGTTGGGTCCCACTAGGCATGCCATTTGTGATAAAATAATTTGACTCAAGAGAGGATTTTAATAAATTTTTAGTTATAAAAATAATGAAATCAGCACACTTGCAAGCTAACATCTCTAGGCCTAGAGCATGGGGGGAGCTTGGTGAACAAACCAATTGAAAACACAACTAAAATGCAAAGAAATGATAAATTTCATTACCTTCCTTGATTGCTCCAAGATATTTCTTCATTGGCTTTCTCAAGTTGTGCTCAAAAGATATTCATCAATGGGTCTTGGCTATCTCCATCTCCTCTTAGCATCATGTTCATGTTTGGATTGATATGGCTTGGCTTATGATTTATAATTTTGGCATTATAACACTAATGTTTGCATTCATGTCATAAAACCAACATTATAACTTTACTCTATCCAAGCTTTCCAAATGAAGATCTCTAGCTTGATTTTATAGACTTTGAAATCAACTTTGAATGGGTTAAATCCTATCCTTGGTTTGCTTAGCTAACTCCAGTAGGGTTAAGAGGTGTCCAAAAACTCATGATTAACATGTAATAGGTGTGATTTGATATATTTTGCATTTAGACAACTCACAAAAGGTAATGATTAAACTTTTTAGGATATTTATTAACATTTGAATTTTTCTTTTTGATAATTGATTTATTTTCTCATGAATGAATTCAATTAGGATGTGATTAGGATTTGCATATTAATTAATCCCTTTTAGGCATTTAAACATTTGTACAAGATTTAAATTAAATGATGTGTGCAATTGTTCAATTTAACTAATTTATGGGCCAAATTGATTTATTTTCATGGTTATGAAGCCAAATTTGAGAGATTTAGAAATTTTTTGGCTAGATGTTCAATGGTTGGTAAGAATTAATCTGAATTTTCATATGAAGCCATTGGTGGCCAATTTTAGATGTCTACATCCATCAAAAGGACTCCTTCTAAAGATAAAGGCTATAAAGAAGGAACTTGGGGTAATTGAACTTGACCACAGGGGAGCATAATTAGGAGACCCCATCAATTTGGATTTTTATGAAGGAGAACAAGTATAGGAAGAGCTAGTTGTTAGCATAGTTCAAATGCCTATAACTATTTTCTAGGCATAAGATTCTACATCTATAGGGGTAGTAATAGATAAAGTAGGTACTCTAAGTCAGAAAGGATCCTCATAATAGCCAAAGACCACCATTTTATATATAAGGAATCCTAATACTCCCATAGGTAGTCCTATAGTTGAACAATCTCAAGGCTTGCCTACAGGACCCCAACAAGTAGAGGTGGTAAAAGAAGAGATACTTGAATTAGAAGAAGAAGAGGAATCTGATGAGGAAACAAAATTGGAAAAAGATAAATAGCTGAGCCTTGAATATAAAAAGGGTAAAGAACCAGTTGTGAAAGATTCCCTAAGTACCTAATTTATTAATACTTTTTGTTTATCTTCTACTTATATTCCTATAATTGGTACTATTTCTATTTCTTATATTTTGAGAACCCATAAGGTGGAAGTTCCCACTTCCACCATTCATCCATTTTCTACCAATTTTTTCATACAATTCCCCTTACTCACCTAAAAGGTTGTTTATTCTACTATTACTTCTACCACCTCCATTGATACATTTTTCACCTCCATTCCATACACTTCCATCATGGCTACTTACATCATTCCTTTTATCACTACCACTATTAGATCACTAAAAAATAAGAAGGTATATAGGAATGTGGAGATATCCATGGCCACCCCACAACTCTATTTTCAATCCACTCAAATCACCCTTCCCATGCCATCATCCACTCCATCTGAAGAAACTATTATGACTAGTGTAGGCAAAGGTAAAAGGGTCAAGTCACAAATAGTCATAGTCCATCCACTCCCTTAGTTTGGAGGAGTGGATTGGTCTAAATTAATTTGGCCCTCCTTACCTAACACTATTGTTAAGGCATCTAAGAAGCAACAGGTAGCTGAGGAGGTTAAAGAAGAGGTTGTAGTCATAACCTCTAAAGAGATAGATGTTAATCAATTGAACATTCCTTCATGGGCTATATATTTAAGGACTAAGACCTCACATATGACCATTTTCATAATCACTAAGATCCCTTATATCATTACCTTGTTTGATAAATCATATGGGAGAATTCATAAGGTGTAGAAGAGGAAGCTAAAAGATGACAAAGGTAGGGAATTGATTCTTAAGGAGAGACAAGAGGTCTTATCCCTCACGAAGAGATAGAATAGGTAGCCAAGGTAATCCCCCTATTTTAAAAACTTTATATAACTAGCTAAAGCACACAAGGATGCCATGGTGACAATCTATGAAGGTATAAAGATGGATAAGAAAGAGTTAGAGGCTAGGGTAGAATAGTTGAAGGAACAAGTTGAGATTATCCAAATACTAGTAGGTACTAAGGCTGATGTCTAAGAAGTGGCCTCTAAATTCTATAATTCATTGGAAGCATTGAAATTTATGTATGCTAAATTATCCCCACATGTTAATAAAACTAATGAATTATTTATGTTTTTGAAGAGTGACAGTAATAAATTGAAGATGTTGATTGTATACATAAGTAATAAGGATTATAGCCACTTAGACCTCATGACACCACTATAGGCATCTAATTCCCTCAATTTGGTAGTCATAAAGATAGAGGAATCAAGGGAATGGCTGACAATAGTTATGTTTTTACTCCCCAAATACCAAGAGCATGAGGCTCTCATTCTTCAAATTTTGAATGATCTAAATTTATCCAAGGTCAAGGATACTATAGGGAAATTGATCAGTAATATCAATTTTGATCAACTCATACATGAGGCAACTAATAAATTTAAGTAGAGTCTATAAGGGCTGCCATTAGAGGATAAAGAGGCTGAATTAAGCTCCACCAAGAAGAAGGTCACTAAAGTGTGAATATTCAAGAGAAACTTCCAAGGGACCAAAACTTAAAAAATAAAGATCTTGGGATAAGTTGGTAAAATCCATATATTGCCTCTACTAAACTTAAGCATCATTTGATAATATTATTATGTTATACATAAGTGTTGGGAGGAGATAAAAGCAAATAAGATGCAAGCTCAACTTGATACTTCTAGTGCTACATTGACATTTATAGTTTCCATGTCTACCACCTTGGCCATAACACCAACTAAGGTTTATGTATCTATTTAGATAATGTATCCTTGAAATCATAGTATTTTTTGCATGGACATTTTGTAATTGTGTGTGTGTGTGTGTGTGTGTGTGTGTGTGTGTGTGTGTGTGTGTGTGTGTGTGTGTGTGTGTGTGTGTGTGTGTGTGTGTGTGTGTGTGTGTGTGTGTGTGTGTGTTGTGTGTGTTTCTTTTATCTTGATATCTAAATTGTAAATTTACCTGATTTCTTTGTATACATGCACACATTGCATGGAAAGGATGACTTAGACTAATTGACAATTGTAAGTAAAATCTATATGGTTTTGACCAAAGTTAGAACTTAAGTTCTAACTATCACATGAAATGAATTTTGCATGAACTTGGAGGATGAGGTGACCCCTTCCCAAAGTATATTTAAATAATTAAAATCCATAGTTTAGATTTGTTAGATAATTTTTAATATACAAGAGTAAAAACAATTTCAGTTGTCCACTCATGTGTTTTCATATTTTATTTCCACTATTTTTGTAATTATATTTTATTTATTTGGTTGTATGATTTAATAATCCTTAGTCTACAAAAATTGTGAATGGGTTCTTGATTGTTTTGATTAAAATACTAGTATTATATGTGTAATAACTAGTGAATGATTTGTAAATTACATTGGTTAATAAAATTAAGTTGATCGATTCATAATTTATAGTGTTTAGGAGTGATTTATTTTGATATAGTTTTATGGGTGTGTGAAATAGCTACCTCAAATACCTTAATAAGCCCAAGCCATAATATATTGATTAAGAGTGTGTAATAACTACCTTAAAAGGAGCAGCCTTTGACTAAGGCCCATTAGTTTACTATTATAGTATTCCCTAAGACTTCTTAGCCATTTTTGACTATGTGTGTGTAATAGCTGCTAGCAACAAGCATAGATTTTGAAATCAACTCATCCACTTAGGAACTAACTAGTGAAGTGATTCCTAAAGACCACATAGCTCTCTTTTTTGCCTTACCCTTCCCTCCCTTTTTTGAGTTTGTTTTAAGACCTACACACTCTATATTAGCAACCAACCATACATATACCTCATATATATTCTTACTTATTTTTAAGAGACCACCCCTCTATCCAAAAACCTTATCAATAACTTACATGCCCTACTAGATATTCCATCAATATTTTAATAAGATTGCATACCTACAACTCATGCCCTAGAGTGGAGTTCATCTCCATTGAGATCCTATAACATTAGAGTATACCTCATTATGATATTGGTTTGGTTAAAACCCTCATCAACATAATATTTATAGCACTAGAGGGAGGTATATTACCTTAGATACAAGAGGTTAGTTTATACATAAAGTTACACTGAAGTCACCTAGGAGAGTGATTAGATCTAATTCCATAACTGGTCTTCTGGTCTCACCCTTACCAAATCATAAGAGACCTAGAAATATAACAACTATCCCTAATAAACCTTAAGACTCCTTTAGTAAGGAACCCTTTAATTATTAATCATACAATGGCTCAACCATCATAGTTATTTATTGTTGTCACTTGGATTTTCACCCCTTGATGAGATGCCTAACTCTCCTCATCCAATTGGTATAATGGAAACATCTTACTTGATGTGGGTAAACAATTTGGTGAGATGCATCTCTAGAAGGGATAATCCCTTGATGCACTCTTTGAAACACTTTACTATTTATCAACTTGGTATGAAAAGGGTTAAGAAGAAAAAATAAGAAAAATAAAAGGTGATGAACCAATATTGAATTTCTTCCTATTGAATGAAATTATACTACTTAGAGAAAAACAAAGCCTTCTTCACAAAAAACTCACAACACAAGACAAATTTTTACATCAATGTTTCATATGATAGGTTTAAAAGGTATTTTGATACTTAGGAGGGTAATTAATTATTATTTTGGAGAACAAAATCATGAACCACTTATAAATCACTTATACATTTAAAATAAAATGCTAACAAAGACCTATAATAATTACTCTTCTGCACACTTGGTGAATAATCAAGGATAACATACTAGAAAAGATCATGTTCTACTAGACAAGGCCAACAAGATTGCAGCAAAACTAAATTTTACAGCATTTAATTAGGAAAATTCACTTGTTTTATTGATTCAAGAGACATTACAGTACAAAATTGTCTAGAATTTTACCATCAACCAATGGAGGCTACACAAAAAGCCAAAAAGGTTAATATTTGAAGCATTTAGAAGAGGAGTGAGACAAGATAAGTCCAAAGGTCACTTGGACACATATAAAAATGAAAAAATAGGTTAAATTTACATTATAAATATATTTTAAATGAAATATGTAATTTCATGAAGTCCAACAGTCCATACAAGTCATGAAACTTATGAAAAGTGGCATGAAACTCTTTGTCTTGTCTTAAAAAACTACCTTCATGATTTGGACCTATTTAAACGTCCCAAAAATTATTATGGATAGGTATTATTATTATAATTAATGGGAATGGTTTTATAAATTCCTCTCCATGCATTGGTTGTAGTCCTACTCATCTAGAATCTCTTGGAAGGAAACCATCACAGCTTACAGTCTAAAAAACTCCTTTTTTAGTCACCCCTCACACTTAGCCTCAAAATTAGCTTTAATTTTCCATGAAAATACATGAGACTAAGTGAATGAAACTTTTAAATACTCTCCATAGCTTAGACAACTTAGGTGCCCCTTAAAAAGGATCACACTTGAATTTTTCACCTTTCTCACCATTATGTTCACTATGCTAGTTTTGACTGGTTAAGATGAGATATTTTATTTGAAAAATTTTAAGTTTTTTCAAATCATAAAATTATGATATGGAGTTATAATAATTCCATATATTCCTCCTCAACTTTATTACATCTTTAGACCTCCTCTAGAACTTGAAAAACACATAAAATGGTCAAAAGGACCTTATTTTTCACACTATTCATATAATTTTGTACAACTCAAAAGCATGGGAGGGAGTCTGAGTGATTCCTTTACAATTTAAAATCACTTTACTGGAAAAAGTATTTCATTAGGGAAGCTTTCCAATCTTTTTTTCTCCATTGAGTCATGACAAAGGGTTTAATAGGGTTTTAGGTAGTTTTTATCCTTAAACTTTATTCATAAAACCCTAACCTTATAATTGCCAAAAAATTACACCAAAACATTTTTAATTACCCCTAATAATATCCCCAAACTCCTTTGACATCCATGCACATCCTTAGAGAAGATATGAGCATTTGAAAACACCATATCAAGCTTGTTTTCACAATTCCTACTTGCTTAGATTATCTTTGGGCCAAAAATAGATTTACTATAGGTTCCTCTACATATAAAAAGATCTTACATGTCTAAATACATATCCTATATATTTTAAAATATTCTATATATCCCACCAAGAGTTATAAATGAAGATGGGTCCCTAATTAGATCTAGGTCCCTTCAAGGCCTAATGGGCTAAGCATGCACCTTCCTAGTTTGGGTTATTCAGACTGATATGTCATGGTTAAGATGATATATTATTAATTTTAACACCTCATTAAATCTTATAAACTCATAGCATAACCTCCCAATCACTCTTTTTCATTGTTTCCTTTCATTCACCAACTAGGCCTAAAGGAAGCTTGTCTAGTTGGACTGTGTGCAAGGGTATTTTGGTCATTTTGAAATGTCTAAGCCTAAATTAATGCTTCATATAACCTATTTTACTTTAATACACCTCAAAACATTTTTTTTTATGTTTTCCAAGATTTACATAAAGTTATTTATCACTTTTGGCTTCACTTGCTTATTTTGCCAAACCTTGGTTTTTCTTTACTAGCTAACCTCTGAGACAAAATAGTGAGGTATATCCCTCCTCTAAAAGTAAAAGTGAATATTTCATGAGTTTTATTATATAATTTTTATACTTTTTACAAAATTTGAAATTCATGCTCATTTATTTAGGCACCTAACCAACTCAAATTACCCAAAACATCCCTCCAAAAATGATTGTTCCTGCATTTTTTCCTTCCACCTAAGAATGACCCCTTTATGGTAAATCCAATGATATTAGGCTTTAAAAACATGTTAATAATATCCAATTAATTATAATTATTCTTTTAATTCTCCCAAAAACACTCTCTCTCTTTGGATTCATCATTCTCACCTATTGAACAAAGAGTTGTAGAGTAACTATACAAACCGATAGCTTTGGTTAGGAGGAAGAGTAAATGATCAACTTGGAAGATTAAGAGAGATTGTGTAAACACATTATTTATCAATAATAAACCATTTTAAATTTATATCAAACCTTCTAATCCCCCTAAACACATTTACCTCTTGCATTTACCATGAATGCAAATAGTTATAGGTGCATATAGGGTCTTCAGGGACCTATATAGGTTTTTCACACATTCAAAGTTTTTTAGATATAATCATGGCCTTGAATAAGGTTTTATTAGGTTAATTTAATCACTTAAAACTCCATTTAACCCTTACCTATAATTTTAATTCACCAAACTAGGTCCTCCCTTTTAACTAGGAAACCCTACCTATTTGACTTGTGTAGGTGTGTGGTAACCTTAACTAATCTTGGTCATGGAATTTAAATAATTTTAATGAAACATGAAGTATATATATCATTTTTTATATGTATTCATTCTCCTTATATTCCTTTTTAAATCACTAAGATTATTTATCCTTGTATTGACTATGAAACCTACCTTTAAGACCCTACCTGTAGGTTACCTTTACCTCTTTAGACCCTAGCCATGATATTGGAAGACCTTCCTTCAAGCCTACTAGTAACCTAAAACTTACTCATACTTTTATTTACCTTGAAATGGATAAACACCAATAATACACCAAGATTACAACTTTGTCTCCTTACTCAGTTGTAGGTTCTCTTTTTTCCTATAGAAGGATACCTGTAGGTGTCCATAAGGATTGAAAAACTATCTAACAACATCATGATGATGATACTCATGCCTATTTTCACATAAATAAATAATTATTATCATTATTACCATGAGAGGATGTTCTATTTTCTCTTTGGAATGTAAATTATCATTCACACTTCTAATCCTATAGAGATGAAGGCAAGAATTCAGTGTTTTTAGAGGCAACTTTGAGGCCTTCAATTTACACCTTCCATCAATCCCTTTGACTCCATATTTTGCACAAGTCATCTCCATGATATGAGATATAAAAATCATGTATTTTTCTTATTTATAAATATTTTCAAACATGTTATAGAGTACCTAAAAAAACCCCATGGACCTCTCTTTTTGTATTTTAGGGAAAGATTCCCTAAAGCTATAGCCATCATCTTCCAACATGATTCACACACATTTTTGTCATTTTGAAACCTTATATAAGTATATTATGACCAAAATTCATTATATAAACGCAAAAAAGTTCTTATCACATCCCACCCTCTATACAAGTGCCTTCATGGCTCTTGAGGTACCACCTGTAGGTGGGTATTAGCATACAAAGGTAATTTGTATGAGATTTTGGGCAGTATGTAAGATATCCATGTTTATTAACTTTATATGTTTTCATCAATCATCCCAATATACCTTTTGACAATTCTAATAGGTTTAAACACACATCAACCTTTCTACCTCTTAGTATGACATCAACAAAGGCCCCTATATGTGTGCATTGGTTGTATATAGGCAGTGAGTGTGGAATAGAGAAATAAAGGTGGTTAAAAGGCCTTATGGGTAGCTAAAAATAATTTTAAACCTCTCCAATACATTATTTCCATTAAATATACTTTAATAAAAATTGAAAAACATTTACCCCAATGTGAAATCTCTTGAGAACATCTGGAATAAAATAGGTAGGGTATTTAATGACTAGTTTAACATGGTGAATGAGCTTGTGATCACACTTTAACATTCACAAAAATCAAAATTAAATATCTTAAATTATTTATGGCTTTAAAAAACTGATACACCTTCATTACCTCTTCATTAATAGACCAATCCAACTATATACATGTTACTATAAGTGGGGAGGAGTGAAGAGTTGATAATGGAGAATGAGAAGATGAGAATTTTCCCAAAGCATGATATGGTGGAACCAAAAATTATAAGAGGTGATAATATGAACCTAATACCTATGTAACACCATATTCAAATCACATGAAACCTTTGTATAAGACCAACTTCCTGGAATAAGGTGAAATTGATTGAAATTTCACAATGGTGACACCTTCCTATAACATGAGATAAATTACAAATAAAAACACCATGAAATGTGAAAATAAGTATTAATACCATCTTATAAGGTATCAAACATACTCTAGATTCAACCTCACTAACTGGCTCATACAGAATTGACCAAGATGGAGAAAAACCTATAGGGTGTAAGAAATAGCAAGAAGAAAAACATAGCCATCTTATAAAGGATGACTTATAAATCTCAATTAATCAATAATTATACTATTTATATGTAAATTAAGGTCTATAATTATAATATCACATCCTAAAATCATTTTCCTTGAAACCTCTTGAGATATTTATACTAATCACAAACTTATTAGTCACTTCAATATGTCTAGGAAAGTAAAGAAGGAGAAGAATAGTTTTGGATTAAAAATGGAACTTATAGATCATGTAAATAATTTATATGAGTTTTATAAACATAAATATTCCTTTCATGATCTTCTCCCACATTTCACCTTCCCCCATGGTCTGTATAAGTGCCAAACGCTCCCTTTTTTAGTTGGTTTCTTGAATTTTAGTTAAACAACTTGAAATATTCTGATGTAACTAACATACATGATATGTAATATGACTTATTTGACATTTTAAAGGAAAAAAGGACACTTAGACACCTTTTTAAATGTGATATTTTCATTTATGAGGTCTAAAAGCCCACTAGGTGACCCAAAATGACAAATAAACTTGTGAAACTAGACTAAGGCTAAAAATGTATTATATAACATTAAATGAACTATAATATATCCTATGAAAAATTATTATACCCATAAAAATCTAAAAACCAAGTTTTTTACCTGTAAAGGTCCAAATTTGACCTAAAATTCAAATTTGGTCAACAAAATGGTGACTCATAGGGGTAGTATGCTTTCTATACTAAAGACCAGTAGCCTTATCAATCCATGGGATAGGGAGTAAATGAAATATTAAGGAAAACTATAAATTAATTTCCTAAAATACACCAAACAACCACAACACACCAAGCAAACATAAAACAAAATAAGACTCATACATGTGCATAAAAACTTAAGG
This sequence comes from Torreya grandis, assembly GCA_037957365.1. NCBI lineage: Eukaryota > Viridiplantae > Streptophyta > Pinopsida > Cupressales > Taxaceae > Torreya > Torreya grandis. The sequence continues at coordinate 1,853,646 of JARHVA010002154.1, forward strand.
AAAACAAGGAGAATAACAACATTATACAAGGATAGAGGAGAACCTTAGTAACAATGTTTTAGATATATCCCATTAACTATGATATTAATATCCTCTCCATATAACTTTTAAAGTTAGAAAATATTGTGTTTTTTGCATTGAGTGATGACATAAGGGCCACTCCACAAAGCATCAAACTTTGTGTGTTTTCTAGGCTTAGCCATATCTTCATCCCACTTTAAAACAATGTGCCCCTCTTGGAAAATTATTTACATGGCCTTCTTATCAAATTATTTCTTTGTTTGATCTTGATGAGCCCTCATAGTTTTCATAGCTTGATCTCTTATTTCTTCAAGCTCCATCAACTCACACAGTCTGACCTTCATGCTTTCATTTTCCATCAACTCCAACTAGTAAGTGAGATCCAAAGTTGGTAATAAAGTGAAATAGGTATTATATCTTCTCTCCCATAAATAAGTGTATATTATGAGTTTCCAATGTCTCTCTTGGGGGTGATTCTATTAGCCCAAATAGTTGTCATCAACTTAGAATGCCAAGCTATTTGATTCTCCTCCATTATCCTCTTGATAATTCTGATTAGATTATTATTGGTGGACTCAGCTAGTCCATTACATTTTGGATAATAGTTGGAAGAATTACTAAGATAAATGCAATGTTTTAGAGCCCACTCACTTGTCTTCATTCTAAGGAAATCTAATGCATTGTCTAAAATTATTATTGAAGGATCCCCAAATCTTGCCACTATGCCTTCATAGAAATCTAGAACTAAACTTTTATTTTCTTATTAAGAGCTACATCCTCCACCCATCTTGTAAAGTAATCTATAGTATTCAACACCCACTTGTGGCCAACACTAGAAGGTGGTTTGATTAGGCTTATGAAATCTAGACCCCATTGCATAAAAGGTTGGTCTAGTTGTATTGGATGAAGAGGCAAGGCTCCAAAATTTTGTTTACCATCAAATAAATCACATTTTTGAAATTTCATTAGCCAAGAAAGGGTTTTTTTGAACAAACTATGACCAAAATATCTAGCTCTCATAATCTTATTAGCTATGGTTCTTGGAGCAAAGTGACCACTAGCTGGTCCATCATGAAACTCAAGCAATATTTTCTCAACCTAATTTAATTCAACACATCTCAATATCACACTTTATAATTCTTTCCTAAACAACACTCCATCAACAAGTACATAAGGAATAGATTATAATCTTAAATTCCTTCTTTTAGCTCTATCTAGGCCTTGTGGACACTTACAATTTGAAGAAAATAGAACATTTATTATGTCCAAATTCTCATTGATGAAGATGAAATTATCATAGGGTCATCATGAAGTTCTAAGATAAACTATTTTTGTTCCTTCGAATTTAAAGCAAGGTGCTCATATAACCCCTTCCCTTTCACTAGCTTGGTTGTCTTGATTTATAAATCATACTCCACCTTTATGATCCAACTAACCATTTTTTCATTCAAATCTCTTCTCAAAATGAAGTACTTAACACTAGTATGAGGTACCAATATGTGAATATTATTATTATATAACATGTGTCCTAAACTTATTTATACTTATAAAAATTTAAAGTACTTGCTTCTTTACATAGGTGTATCTTACCTCATAACCTTCCAAGCCTTGAGTAACTAAATCAATAGGCTACTCCAAGCTTTATTCATTTGATTGAGTGGGCATGGTAGAGATTAATTCTTCATTTACAAAGGTATAAAAGTGGAATTCCTTTGATAACTTAAGACTTTAAAGAGTTGGAGCTTGAGAAATAGATTGTTTAATCTCTTCAAAACTATCCTTCCTTCTTCTTGTCTAAGTAAACACTTCATCTTTCCTTAGCATAGAGGTTAGAGGATTGACTAAATTATCAAAGTCAAGAATAAATCTCCTTATGAAATTTATTTTTCCAAAGAAAATTTTCAAACCTTTCTTATGTCTGGGTGAAGACAATGCCAAAATTGCATTCACCCTTTTAGGATCTATTCATACGTCTTTATTTGAGATAGTATGTCCTAAGAGTTTACCTTCAAAGATAGAAAACACACACTTATTTGGGATAAGGGAGATTAAAAACTCTCTCCATCTCTAAAAAAATTTCCTAAGGTGATTCAAATGATCCTTTGTATCCTTAGAAAAAACTATGATATCATCAAGATACACTAATATTATATCATTTATTAGACCTTTAAAATCCATATCCATTACATGTTGAAATGTATCTCTAGCATCAGATAAACCAAAATACATTTTCCTATAATCATATTTACCCCATTTATTAGTAAATTCTATCTTAAATTGATCACTTTCCTTTACCAAAATCTGATTATACCCTAAGTATCCATCAAGAAGTGAGAAATTTTCACTACCTGCCATAACTTGAAAAATATACTCCATGGAAGGAAGAGGATAATGTTACTTCAAATAAACTCTATTCAATTCTCTAAATTCAAAACATAACCTTAATTACCCATTCTTCTTCCTCACCAAGACTAAGTTTTCCAACCAAGATGAATTCTTAATAGGAAAAATGATCCTAGATTCAATCAACTTTGTAAGTTCCTTTCTCATGAGAGACTCAATCTTAGGATTGATTGGCCTTTGTCATTGATTGATAAACTTAGCATCCTCATCTATCTCTATGGTATGTTGAGATAAGCTCATATCAAATCCCTTTAAATCACTATATTCCCATGCAAATACATCATAAAATTCCTTGCATAACTCAATAAAAGCATGTTTCTCTCCACTAGTACATACCTTCCCAAGAGCAATTAACTTATCTTTGAAGATTTGTAATCTATAATAGTTTTATTTCTTAGTAGACATGCTTACCTTCTATTTATTTAATTGATCATCATCATTTAAGATAATCTCAATTGTGTCTAAGCCTTTAGGGATCTTTTTTTTTTATTGTACAATCTTCCCTCCATATTGATATTGTTGTTTAGACTGATTCTTGGAAGAAAACTTAGACTCCTCTTATATAAAAAGATATATTTGTTGGTCACTATCAAACACTTTCCAATTAGTGACATTATCAGGTATAGAGGGCCTTATAATCACCTTGAGATGAGGTTGGTTCTTGTCCTCTCTTATCCCCTTTAGAACATCAAACTGAGCTCTAATTGTTGCCAACCTATCAACATGATTATTTTCTTATCTTGGTATATATTAGATATTGAAGGTTTGGAAATATTCCATAATATCCCCCACTCTATGATTATAAGACTTAAGAAAAGAGTTCTTAGTCACATTTTGGTGTCTTACTTGATTCACAATTAACTCACTATCACCATAAACTTGTAACTCTTTCACACCTCTCTTTCTATCCCACTCAAGACCATGATTAAGGGCCTCATATTTTACCACATTAAAATTAAAATGGAAGTGAAATCTGAACTTAGAGTAGTACCTTTCCTTGGATGGAGAAACCAACATTGTTCCACCACCTGATCCAACCTTGCTTATAGATCCATCAAAGAATAACTACCATAAAACATCCATGTTTTCACTTGGATTTATCAAGTTTGGCATGAAAGAGTCATCCTCATTAATTAAATACAATCCAAGACTGGATTTTATATGAATTTGTAAGGATCATGCTCCTCGTTCATCTAAATACAAATTAGAAACTCATTCAAGAGAAGAAGTTGGAGATTGGTCCATGTGAAGATCTTCCTTATCAAGAATTGCATAATTAAAATTTAAAACTTTAGGTGTGTAGGGATCTAAATTATTGTTATGGATAGGCTCTAATTAAATATTCACCTTGGTTCCATACTTTTTACTAAAAACCATAAATGGCCAATTAGATACCAAGTAGCCACCTATCTTGGCTACAAACTCTCTTGATAAACAAAGAGCAAAGTATGGAGGCAAATATGAAAGAACCACATCATAAGGAATGGAAAAAGTAAGACAAGGATGTAAAATAAAATTTAAATCCTTGACTACTCCCAAGGTCTTTGCTAATGATCCAACCAATTGTATAACTCCTTTAGATATTTATTCATACTTGAGGCCTAGTTTATCTACAATTGACTTGGTTATAATTGAAGTATTAGCACCACTATCTATGATATAATTGTGAACTAATAAATCATCACTAATTAATTATATGTAAAAGGGAGGAGTCTTATTAGTTTTCTTCACTTTTCCATCAATGGGTTGAGTTCCATTCACCAAGACAACATTTTCATTCCTAGCTAATCCAACTTGCTTACCTAATCCTTGTAACTCCTTTTGAAGCATATCATTTTATCTAGGTATTGTCAATTAATCCCATAAGTAAATACTCATATGTAAAATTTTCATCTGATCCACAACATTTATAAAAGGATTTCTCATCTTTCAAGGCTATTTGGAAGTACTAGTACCTTGTGGTGTAGCTTGTGGAGATGGATGTGTAGGAGCTAGTTTTAAACTTTCAAATTTATAATTTTCCTTCACCTTAAGGGCTGATTTAGATCCACCCACAATTGGAGGTGATATAGGAGTCAAAATAGGTCCTTTATTTTCCCCTTGTGTCTCTTCAATAACCCTATTTTTAGATCTAGTGTTAGAGGACACACTAGCATTCAAATTACTTGAATTTACCAAATGATTGATGTTATAAGACTCTCCATCCAAATGATTTATAAGATTATAATAAGATTGTGTTTGTCAATTTTCCATCCCATTTTTCATTGGCACTTCAAAATTGGAAACTTTAGGTTGCTTGTAGTACCTTGCATTGTCATGGCTTAATTAGGCATTTCATTGGCACTTGATTTTGGTCATAGGAAGGATAGCATGGTTATTTTTTAACAAAGTTGTTTTGAGTGGGAAAAATATATTTATAATATTATGAGGCATTAGGATTTTAAGTTTTTTAAGGTTTGTCTTGATTTATTTGACCTTATCCTTGACATTACCTTGAAAAGGAAGCCTATTTGCTTTCCCAAACTGATTGTAAGATTGGTAAGGCCTATAACTTTGATCATGTTTCCTTTTAAGAGCCACCAATTCATTAGTAACACTTTGAAGAAAAATTTTTACTTCATGAATCTCATTGGTAGGGGCAAAGGTATACTTTTCTTGATTATTAGGCAAAAGAGCCAAGATAGGTAATGCAACCTGACTAGGAAGCTACAAATCAAGGAACAATGGCATTGATTGTCTAAAATAATATTCCACACTTAAACAAGACAATTCTCATAATTAATGGTTATCTCATAGATAGTAGGTAGTGTATTCCCACCTATGGAATGGATCATCATGGCTAAATCATTGTTTAATGCTTTTAAATAGTACAAGAAGGCATAATTTGTAGTAGGTCTCACAAGGGCTAGGATCTTATCCCATGTTTTTTGAAATATAATGTTAAAATCCTACATAAACTCTTATGGAGCCCTCTTGATAGTGGTAAATTTATCACCTAGTGATAGATAATCATTCTTCTCTTCAAACCTCTTAGATAATAGATCTCTTAGTTCATCCCATGAAGCAATGGAATTATGAGGTAGAGTCCCATACCAATCTAAAGCTTTCCCTTTGAAATAAAATGCCAATATCCTAATATACACATTCTCTTAGAGTGATGTTATGAATGTTGTAGAATTTTTATATGTTTCTAATATGTTTAATGGGAGTAATATGACCTTCTCCACTAAAATATGGAACAATCTTAAGGGATGCTCTAGGAATTTGGTCATATTGTGAAAGATTCAAAGGAGATGATCTGGTGAAGGCTAAAAAATGTTGGTTTATATCCATATTGGAATGTATAATATGGGTATTAGGGGTTGAACTAAGCAAAACATGGACTTATTAAACACCAACTCCCTTGAATAAGGATGAGTATTCACAAATATAAATCTTTTGATGGAATCTAAATGTAATTGCACAAAATCAAAGGGTATACCTTTAGTATTATACCTAGTGTTCAACTTTGGCATGGAAATTAAGGACTATTCAGCAACCAAAGAGTTGAAAACTTAATGGAGTCATCAAGTATTGAATGTAGATGTTCTTGTAACTATAAATATGCCAAGACTAGCACCAATCTTGAATAATCTTCTAGGACTCAGAGTCTCATTGGGTGTGCCAAAAACTATTGTCGCTTGTATTTTCACCCCTTGAGGATATTCCTATCTATCCTCATCCAATTTACATAATTGAAACATTTCACTTGCTATGGGAATATAATTTGGTGAAATGAATCTCTAGAAGGGCTAGTTCCCTTGATGCACTCTTTGAAACACTTTCCTATTTATCAACTTGGTATGAAAAGGGTTAAGAAGACAAACCAAGAAAACTAAAATGTGATGCACCAATATTTAATTTCTTCCTATTGACTAAAATTATACTACTTAGAGAAAAACAAAGCACTTCTTCACACAAAACTCACAACATAAGATAAATTGTTACATCAATGTTTCATATAATAGGTTCAAATGGTATTTTGATACTAAGGAGGGTAATGAATGATTCATTTGGGAGAATAATAGCATTAACCACTTATAAATAAGTTATAAACTTAAAATATAACACTAACAAATACCTATAACAATTACTCTTCTACATGCTTGGTGAATAATCAAGGATAACATGCTAGAAAAGATCATCTTTTGCTAGACAAGACAAAAAGATTGAAAAAAAAATCAATTTTATAGAATGTAAGTAGGAAAATTCACTTGTTTTATTGATTCAAGATACATTCAAATACAAAATTGTTTAGGGTTTCACCATCAAGCAATGGAGGATGCCCAAAAGAGATAAAAAGGTCAATATTTATAGCATTTAGAAGAAGGGCAAGATAAAGGAAGTATAAAGGTCACTTAGACACCTATAGAAACTGATAAAATAATTTAAATTTACATGATAAAGAGATATAAAATTAAACATGCAATGTTAATAATCCCAAGGGTCCATACAAATCATGAAACTTATGAAAAGTGGCATGAAACTCCTTATCTTAACTCAAAAAACTACCTTCATGATTTGGACCTATTTTTATGTCCCAAAACTTATTATGGATAGGTATGGTGGTTGGAATGAAGGGTAAGGATTCTATACATGCCTCTTCATGCATTGGTTGTAGTCCTAATCATCTATAATCTCTTGGAAGGAAGCCATCACTATATGCAGTCTAAAAAAACTCCTTTTTCAGTCACCCCTCACACTTGGACTCAAAATTGGCATTATTTTTCCATGAAAAACCATGTAAAGAATTGAATGAAACTTTTAAAGAATCTCCATGGCCTTAGACTACTCAGGTACACCCTAAAAATTCTCACACTTGAAGTTTTCACCCTTCTCACCATTATGTTCACTATGCCAGTTTTGACTGGCTGAGATGAGAGCCATTATTTGAAAACTTAGAATATTTTTAAAAGAATAAAATGATCATAAGGAGTTATATTAATTTCATAACTTCATCCTAAACTTAATAACTATTTTCTATATTTTTTCCTTCCACCTAAGGATGAACCCTATATGGTAACTCTAATGATATTAAGATTTTTTTTTTAAAAAATCATATCCAATTAATGATAATTAATCTTGGAATTCTCCTAAAAATACTCTCCCTCTTTGGATTCTTCATTCTCACCTATTGAGTAAAGAGGTGTAGAGCAACTTACAGATTGATAGCTTTGATTAGGAGGAAGAGTAAATGATCAACTTGGAAGATTCATAGAGATTGTTTAACCAAATTATTTATCAATCATAAACCATTTTTAATTTATTTCAAACCTTATATTCCTCCTAAGCACATTCATCTCTTGCCTTTACCATGATTGTACACAGTTGTACAAGCATACAGGGTCTTAAAGAACCTGTGTAGGATTTTCACACATTCAAAAAAAATTATATATCATCATGGCCTTGAATAAGGTGGCCTTAGGTTAATTTAATGACTTAAACCTCCCTTTAACCCTTACCTACACTTTAAAATCACCAAACTGAGTCCTCCCTTTTGACTGATAACCCCTATCTATTTGACTCTTTTAGGTATGTGTTAGCCTTAACTAAGCTTGGTTATGGCATTTAAATACTTTCCATGAAACATGAGGTCTATATAGCATGTTTTCTATTTTTTCATTCACCTTATATTCCCTTCCAAATCACTAAGCTAAGTGATCATTGTATTGAGTATGAAACCTATTTCTAAGACCCTGCTTTTAGTTACCTTTACCTATTTGTACCCTAGTCATGATATTGGGAGACCTTCCTTGAAGATTGGTAGTCACCTAACACCTAATCATACTTGGATTTACCTTTAAAGTGATAAACACCACTAAGACACCAAGATTGGAACTCTATCTCCATACTCAACTGTAAGTTCTCTTTTTTCCTATAGAAAGACACTTGTACGTGCCCATAAGGATTGAAAAACTATATAACAACATCATCATCATGATCCTCATGCCTATTTTCACATCACTCAATCAGTAAGATCATTATAAACATGAGAGGATGATTTGTTTTCTCTTTGGAATGTTATTTGTCATTCACACTTCCAATCTTGTAGAGATGAATGCAAGGATTTAGTGATTTTAGAGGCAACTTTGAGGCCTTCAATTTCCACCTTCCATCAATCCCTTTGACTCCATATTTTGAAAAAATATTCTCCATGATATAAGACATCAAAATCATCTATTTGGATTCTTTGTAACTATTTTAAAATATGTTATAGGGTACCTACAAAAACCCCTTGGAACTCAATTTTTGCATTTTAGGGAAAGCTTCCCTAAATCTATAGCCATCATCTTCTAACATGATTTACACACGTTTTTGTCATTTTGACACATTATATAGGTATTTTATGACCAAAATTAATGATATAAACCCAAAAATAGTTCCTATCACATCCCACCCTTTGCACAAGTTCCTTCATGGCTCTTGAATAGCACCTGTAGGTGGGTATTAGCATACATAGGTAGTTTATATGAGATTTTGGGTAGTATGTAAAATATCCATGTTTATAAACTTTATATGCTTTCTTAAAGAATAAAAATACACATTTTAACAATCCTAAGAGGTTGAAACACACATCAAACTTTCCACCTCTCAGTATGATTTCAATAAAGGCCCCTGTATTTGTGTGTTGGTTATATGTAGGCAATGAGTGTGGAATAGAGCAACAAGGTTGGATAAAAGAACTCATGGGTAGTTAAAACTATTTTTAAACCTATAAAATACATTATTTACATAAAATATACTTTAATAAAATTTTCAAAACATTAATTCCAATGTGAAATATCTTGAGAATATTTGGAACAGAATTGGCAAGGTATTTAATGACTAGTTTAGTATGGTGAATGAGCTTGTGATCATAATTTCACCTTCAAAAACATCCAAATTAAATCTCTTATATTCCTTATATATTTAATAAACTAATACACCTTCATTAACTCTTTATTAATAGACCACACCAGCTCCATACATGTGACTAGAAGTGGGGAGGAGTGAAGAGTTGACAATGGAGAATGACAAGATGGAAATTTACCCAATGCATGATATGGTAGAACCAAACATGGGAAGAGGTGATAATATGGCCTTGAAACCTATGAAAAACCATCTTTATCTCAAATTAAAATTCTATATAAGACCAACATTCTAAAATAAGGTAGAATTGATTGATACTTCACAATGGTGACACCTTCCTACAACATGAGATACCTTTCCCCTCAAAAAAACATGAAATATGAAAATAAGTAGGTATATAATCTGATAATGTATCCAAACCTCCTCTATATTCAACATCACTAATTGGTTTGTACAAAATTAACCAAAATGGAGAAAAACATATAGGGTGTAGGAGATAATAGGTATAAAAGCATGGTCTTCTTGTAAAGGATGATTCATGAAGCACAGTTGATAAATACTTAGTCTCTTTCTATGTAAATTAATATATATAAGTTTACTATCACCTCCCAAAATTATTTTCCCTAAAACCTCTTGAGCTATTTGTACTAAGCACAAACATGTTGGTCACTTTAGTACATCTAAAAAGGCAAAGGAGTAGAATGGTTTTGTATTAAAAATAGAACTTATAGAGAATGTAAATAATTTATATGAGTTTGAGGAAGATTAATACTAATTCCATGTTCTTCTCCAATGTGTCACCTTACCCCATGGGCCCTACAAGTGCCAAATGCTCCCTTTTTCTACCAGTTTCTTGAATTTTAGTTAAACAACCTACAATTTTATATTGTAACTAACATCCTTGATAGTTAATATGACATATTTGACATTTCAAATGATAAAAAGACACTTATACACCTTTGGAATTGTGCCATTTGCATTTATGTCCTCTAAAATCCCACTAGGTGACCCAAAATGATAAATAAACTTGTGAAACCATTACTAAGGCTAAAAATGTATTAGATAACATTAAATTAACTATAATATATCCTATGATAAATTATTACACCCCTAAATCTAAAAAATTTAGTTTTTACCTACAGCGGTCCAAATTTGGTCAATAGTTGGATCTATTATTGTCATCCCATGAGACATGCATGATTTACCCAAAAATCTTAAAAAGTACCTACCATCCTTTTGTCCTTTAGGAGAAATGATAGTAGAGGAACATATTAAATATTATAAATATAATTTGATATTAATTAATGTTATCAATGAAGATTTTGCATGTAGATTGTTCCCTTTTACACTAATGGATGTTGCTTATGATTGGTATTTGAATCTAATAGAAAATTCCATCACTTCTTGGGATGCATGTCAATTAGCTTTTATGACATAATTTGGATAGGTCAGAAATCCTAGTTTGATATATCATCAATTCACCAACATGAAGAGGGATCCTAATGAACAAATCTAAGCTTTCAATTTAAGGATTAAAAATATGTACATGTGGTTAAGCCCAAGGTAAAAACTAGAAGTTGCATTAGCACTAGAGATATACAAGAATGCCTTGTACCCAATCACTATCATGTTCCTAAGAAAATAATTTTTTAACAACAACTTGGCATTGTTATATGAAGAGGCCATCAGAATCAATAGGAATCTCAATCCCAAGGTTTCTGGCATAACCTAATATCAACAATAGCTTGCCAATGTTGAACCTTGTTCCACATACAAAGTTGAATGTTCATGTGTTTAATCAAAACCATCTTTACATGTTCCTTCCATTAATATAGGAAACATATACAAATTAAAATATCTTAAACAATCATTCACAAGGAAATGATTACCAATATAATCAATAGTTGGCCACATCTTCCGCTTTTGATCTATAATCTAACTCTACAAAAGTAGAGCTAGATTTTATTCAGAAGATGGTTCAAAAGTTGAGCAATGACTTTATCAGTATGCAAAGAAATATGGGTAACGCTAATTCCCCAAGTGGAAATTAGAACACTAGATTCCAAAGATACAACAAACCATTTAACAAGCTTACAAATAACATGGAGTAGCCTAACAAACTTCCAAATATTAACATGATATAAACAACTCTACCCAATTGGTGTAGAATTCATAATACTTCCAAGCATGGTGAGCTCAATTGTGTAGAATTTTGTGTAACATTTGAAATATTTTAAAGAGAAATTGTGAGATAAGACTAAATTCATAATCCATAAAAATCCTATCAATATCATGGCTCTTAAATCACTACCACATTATTTTAGACTCACGAGTTTCCCTTTCCAAGTGAAAATGAAAATGTACCCAAAGATAACAGTGATGATATTCATGCTTTCCAATAGTTCCAAAGAGGTGGGTAAAATCTAAAGAATAAGTAGCCATTCACAATTTCTATTCCTCCAAATATCACAACAATTACACCCAATCCTAAAGCTAACAGCAATCCACCTCCCCCAAGAGGGAATGATAAGCCTCATAACAAGGATGAACTAAGCAAAGGAGGATACAACATCATTGAAGATATGAATAAGATTAAATCAAATATAAATCTTCATGAGTTCACTTATATCATTGAATAAAAGGAGCTTTTATGGAATTCTATTACTGGGAAGAACCTTGTGTAAAGAATAAAATCTATAGATAAGGTAAAAGCTACTGACATGAATGTCATTTACAAAATCAAGCTAGAAGTTCCTCTCTTTTTACTAATTATTAGAGCATTTGATATGAATATTCATAATTATTTAGTTGATTTTGGAGCATCTACAACTATTATGGGTACTTTCATATGTCAAAATCTTGTTTTGACTCCAAGCCCTTCAAAGAGAATAGTTTTTTAACTAGATAAAATAGTAATACTAGTAGTTGGAGAATTGACCAATGTGTGTATTCAAGAAACATCTAAACCACAAGTTCATATGAACATTGATATTTTTTTGTAAACATTCCTAAAGGCTACAAGTTTTTGTTGAGTAGGGGTTATTCTAAAACACTTAATGGATATCTATCTATAGGCTTCTCTCACATCTAGATACCATGGAGAGGAAATGCAAATTAAATCAAGATTGATAGGGAACCAAGGATGAAATATCCCATTACAAAGTATAACATCAAGAATGAAAAGGTAAAGAATGAATTTCTTAGCCTTGGTATTTATACATTCACTATACAAAATCAAGTACAAAAGATAAAACCTGAAGGTTCCAATTAGCTATGGACTTTACGCTTTGATGGTGTTAGATCCAAATAAGGATCAAGCATAAGAATCAGGATAATTGATCCGTAGGAAACTAAATTCTTGGTAGATTATAGATTACAATTCTCATGTACTAAAAATAGGTATGAGTATGAGGAATTAACTCTAGGATTACAATTTGTGCTCAAGAACAATGTGAAGCAGATACTAGTATTCGATGATTCAAAGCTAGTGGTCAACTAGGTTAGAAACAAATATCAGTGGAAGTCATCTTATTTGAGAAGGTACAAGCATAAATCATGGGACTGATTAAGAAACTTTGAGGCTTTCAACATAGTAGCCATTCTTATAGAGTATAATTAAGTTGTAGATTCACTAGTTGTTATCATAGTTAATTTTCAACCTCTCCAAGAATCCAAGGTAAAAAGATTCTCTATTGAATTAGTGCCTTGACCCTTTATTCTTGTTAATATATAAAATATCTAAGTCTTTGATGATGACCAATATTTTATTGAGTTTCTAGCTAATTTAGGGGAATTTGAGTCTAAAATAATTGATGACAAGGATATTAATCACCTATATCAAGATAAATTGGATAAAGAAGGTATTCTCTAGCTCAAAGAGAATCATATTCTATCTAGGTTCATCTCCTTATAAATACCATTTGATATAAACCCTCAAGCTCAGTAGCTTAGGTAGCCTAAGGTCAATGAATTGAATTTAAAAGAAAAAATATAGGAGATGAACATAGCCCACATTACATCAACATTGGTCTTAGTTTCACCCCAGAAGAAATATAATGAGTGAAGGATTTAATCACTTGATATAGAGATGTCATTGCTTGGACTTATGAAGATATGAAGGTTTATGAACCTCAGGTCATTACTCATATAATTCCTTTAAAACTAGATCACAAGCCATTCAAACAAAGGCAAAGGCTAGTAAATCCTATTTTGGATCCTTTCCTTCAAAGAAAAGTGGAAAAGTTACTAAGTGCAAGAATAGTCTTACCAATCAAACATTCTACCTAGGTGGCCAATTTGGTCCCAATCAAAAAGAAAAATGATGATATCAGATTATGTGTTGATTTTAGGAATTTGAATAAAGCTTTTGAAAAAGACAACATCCCCTATCTTTTTTGGATGAGGTGATGTAGAGAGTTAGTGGTTCTAAAATGATGTCCTTCTTGGATGGATTTTTAGGCTATAATTAGGTACCAATAAAATCTGAGGATAGGATGAAGATTGAATTTAATATGAAGTGGGGAATTTATGCATATAAAAGGATGTTTTTTGACCTAATAAATGTAAGAGCTATGTTTTAATGCACCATGGATCACGCATTCAATGGATTGATAGGAAAATGCATAATCATCTACATGGATGATATTAGCATGTTTCCAAAGAATAAGAATGACCACATAGGCCACCTCCAATTGATATTAAAGAGATACAAAAGGTTTGGTATCTCAATAAACTCAAAGAATAATATATTTAGAGTGACTTAAGGCAAGACATTGGGGAAAATCATCACCAAGGATGAGATCATCATTGATCTAGATAGAATTCAAGAAATTTTGAATATTACACCACCAAATAACAATAAATATCTCAAATATTTATTTGGTAAGGTTTACTTTGTAAGGAAGTTTATCTCAAGATTTTTAGAGATTATTAAACCTCTGAATGCAATTCTCAAGTAGGATGCCAAAATAGAATGGATAGTTAAATCAAGAAAATATTTTCAAGACATTACAAATGTAATATCTCAAGCCAAAGTACTAATTATCACATATTTCATGAAATATTTATACTTGTACTCATTCACTTTAGAACATACAATTATTGTTGTTATAAAATATAATAAAGATGAGATTGAGTATCCAATTGTGTTCATGAGCACAAATCTAAAAGATAAAGAACTTAGGTACTCTATGGTTGATAAATAAATCTTCACTCTTGTTAAAGTAGTAAAGAAATTTTGACACTACATCTTGAGGAATAAGACCATTTCCATTGGGCCTAATCCTATTGTCAAGCTCACCTTATCATAGAATGAACTAAGATAATGTTAATGAAAATGGATGGCAAAGCTACAAGAGTTGGAAATATAAATAAAGCCTACAAAGATCATTCAGGGTCAAGGCATCTTTCAACTCATTATTAAACTCAATCCATGTATCACTATTGAATAGGTATGTGAATCTCAGGTATCTAAAAGAGAATAGTATACTGATATAATATAATACTTGTTTATAGGTACTTGTTCCCTAAAACTCGATAGAGAATGAAAAAGATATTTAAGGATCAAAGTTGCTCATTACATGATCAAGAAAGGAGTCCTCTATAGAAGAAACTATGAAGGCATTTATCTTAGGTGTGTGTCTATAGAGGAAGCTAAAGAGATTATATAAAACTTGCATCAGAAGATAGGTAGTGTTCATCCATCTGAGAATACCACAGTCCATAAGATCTCAAGAATGGGATACTATTGGCCAATAGTTTTCAAGGATGCTCATGCTCATGTAAGAACATGTCATGAATTACAATATTTAGTTGAGAGGGAATTACACTCAATAATTCCCTTATAATAAGTTTTTTAAGGAAGGTCATTTCCCCAATGGGGTTTAGACTTCATTGGTATCATTAGCCCAAATTCCTCAGTAGGCCATAAGTTTGTACTTACTGCTATAGACTAGTACACTAGATGGACTAAAGTCATAGCCATAAATAATTGTAGAGCACAATATGTGATTCACTTCTTAGAGGATCACATCACAACTATATTTGTTACCCCCATTTATTTAGTTTGTGATAATGGACCAACTTTCATATCAACAAAATTCACTAAGTGGGTACATGATAACCAGATCATTGTTAGGTCATCCTCTAACCATTACCCCTAAGGAAATGGATTGGAAAAATTAACAAATAATAAATTGATAGATGTGATTTAAAAAATTAGCTAGGGATAAGCCCAAGAATTGACATAATCTATTAATGTATGCTCTTTGGGTAGAATGAACAAGACAAAATCAAGCCCTTAAAGCTTCACCCTACTTTTTGGTGTATGGACATAGGCCAATATTCCCAATCATGTTGAAGCTACCTAATTATTATTTCATGTAGGATTCCATTAAACTAAGTGATAATGCAGAATCTCAAATATTAGACATAATAAAAATGTAAGATTTAAGGATTGAAGCCTTACATAGATTCAACAAGCATCAGGACATAGTCAAGAGGTGGTTTGATAAGAGAGCAAGGGTCAAATCATTTAGGATCTCAAATTTGGTACTTCTTTAGGATAAAGCTCATGAAAATAAAGGATAGTAAGACAAATTTACTCCACTACAGATTGGACTATATCAGATTTTAGATATCCTAGGCAATAATGCATTTCATCTAAAAGACTTGCAAGGCAATAAATTCACTTATCTAGTCAATGGATAGTTCTTGAAGCATTACTTCATTCTTATACCATCTTAAGGTATCACTGATTGATGAAGGAATGTGGTAGAGGTAGGATTATATTAAATTGTCTACTTTTTCTAGAATAGATTTCTTGCTTTCTTAAAATAGATTTCTTGCTTTCTTAGATTAGAGTTTAATTCTTTCTAGATTAGTTATTTTTTTACTTCCTATGATAATCTAAATTATTTTTGCTCTGATGTAACCAAGATAAAAACTAAACCAACTAAGCTTATACTTAAATATACCTATAAAAAAGGATAAATTGAAAAAGAGTTAAAACTTGGGACTTGTTCATAAATTGGGTATATTTCTATGTTAAGAGTATTTAGGATGAAGGTAGGTAATCATGAGCCATTCTTTATTGTGTCATAATTTAAAGCTTTTATCAGGTATGTTGAATTTTTTCTCGAAGTAATTTACATGAATTTAGAAATTTTTCTTATTCATTAAATCAAGAACACTTATTATATTAAATACTTATTAGAAGTGATAATTCTTGGTACAGATGTAGTTGGTAGGGACATTATAGTAATGATTTATTTTTATAACTATACTAGCTCACTAGGGTTTAACTTTCTTATTTCCATGCAAAAAAAAGAAAAATAAAATAATGAATGAATTCAAAAGAGTAAGTAAGCCAAAATAATATCTAATTAATATCTAGAGGCTCACATGATGAAATAAGGTCAATGTACTTGTTGAAAATTTTGACCCTAAAGCAAATTGCAACCCCTATCATTTGAAACTTGCATAATCATGTCTTTTTGTCTTGTGAGCCAATAATTGGTCCTAAAAAATCTTTGAATAATCCATGGTTAACAGGTCTTGAGGTTGTTTAGGTGATTTAGGGACTTTCCTTTCACTCATCTTGTTCTTTGCAGGAAGGTATTTATGTTGCTCAGAGCAGTTCAAAAGAGGAAAAGCGAAAGACTTTGGGTTTTAACAAGTGAAAGATATACTTTAGGCTTTCACGGAAGGAAGGCTTTGGGAACAATTTCCCTCAAAGGTTATTTTATTAAGAAATGGTCCTATTTCATAAGTTATGAAGAGTTTTTTTTGTTTTAAAGTCCATTACAATAGTTCCAAGGACCTCTTCAAAAGTTTGAAGGGTAACTATTCTTTCTAGAAAGTCATTTCAAATAAATCTGAATACAAAATTTCCTTCAGACAAATTGTTCAAAGAAAAGTGTCAAACAATAAGCAGATGGAAATGGACTTTACAAAAGCTAAAGGGTACTTTGAAGAATTTCAAAGGGACACTTTGAAGAATTCTAAAGGGAAAGTAGACTTTTGAAATTTCTCTGAAATGGTCTTTTCTAGAGCCTAAAGAACCTTACAATTTTTCTTAAAGGTCCTTTGCAAAAAGCTGAAGGGACACTTTGGAAATCTGAAGGGTAATGTCAAATTTTTTGAAAGACCACTCTCATTTTTTTGAAGGACTTTTCCAAATTCTAAAGGGTAAGAGACTATTTCAAAGTTACCAGAGGACAAAAATAAAAATCCTAAAAGGACATTTCAAAAAGTTCAAAGGGCACATTTCATAAAAGCAAAAGGGCTTGTCATTTTTTTTTGAAAGGTCTGTTACAAAAAGCTAAAGGATAAGTGGACCATTAAAAAAATTTCAAAGGTCTTGTCCATAATCTTGAATGACCAATTTTAGATTTCTGAAATGTCCTTTACAAAAATCCAAATGGTAAGTGGACCATTCCAACAATGCCAAAGGATTATTTCCAAGGAAAAAGTTCAGTCAAAAATGCTTGAAGGGAAATTTGAAAAGGTTTTGAGGAAACAATTCCTTTGGAATTTTTATCTAAAGGAAAGGAACATAGAGGAAACTTTGAAAAAATTCCTTTATACTTTTTTTTTTAAGGAAATAAACAAAGAGAATCTCGAAACAATTCCTTCACACTTTTTATCTGAAGGAAATGAATTAAGGAAAGGTTCAAAAATAATTCCTTTGGACTTTTTGTCTAAAGGAAATAAATAAGGATATTATCCATGAGAAATACATCCAAAGGAAAATTCCAAGATAAAGAGCCCAAATAATTTTTTTGGGATAAAAATCTCGAAGACCAATTCTAGTGGAAAATCTCATTGCAAAAATGTTGAAGAAAGGTCTGAAAGATAAGACAAAGGAAAATGTCCATAGGAAAGATCATAAGGTAAAGGGCCTCAAGCCTAAATGAAGTAAGGAAAAAAATTTGAACACAAATGACACCTATAGCCAACCCATATATCATCCTATAGTCACTCCCTAAGGAGCTTCTAGTCTAGAGCTTTCATGTCTTTTGTTGCAGGTTTCATAGTGTCCAAGTTTTCAAACTAGACCTTTTTTAGCTTAACTAGTCTAGTTGACCTAATTGTTCAAAAGGGATAAGTTTGGTTTGGCATTGGAATAATATAACAAGGAGTTTAATTTTAGTTTCTACGCTATGTATTTTATATTTTCTTGGAGTTTCCATGTGCCTCTCATTCATCAAGATCCTTGTACATACAATCAAAGGCTATTTATTGTTGATTGGTCAAAGTTTCAATTTATTGTTTGTTGAAGTCAGGCTTATCTCCTAGTCATCTCATGCATTTAATGATCCAACTCAAATTCAAGCATTTCAAGAGGCATATTCATTTAAATATTGTGGTGTGGTTTTCCATGTAAGAGTTTGACTTGTCAAACTTGGGTCCACTTCATCCCTTTTATGCCAACATGGAATTTTATGCATGTGCTCTTGTTTTTCTTGTTGAAAGATTTCAACATTTGTATTAGTTCAAGTGGAGTTATAAAAAAAAAAATTGGCATTAATTTCATAAAAAGGAAATTGTTCTTTACATTTCTAGTAGTTCAAGTGGAGTTCTATATTTGAAGATTAGTGTAGCATCATGCATGATGGAGGTTTTGACTCAAACTTGAGCTCACCATTCTTTTCAAATGACAAAGATATTTTCATGCAAGACAAAAGATATTTTTAGAAGGATTTATTATCTTGGCATAGCTAAAATTGGACTTGGGCTGAAGTGGGAGTTGAACTCTTCTTCTATTTTTAGTGCCAATCTCTTGGTTATTGTATACTTTTTCTATATAAGTTAGATTCTTAGCCTTCAATTGTATCTTTTTTTGGCAAGACCATACTTTGCCAAAAATTTGTATAATGTAACCATTTAAAATTAATAGAAGGATATTTTTTAGACTCGGTGCTGGTATAATGTATTTATGTTAGTGATTTGCATATATGATAGAATTTTCTTCCTTGTCAAGTCCTAATTCTTACCTAGTTACTAGTTGATCAGATTATGTAGGTTATATTCTATGTTTAATATCTTTTGGCTGAAGTTATAGTGGATATAAATGGCTAGTTCGTGACTTGAATTAGGCATATTACATCATTTCCCTCAAGCTCTGATCACAAGAGAGAACCTTTTCATGAAATACTAATGCATAGGGGTCAATTGGGGTTAAAAATTCAATTTTTTTATAATCTGATCAGTGTGTTTAGAAGCTCAAATTATGTGGATCAATCAAAGTTTAGGTGTATCATCATCATTAGATAGATTTTATTTTAGTTTTATTTCCTTTTCCTTCTCCCCTTTTCCCCAAAAATTTTATAGTGTAGAGTAGAGATCTTAATTGATACACCAAAGGGAGTTAACCCTTAGAATTTAGAGATTCAATCCACTGATCATGTCACCAATAACCTAGTATTATTTCCATGTTTTAGCAAATTGTGAAGGCCTAAAACTAACTTTAACAAGGTGTAAGTTTTATTGATGACAATTTTTGGCATGTTTGGTGAGACCTCAAAGAAATTTCTGCATATCTGAATAATTTTTTGCAATAGAAGAAGATTTTCATCATCACCAACATCTAGTTGCAGAGCTCATAGCATCATTTAGATAATTATTTCATGCCAAAGGTTACCACAAGGTCAAGAAGTAAAGGTATTCCTTTTGAATTTATATCATATAATAGATCAAGTTTTATAAGGGAAAATATATATCCTTAAAAGAGATATTTATCCCCTAGTCATCCTATTATTCTAAGCACTATAATCCCCACTATCCAAATGGCCACAAAAAACCAAGTGTTTATTCCATTTAATAGAGGTATCCCATTAAATTTAGCCTAGTTTGATGACATTTTGGTGTCTACCCTCAAGAGTATCCCATTCTTCTTAGGAGAAAATCAAATAACCCATATTGGCCATATCCAAGATGTGGCTAATCTCTATTCAGTCCATAATGTTGTTGAGGATAATGTTGTTATTAGATTGCTTATTGCTTCTTTCAAAGGAAAAGAATTACAATGGTATATAAACCTCCCATTAAATTCAATTTCTACCTAGAATGAATTGGGTGTAGTCTTAGTCAAGTAATTTGAGGATAAATTTGATCACCTATATTTAGTTGAGCAACTAACTACCAAAAATAGAGCTCCTCATGAGTTCATGTCTAATTTTAACCTCAAATTTCAAAATACATGGACTAGGATACCTATATTGATTAGGCCATCTCTTGAACATGCATTTTTATATTATTTAAAATCCCTTAACTCTGACATTAGTGTGATGATATAGTCAATGTGTGGTACTACTTTGCCATATGCTTATGAGATTGCAATAAAGGCAAAGAACAATTTGATACAAGATAGTAAGCTTTGTCCAAGACCTATAATGCCTATATTTATATAAATAATTTCTATAAAATCCCCTCAATTTCCTTGAATCCCATCCTTATCTCCTATTCCAACACCTCAAGCTTAAATTTTAGCACCTACTAGTCAAACTAGTGAGATAGAAGAGTTGAAAAGCTTGTTATAATATTTTGGGAATGAAATAGTGAAACTAAAGAGATAGAAATATTAGGATAATAGGCCCTATCAAAAACAAAATTAGACCACCTATCAACCCTTCAAAGATCAAAGGCTTCTTTATCAAGGTTTCAGAGAGAATAGACCACCTTATCAAATATAAAGAGCCATAACTCTAGCTAAGTCTTATGCTACCCTTGATCCTAATGATCCTTCCCTTTCAAAGGCAATTGTTCCCACCCCACCTCAAAACAACTTGATGCAAGATTCAGGTTGGCAGTCCTCAAATCTCAATGATGCTCAAAACCAAGCCTTGTTATCAAAAAAATATCACTATACCATAAATGACATATGAAGATTTTTATTTTCAATGAGGTCAGTACCAAGATATAGGTTTGGAATAATAAGGAGAGATTCAATAATTTCAAGGGTAGCCTGATGCCATTAATGTAAATTGGCAAGTGGATGATCATGTTACCTTTACTCAAGGTGTTGAAACTAATAATACAAGTGGTCAAGTTACAACTATAAATTGAGCTAAAAGAAGAGCCATTGATGAGCTGAAGGAGGTGAAAAATGATTCAATTACTCCTAATGATATTTATAATAGTAAAAATTAATAAATTTTTACCCCTAAAACACAAAAAAATAGAATCTAGAGGTTAGTAAAGTTCATTGAATACCTCTAGTTCGTGAGCAGCTAGTGCTTCAGAAAGTGCAACCAAAGGTTAGTAGATCTTAGTCCAGTATAATAGATTAGATGAAGAATTATAACATCATAAATATAATTTGGGATTCTCTTTCCATTTTATGAAAAAAATATATTCTCATCCAAGAGCTTTCAGCGCTCAAATTGTCTACAAAATAGGTTGAGAAAGAAGGTGTTGTCTTAACTAATTCTGATCAACCAACTAAGTAGTAAGTACAAAAAGTAAATAAAATGTAAAATCTAGATATAAATGGGGTAAAATCAAATATAACTCCTCCTTTCTACCTTTCTTTGATATTAGGAGATACCTTGGTTCATAACTGTATGGTAGATAGTAGAGCTAGTAGTACAATCACGCCTAAATAGATTGCAGACAAGCTCGGCCTTGTTTATGATCCAAACACTAAGGGGGTATTTAAATTGGATGGGTAACCAAAAAATATGGTATGAATCATCAAATATATTAAATTTACATTACATGCTTATCCCAATGTTACTATTTAGCAGGATGTTGTTGTGGTAAACTTGCCTCCTTACTTTGTTATGTGCCTTTCAAGGGACTTCACCTCACAGATTGAGGTATATTTGTCAACTAATTATAATTATTTGTTTTTTATAAATAGGTATTGTAACAAGGTAAAAATTCATTCTGAACCTATTTCACATTTCTATATAGAGCCATATATGCCAAGTGTTATGAACACTAACTGTATCATCTTGAATGGTGTACTAGAAACTAGTGGACTAAAAAATGGATCACCTTTGGATGGATTTCCAAATTTGTTTCTTGATGATTGGAATTATAATTTACATGAGAATGATCCTTATAAGCTAATTGAAGAAGAAGGACTTGGTGTGTATTTCCTTCATGATAAGTATGTGCCAATTCCAGCCATGGTCAAGGGTGATGAATCTAATGAAGGTTTGGGAAATTATACTTTGATGGATCAAGGAATAAACATGGTACTAGAGCTGAAATTATGTTTTTTTATCCAATAAATTAATGATATTTATCTTCTATTAAACTTCAATTTAGTTATTCAAATAATATTGCTGACTATGAATCACTAGTTCACATTTTGTAGTGGGCTAGGAAGATGAAAGTCAACACCTTGTAGGTGTTTGGTGATAGTGAACTTATATATCACCAAGTAATAGGTTTAAATATATGTAATTTTTTTTCTTAATTCTTAAAACTACATAATATGGGACTTACTTGAATATTTTCAAGCTTTTAACATTTAGGCAATACCAAGAGGTAAGAATAAACATGCAGATAGGTTGGTTTCCATTGGATCACAATTTAGTATCCTAGTTGATATAAAGAGTGAGAAAATTTATTCACACATAAATGTGATTTTAATTCCTTCTATTTTAGATAATCATGAGAATTGGCAGGCTATCAAAGATGACAATCAAATTGTGAGATTCTTGCAAGAGGAGGATGTTTTTCCTTCAAGAAACCAATCAAAGCACTTGTAATAATATGGTGATAAGATTTTTTAACTAAAAACAAATATTAGCTACCCAAGGGATTGGTCACACTTGAGAATATTTTCAGTGGTGATGATGAGTTAAGGAAGTAGAAGTCATCCTTGACAATGAAAGAAGAGAACTATGCCAATGTAGAGATTATAGATGGTATTATGTAGCCTAGAGATGACTTATCCTTGTTATCCTTACATACCAAAACAACCTCTTTCAAATCACCTTGGCCAAGGGAGAGATTGAGGTTAAGTGGGTTCATATTCAAAGGTTAAGTGGGTTCACATTCATTTATTATCATCTTATATATTTTTATTTATTTAATATTCTATTGAACCTATCGATATAGTCTAACATTCTATGTAGGTTTAACACACAATCACTCTAAATCAAATTTTTTTCTCTAAGTAGGTCTTCTCCAAATACAAGATAATGGATCAATCAGTTAAACATAGTTCTCTTCTTCAATCACAATATTACAGACTTTATTGACCTAATTGACTCTATTCATAGTTCTCATTTTTAGCATATAGGTTTGTAGACTTAGTCAAAATAGTCAACTCTATTCATAGATTATTTGTAGAACACAAGTTTTGTAGACTTTATTGACCCAATTGACTTTATTTGTAGAATATTAAAATCATCATTTGAGAAACATAGCATAAAATTTGCAAATTAAGCATATTCAAATTATCAAGGTTCATTATTACCTTCTATATCATTTATATTTTTCATTTACAATCTTATTTTTCATAGTTTTTAATCTATAAAATTATAATCCTACAACAAACTAGGTCAACTATCTCTACACAGTTATATAGCCCATCTTCTCTTTGGAAGACATAGTTAACATGTTTAACTATGTTCTTTTGTATCTTACTTTTGCATAATAGTAATGACTCTATCAACTCTATTTTGTATTTTTTTACATACAGTATCACTTGAATCAACTCTATAATCTTCACATATTAATAAATTAACCTATTTTACTAGTATTTAATTCTCTTTTCATTTTAGTCACTTGCATGCTTAAAGTAACAAACATAGATTAATTAGGTGGTTTTTAATTTACAAATTTAGTCACACTATTTTTCTATTTTACACACACTTCTAAATCACTTAACACTAAAAAGTATTAAACATTTTCTTCCCAAGGTCTACCTACTTGTATTTCATCACCGAGGAGGAAGCGGGCTTAGTTTTATGGACAAGTATAAATACATGGTTCAAGATATATATTATCAAATCACTTAACACCCTTATCAATGAGTAATTGTGAAGTAATGGGGTGGACCCCAATAATAATCTATTACCATCACCAATATAGATCCCTTTCATCCTAAACTACTTGAAACTATCCATAGATTGCTTTATAGTTCCTTCTTCTAGTTAATTCCCTATCACATTAATTTCAATATTTATTATAATTTAACAACTTTTAGGAATAAAAAATTAGCTTACCATTTGCATTATACTTTTTTTTATTGCTCTTTTCAAATTATATTTTGTGTTACAAAAATTATAATAGCCAACATTGGTATAAGGTTTGTGTTGTGTTCTATAATTATATCAAACACATTGATCTAGTTGTTTGTGTGCTCAATTTAATTTACTTATTCATCTATAATTTATTACATTTCAACAATTTTCCACATCTTAAAAACATATTTGACCTAGTCAAATTAGTATTTTATAGGCTACCTTCCCTCAGAACATAGTCAACTAGTTTGAATCAATTTATTACAAGTTGTTCTACTTAGTTTTCCCACAAAACTAAGTCGATTTGTTCAACTTAGTTCCTTATAATTTTCTTACTATTTTTATCTATTTAGTCTTATTTCATAATGATTTTATCTTTTTATAATCCACTTAGTCAATAACACTACATAATTAAGGATTTAGATTATAACCTCACTTATTTTATTACTTCAGATGAAACTATTCAATTTATTCCTTCATGTCTTCCTCAACCAAAACCAATTATTACATCATGTAATATAGTTGAGTACATTTATCCTAGTCCTCCTCCTACTACCAATGTATGGAATTGTTCACCAAACAATCCATCCCCTACTACTAATATAGGGAATGTTCCTCCTACCAACATTAACATTCCACCTCCTACCACTAGTAATCCTACTCCTCCCATTGATATAACTCAAATTATTGCTCAAATAATTCAAAAAATGGCTGTTATGCAAACAAATTACCATTCCTAAATTATGTAAATGCAATATAAAATGATTAAAAAATGTTTATTTAACCACCTCAATTCATCGTGAATTAACCAAATAAAAATAAATTCCCTCATCCTCTTATAGATGTCAATGGGAATATCATCTCTCAACCAATCATGCATAATAAAAATTCTTCAACATCTTCAAAATTAACCTTTAGCTCCATCCATTGCATCCATATATATTGGAAACATTTCTCCAACTCTTACATATGATGAAACTAAATATTTCACTACCTTTCTTAAATCCTTTAGTAATCTCTATAAATAATGGGTCTAAATTAACATCTTTGCTACCATCAAGATCTTATCCAAAACCTTTGTTGGTGATGCACTTGAATGGTAAAATAAAATTACTAGACATTCCATCTCACAACTAGAGGATTTAGTCAATGATTTAGTGAATAAATTCCAACATGATGACCTTCATAAAAATTTCCTTATCCATTTCATCAATGCCAAGAAACTTCCTAACAAATCTGCTCACACTTACATCAAATGATAAAAGTCTCAATCTCACAAATTTTATCATAACATTAATGACAATAATATTTTAAAATTACTTACTATCACTCTTAAACTCCTTTTTTATACAAAGTTAGGATGTTTTCCCCTCAAAATTTATAAGAAGACTTAGACCAAGCAAAAATTCAATACTTTCTTATGACTCAATTTGAACCACCTCAATCAACTACTAATGAAAATTTCCAATCATTTTCTCATAACATTGATTCTTATAAGCTTCCCCAAACTCAAAAGGGAGAATCCAATTTAACCAATTTTAACACCACCCACCATCCCTTGAATCTAGAAGCATTTAAGAAGAAATTACCACCCTCTAAACCCATGATCTTTGATCCTTCCAAACCTCCTCCAAAATGGTAAAATCCTAATAAGTTTTATTGGTGGCATGCCAATATAGGTCATTCTCATGATTATTATTGTGATCTTTACTGATTTATTCTTGCTTCTTTATTTTTTCCACATTTTAATATTGATACTCTAACAAAACAATGTTATCAAGTCTATTTTCAATCTTCTTAAATCCATTCCAATGAAACATAATCACATAAAGCATCAAATACATAATGATCAAGAAAAATTATCCCATAATTCCACCTCATCTACTAATGTTTACCAAACCACATTTAATCCTTCTTCATTTACCAATAAGGAAAAAATATCTAATATGAACAGCTTCAAATGGGTGGTTGCATTTTTCTAACCTCAACCTCTTAGGTCACATGAACCAAATGAGCACCTAATTCAAATGCCTACTCCCAAGTGTATCATACATGGTCATCCTTTGTCTTATATACCTCTTCATACCTCTCCTAAAATTTTATTTCAATTTCACCACCCTTAAAATCAAAAAAAAATAACACATTTACCTATCTCCAAATGCACCTACCAACCTAATGCAAACCATTCTAATGGTTTAATTTCACCTCACTCCATGTTACATGTTAGGTCATCTTATGATGCCCATCCACATATCATTTCAAACATTGGGGCATATTTTTATGCCCATCTATACATCCAATTACCCATTGGGTCATCTTTAAATGCCCACTCTTATTCTACAATGCATAATTACAAATAAACTTAACTTCAAGAAACTTTCTAAGACACATAGGCTTGAATTTCACATGCTCATATTTGGTATAGACGTTAGCATAGATTTTGATTTTTATTATTGTCTCATGTTTATTTTATTTTTTTATGCATTCTATTTCACTTTATAGTTTTTAAGTTTCATTGTAAAACCTTGGATAGGACCTTTCTTCCTCACAAATACCTTTTACTAGCCCAATTGTTTCCTTTGGATTCTTTGGTTTTATTACACATTACATTTGGCATTTTTTTTCATTTTGGCTCTTAGATATCTCTTTTATTTTTATTTTATTTTTGTCATTTTGCTCAGTAGTTTTATTATTATTTTTTTCCCTTGTTTAACATTCACCTCACTGGTGTTCACCTTATGAGTTACAGTGTAAGATCATGGATAGGACTAGGCTCTCCTCACAAATTACCACATTAAAACATACTTAAATTTATTTCCCCCTCTTTTGTTATGAATAATACTTTAATTTTTACTTGTTATATATCCCTTGTAGGTTATTATGGCTTCTTAATGACATGACTATCATATCATATCCCCATCCCCTTCATAGCACTATTTTACCTCCTTATGATCAATTATGATATTATTCATCAATGTATTCCTTATTACATGGATGGATCTCTCATGATCCCATATTTTCCTTATTTATTTTAATTTTAGGCACACATAGGTAAATTTTAAGATTACACACTTACTTTTGGGTAAGTCTAGGAGTCTTTCAGACACCTTGGTATTTAGATCCTTTTCTCTAGTGACCAAGTGTAAGCTCTTTTGTGTTTGTAACCTATTTCACTCATATTTGGTCCTATGAATGTGTATGGTGGAGGAGGAATAGAAAAATATAAAAGAGTTAAAATAAAAATTATAAAATAAATAAAAGGCAATGATTAAAAGGCAAAAATAATCTTATAAGTTGGATCACACCAAAAGACATGATCTATATTTGGCACATCTCCTATTTTAATCAAAGCTTAAAGTTCATAGTTGTTCTCATGATAGAGATAAGATATATTAGGGTATGGTATGCCATTAGACTAGGGTAGGAATTCTCATTATATCATATACTTCTAGTGCCACCTACTTTCTCACATAAGTACCCAATCTTCATAGTAGACTAGTGCCTCTATAATGGGTCTTGAGGAATGGGAAACATGTTATGGGAAGGTAGGTCCATTTTAGTTTTCATGTGTATATCCTTCATGGTTTGATTTATGTACTTCAATTTTTATCCCAAGCTTTGTGTTAATTATTCAGAGTGTCCTAAGTCCTTGTTGTTGATCATTCTTAGTCTTTCTCACTTGCCTAGTGTGTCTCATTTTTACTAAAGATGTTCACATCACCCATGTGGTGCCTCACATTCCTTGTTTTACATCATATTTTCCTTATATTCCCCTTGTTGGATATTTATTTTAGTTGATCACATCCTTGATGACATTTTCCTTATTACACCTTTTGATTTATATTTTTTTGAATTACATTATAAGACCTTGTATAGGACCAAGTTTTATTCACAAACATATTTACACCATTTGCTTTCCACACCATCTCATTATCATACTAGTAGTGTCATTAGGTGGTTGTGTTTTCTTACATTGTAACTTAAAAAAAATACTAAGTTTGATTTTTTATCCTTTAGAGTTTTTCATTTTCATCTATCCATCATGTTCTTGTTTGATTTATATGGCCTTCACTTATCTTACATATGACATTTGACATTCTTAAATGTTTTTATTTATGTATGACATCTTCATGATTATCTTAAATCTTAACTTACATTTCATTTTTATTTATGTATGCTTTCTTAAACTTCATTTGACATACTTGTATTACATATTGACTTAGATTTCATTTTCAGTCATTTCTCATTTCTTTATGTTTAATTAAACATGATTATCTTACATAGGGTTACGTTTTAATTACATACATATCATTATTAGAGTTTTCTTGCATTGATATTTCAGTTGTCATTTATGTTTTACATGATTTACAATGTGACTTAGTATCTTCTACATTCATTTTTGTCATTCATGTTTTACATAATTCCCAACATTATTTAGTGTGTTCTACAATCATTTATCATCATTTTTTCATTTACATGTTTTATCTTTTGGTTCTAACCTTGCCTTAAAAATCCTAATTTTTCAATTTTTCTAAGTAATTCATTGTTACTTTGAACATCTTATGTATTCATGCATTTCTTCTATTGTTAGTTTTATATCCCTAAGGTTTCTCAAATGTAGGTATTGTACCCTCCATGATCAAGACTAGGATATTTACATGTAATCAATCAGTGGAAAGGTAAGTCAAGGTATGTATATGGTACTTTAAATTACTTTCATTTAATTTCAGCATTAATTTTAGTATTTCATTTTTAGTTAGTTTAGTTTCATGTGTTGTTATGTTCTTTCTTGAAGCACCATCCCACATTGCACTCATGTGGCATGTGATGAGCTTCAAGTGGGGAATATATATACACAAAATATTTTTATTAGCATTACCACTTAATAAAATTTTATATCTTGTAGGAACTTGTGTATTTTTAATCTCTCTAAGTGCAAGCCTTAAAGGGTGCACTGGGAAAGGGTTGGTCAGACCATTGGTGCTTCATAATATTATTATGGCTTTATATCATTCATACCATTTTTCAAAATTCCTTATAGTTTATATATATTTGCCTCCTATGATTCCTCCCTAAAATCCTACAATCTTTAAATTTGTATAAGTCTAAAATCTTAGAATCCTAAAATATGGCTAAGTCTAAAATCTAATAGGACCCTCCAAAATCTAGAATTTGCATTATATATCCTAGAGGTAAAAAATCACTCTCAAACATCATAAAAGTATAAATTAAAGTATAAAAAACTATATTTCCATGTTTAAATGTCAAATTATACTTTTATTTTATATTTATATTGTCTATTTTTAGCCCATACCTAAGCCAAAACCTTCTTTTACCATCTAGAGACTAAGTCATCCTAGGCTGACTATATTCTTAGAGTTGAGCATGTCATAGGACTAAGTCATCCTAGGAAAACTCTATTATGATATTTTATCAAATTATAGGACTAAGTTGTCCTAGGATGAATTAGTCTATACCTAACACTTTTCTTTCTAATAAGGTTGATTGGGCCAAATCTATCAGGGAAACTTTCAAAAGGGTTTAAGGTTTGATATAGATATATAAACACATTATTTTTGTCATTTTCATTAGAGAGATAATAATAATAACTTAATATATTTTTCATCTACCTATCCACCATTATACTTGAGGAGCATTACTTAGGGTTTTAATACTACACTTGGAGATATTAATCTTATCTTGTGGAGAAGTCTTTTTGATGCATAAAGAATTTATGTAGCCTAGAGTTGACTTGTCCTTATTATACTTAAATACCAAAACAAAATATTTAAAATCACCTTGGCCAAGGGATATAATTAGGCTCAATGGGTTCATCTTCAAAGGTAAGTATTCCTAAATTTGTTTCTCTTTACTAAAGTAAATTGATTTGCATTTTGTAGCTTATATGCTTCTCTCTCCATGTATTAAGATTTCCTATACATTGGATTAAGTATATATATTCTATGTATTTTTAATTTTATATTTATTACCCCCATTTTAAGCCACAATATTTGGTAAGCACTAGGATATATTTTACTTTACTTTGTATTTACTTTGTGAATATGAAAAACATAGGACCTAGATAGGGTTATTGCATGGTGTTGCTTGACTAGAGGTTTTGGAACCCTCTCTAGTGATATTATTTTGGTAAAATACCCCTTGGTTAGGTCTAGTAGATCCATCTTGGTTATCACTGTAATTGTCTAAATTTACCAACTAGTGTAAGTGTAAGTGTGATTTATCTTCTCTAAGCTAGGATTGATTTTTAGATCAACTATATTTTCCCTTGTATACAAAGCCCACCTAGATAATTCATTAATATGTCACATTTTTTTATATCCTTATTCATTGTAATACCTTATTATATAACTCACGTATATTTTTTCATGCTTTAGCATTGATTTTACATAAGATGTTTCCAATATATAAAATTATAAAAAATAGGATAAAACTATTTCATGTTTGAAGTTCACCCCACTTAGTAATAGGAGGAGGCTTATTAACTATCTATTTTACCATTTTTCATTTGAATTTCAGGGTTAAATATGTAGAATATCCTAATCAAATGGATGAATAAAAAATTTATATAACAAGCCAATTAAACCTCTTTAGATAACAAAATATATTAAATCTAGAAAATTACTAAATATGAAAAGTGCAATGCCAATCTATATTTTGATAATTGCAACATAAGGGATAATACTTAGATTATTTATATGTGTGTATGTAGATATGAGTTTTGTAGAGGTGTAATTAGGTATTTTAATGCTCAAGACCTAGTCATTAGATTATGTAAATATTATTTTTTAGGCCTAGACACTTACGTCAACTTATAAACACTTATATCAACACTTATATCCATGTGTCAATGATTTTATCCTATAAATAATATCCATTATATTTAAAAGTTACCATCTATACCTATTAGGGTTTTTTTCACCTTTATGTTGATGTATCTATATTATGTGCACATGTTTTTTATGATTATGTATATCTCAAACCCTAGTTGCTCACCTTCAATCAGGTCACCTTGCCAAAAATGGGTGAATGGGTTCATTAAGTTGAGCTAAACTTAAGGACTCCTTTGTCAATTAATGTTTCATAAATATCTAATACACTAATAAGGACCTCAGACATATGTATTTATCCCTTAAGTGTGGGATTATGTGTGCACAAGGGTGCAATATGCAATATACAAGGGCATACAATGATCTAGCTTGTAACTTTAAAAATATCATTCATGAGATGTTATTTGAATTATTCAGACCAATAATATGACTATTCCTATGACTTATATACAAATAAGGACTAATAGGTCAGTAGAACTTAGTTTTGTAATTGATTGAATGAGATTGAATAGATGTTTGCTTGGTATTTTGAGAGGATCCTCTTACAACAATTAATAAAAATACACAAAATAAAAAGAATTAATAGCACGAATTAATATATTTAGATAATGATAAAAACACTTAAAAATAATTAGTTTATTGTATGCCACTTTGAAGGGTCAACCTCCTTTGAGAAATCTTAATATAATAAATTCATGGATACTTTCCTCGGCCTTAACACTTACTTATATACTAAGTCTAATATAAGCAATGACTACTTCCCCTAAATGTGGGATAAAACAAAATGCTCATGGGATGAATTGTAAATAATATGCATCCATATAAACTATTACACTAACAAAATAAAAAAAGGGGTAGCATAAGCTCCTAACATCCCCTCCCTCTTTGCAAAATCTTTATCCTCAAAGTTTTAGATGTGGGAATTGATGTCGAATCTAAAATAGTGGTTCCCATGTTGCATCCTTAGGTTGCATTCAGTGCCACTAAATTAAAACCTCTATGATGGAGTGGGAGAAAATTTAGTGTGTGAACCTATCTAATATTACCTCTAGCTCGAGAAGGATGGACCCTTCGTTATCAATTTCTAGTAAAATAGTTTGCACTCTGATATTTGTGCTAAGAACTTTCTTCAAATAAGAGACATGAAATACTAGGTAAAATCAAGAAAAAGGTAGTATATCCAACATAAAATCAACCAACCCAATCTTTTGGAGAGCCTTATAAGGCCCATAAAAACTTTGGAACCAGCTTACAACTTCCCTTGAGTTTTAGGGAGGATTACTTGTATGGCTGTAGGTGAAGAAAAACTATATCACCTACTTGAAAAGTGCACTCAAAATGGTGTTGATTAGCCTATTGTTTCATTTGATTTTGTTCTATATGAATATTTTCCCATAGGTTGCTAAGGATATGATCTTAGGTATGGAGAATCATGTTGATCACTAGAACTAATGAACTGCTAGGGGTGTATGGTAGGATCATTAGTGGTGCTTGACCAAAAAATGCTTCATATGGACTCATTTTCATTGAAGTGTGGTAGGAGGTATTGTACACCATTAAATGATGGGGAACCACTTGGACCACTGATGTTTTTGTTCTGAGGTGAAGCAATGAAGAAAATTTTCCAAGCATTTTTTGATAATTTTAGTCTACCCATCCATTTGGGGATGATACCTAGGTCTCATATTCAGTTAGGTACCATTGCAGTGAAATAATTTTGTCCAAAAATGGTTGGTAAAATTTT
This sequence comes from Torreya grandis, assembly GCA_037957365.1. Classification (NCBI taxonomy): domain Eukaryota; kingdom Viridiplantae; phylum Streptophyta; class Pinopsida; order Cupressales; family Taxaceae; genus Torreya; species Torreya grandis. Next base: position 1,886,753 of record JARHVA010002154.1, read on the forward strand.
CATCATGATCTAAGATAATGGATGAAGGAATGTCATATGTAAAATTTTGTCCAAGAAAATTTTTGTGACTATAGCGATAGTATAAGGATGGCTGAGGGTACAAAAATGACTAAATTTAGAGAGGTGATCAACCACACCCAAGATCATTATTTTCTCTCCAAATTTAGGGATCCCCTTAATGAAATCCATATAAATATTATTCCAAATCCTAGAAGGTATGGGCAAGGTTTTGATAAACCTAGGGATGAGTGTTATTTCACCCTTGTTACATTGATATGTATCACATTCAACCAACATCTATTAAATTGCCTTTTTCATTCCCTTCTAAAAGAAGTTATTTCATGCCCACTCATAAGTTTTGAGGAACGCTAAGTACCCTATTGATATAGAAGCATGGATTTCATAGAATACATTATGTCGAATATATACTCTCTAGGGAAGCATCAAATAACCCTTATATCATAAAGAAGCACCATCCAAAGAATAATGTGGTATAGTAGAAGGGTTAGTGTCCAACTATTGAATGATTTGAGATAATGAGGAGTCATTAACACACCCCTATTTTATAGTGTCCAACAAATTTGGAATAGGCATGGAAATAGCTAAAAGGAAGGCTTGGTATGTAAATGTTCAAGACAAAGCATCAGCCACAATATTGTCCTTACCCTTCTTATAAGTGATCTCATAGTCATAACCCATGATTTTATTGACCCATTTCTATTGTGATGGGGTGGAGACCCATTGTTCTATGAAATATTTTAGACTCTGGTGATTAGTTTTAATGCAAAAATGATTGCCTGATAGGTATGGTCACCACTTTAGTACTACATTTAAAATAGCCATCATTTCATATTTATAAGTAGAGAGTACTAGATTCTTGATAAAAATGGATTTACTATTGAATATAATGGGACATCCTTCTTGAAGGATAATAGCACCAAGTCCATTTCCACAAGCATTTCTCTTGATAGTGAAGGTCTTAAAAAAATCTAGCATAACTAGAATAGGTGTAGTACACATAGCTTGTTTTAATTTTGGAAATGCACACTCAACCACTTGTGTCCATGTAAAACCATCTTTTTTTAACATAGATATTAGTGAAACTACAATCTTACCATAATCTTTGACAAACTTGTGATAGTATCTAGTTAACCCCAAAAAACCATGGAGGCTCTTGAGTGTCTGAGGATGAGGCCAATTTGTCATGGTAATTATTTTTTCAAGATCCAATCAAACCCCTTGGGATAAAACAATATGCCCAAGATACTCCACTTCATCCTAGCCAAAATCACATTTAGACTATTTTTCACAAAGATGATGGTTAGAGAGAAGTTGTAGTGTGAGATCTAGATGTTAGAGATGCTCAGACCATGTTTTACTATAGATGAGGCTATCATCAAAGAAGACCATAATGAATTTCCATAGGTAGGACTAGAATTTTTTATTAATCAATGCCTAAAATGTTGAAATATAATTAGTGAGGCCAAAGGGTATGACTAGAAACTCATAGTAGCCATCATGCATGCAAAAAGTTGTCTTAGGGATATCATCCTCATGAAGCCAAATCTGGTGATATTCAGAGTAGAGATCCAACCTAGAGAAAAAATGAGCACCATGAAGCTCATTAAAAATAAGTATCATGAACTTATCCTTGATTGTGATGTGATTAAGTGCATGAAATTAAATTTAGAGGCACCATGACCCATCTTTTTTCCAAACAAGGAGAATTGGGGAAGAATATGGGCTGGTACTAGGGTGAATAATGCCTTGCTTCAGTAAGTCTTGAATGAGCATCTTGATCTCAATATTTTACTAAAATGGGTAGTAGTAGGGCTAAATGTTAGGAATAATGCTACCAAGAAGAATTTGAATATGATGGTCCTTTGGCTGTGAAGGTGGAAATCCCACTAGTTTGGCAAAAATACCCGCATACCTATATAGAATGGTTTATAGATAAGAAGTAGTGGAGACCGTTGATGGTTATACTTGAAAAGAATAGAGTTGGACAATGATGTCATGTGAATTTTTCTTAAGAATGTTTTCCATGCAATGTGAACTTATGATGCTAAGAGACCCTTTTTGTAAGCCTTTCAATGTGTGTTTTTGCCCATTGTCTAAAAATTACATTAAAAGTTTAGTAAAATCCCATAATATGGGTCCAAGTGTGGAAGACCATTATTCTCCCAAAACATCAAATCCACCTACAGGAAACGCAAACCTATTAGAGTATAAGTTATAATCTCCAATAGAGATATGCACATTGTGACACTTCCCTTTGCAAAGTAATATGCCCCCATTGGCAATCATAAATTCAAAGTTAGAGTAAGGATAGACAAATTAATTAGCCTATATGGCAATCCAAGTGTCAATGAAGTGATGATTGTTACTAGAATCAATGAGCATTGTGAGAGCAAATTTCTTGAAGTAACCCCTAACTCACATGGTTTTTGGGGTGGTGATTCTTTCTAAGTCATGGAGAGAGATATTTGGTTGGTCTTCTTGAGAATTAGGTTTCATAATTGACTGACCTTCTTCTGGATCATCTATTATATCTTGAACATCTTCCCAATATTTAGTTTTAGGGAGAGATTCCACATCTAATAGGTATAGATTTTACTCGCCACATCGATGTTCCCAAGTGAATTTATCATCATAGTTTTAACATAGTCCTTTTTCCTCTACAGGCTTGCATTTCTACTTCAGTCAAATGCCTAATAGGAGTGGTTTTGGGGGTTGGCATTGTTTGAGATCATTATAGACCAATATTTTTGAATGGAGTAAAATTGGATTTGAATTGTTTCTGAGCTATGATCTTGTCCTCTACCAACTTATCCAACCCTAAGGCTTCCATCATCATTTTGGGCCAAAACATTGTGATCTTAGATTGAATTACATCATTTAGTCCACTAACAAATAAAATCCTAAAGAATTCATCAGATAATCCCTATATGTGATTGGCTAGCATTTCAAATTATGTTTGATATTCTCTCATGGTTCCTATTTGGCAAAGTTTAGTGAGTACTCTTGTGAAGTCATAAAAAGCACTAGGGCCAAACTAATGCAAAATGAGGGTGAAAAAATTGGTCCATATGAGCTCATCATGAGCCTTGGTATACCAATGATACCATTGAAGGGCTCTATGTTCCAAGTAAAAGGATGCAAGTGGGACCTTGTTGGCATCAAAATTATTATGTAGATTAAAATATTGCTCTACCTATTAGACCCATCCAATTAGATCTACACCACTGAATCAAGGAGAATTAATCTTCAACCCATAAAAAGTGTTGGAATAAGAAAACCTAGTGTCTGAAGAGGACTCTAAATGTTTTTTATTGTTTAGGTGGTATGTTGAAGACTAAGGTCAATAATTTTTTCATCAAGATCTTTGATGTGGGTCTTGAGGGCAGTAATTTCATCCTCCATGTTTTTTTCTCTTGTTTGGGTTACTACCATGACCATAATAAGATATTTTTGTTTTTTGTGTGTGTGTTTTTTTTGGAAATGGGTAGGAAAACTAGACTTAATACATGTTTAGTAAAGGAATTTTTTAATTTGGATGAAATCAGAAGGGGTAAAGGTAGTTTTACTAATTTTTTTACATAGTGGGAGTATGATTGATGAAGGTGAGGAAAATTTTTGGAGTGAAAATGGAAAATTTTGGAAATTTTTCAAAGAGGTACAAATGAGTATAAAAGGGAGATGAACACTGTGGAAAGTTTTTGAGGCAAATAGATAAAATTAGAAGTTATGGAAAAGCCTAAAAAAAGAGAAAATTATGATTTGCAGGAATTATGAGTGGAATTAGGATATGGGACCTCAAGGAATAAAATGTGGGGAATGGAATTTCAAGTATGTGGATAAATTTTTAGGATAAATGAGGATACATAGGAAGAGATATGGCAAAAATATGAAAAAACATTTCTGATATTTTTTTAATTTTCTATCTGGTGGTAAGTCTTATAAGAGTCTATTGATACTCTACAGATGGTTTGCAAATTTTGGTTCCTATCAAATATATTCTTTCAAGTCATATAAAATTCTATATATAATTTATTGATTGATTTTTTTGAGTCTGCTAAAAATGTTCTAAAATTGATAGAAATGGGCAATGAGTTTTAGTGGTTGCCTAAGGGTTTTTAAAATATCACTTTGGCCACTAATGTCATCTAAGTGAGTACTACTCTCTAGAATTTTTTTGGCTATGGATTTACATCTTAGAGATAGCTCTTGGTTTTCTTCATGGATGGGAACTACTCAATCAGGAAGGGGTCATTGCCCATTTTATTGGTAGGTCCTCTTAATGGGCCAGCTACTTTGGGGTTCCTGTGGTATTCCTCATGATGAGTTTTAAGGATTTTACCCAAGCACTTCTCATAGTTATCCAGTTAGGTTTTTACCTTGATCTGAAATAGATTAAAAAAATTAATTAGTTGAGTTATGTAATAAAATAGAGTTAATATTTTTATAAAAATTACTAAAATGATGTATGCAGTAGAATAGAATTAAAACTTTCTAAAGAAAAAAATTATGGCCCTAGAAAGAGCACTGATAATAGATGAGAGGATCTTCCTACAATAATTAATAAAAATACATGAAATAATATGAATTAACAACATGAAGTAATATATTTAGATAATTATTAAAACACTTGAAAAGATTGAATTGATCGTATGCCACTTTGAGGGGGAAACCTCCTTTGAGCAGGCTCAATACAATAAATTCATGGATGCCTTCTTTGACCTCAACAGTTACTTATATACTAAGTCTAATATAAGCAATGAATACATGCCCTAAATTTGGGATAAAACAAAATGCTCATGGAATTACTTAAAAAACATATGCATCCATAGCAACTATTAGACTAACAATATAAAGAGAAGGAGTCGCATGGGTTCCTAACATATTTGTTGCATGTGTGATTGATAATGATGAATGATATTGTTTTGTATTTATACCACAACTTTTAAAATTATCTCATAGAAGGGTTATAAAATACAAATAGGCTAACCCATACATTTTGAAGGATTTTAAATTCATATGTTTTTTGAGGTATGGAGACTTGATAAGGAAATTGGACACTAGTGTTGATGCTAGTGTCCCTATGTAAAAAATAGGGTCTAGTAGGATAGAAATTTACCTAAGGTTTGTAACTAATAGTGAAATTTATAGATAACATTTGAATATTTTTTTAGTATATAATTGATTTGGGTCATCAAAATGATAGGTTCATACTATAAGATAAGTAGTTAGGCATAGTGAGATGGTGAATGTGATTCTTTCGATTTTCATAAGTTAAGGACTAAAGGGTATATCCCTAATTAGTATTTATCAAGTTTACAAGACTAAGATGTTATATATAATTATATTTTAGTATCTACGTCCCCCCATTAATATATTAATGCATAAGGATGAAACTACTAGGTTAAAGGAAATAAATGTGCACTTGGGTGTATACAAAACACCTTGAATTTACTTGATCCTTAGGGAATTTACACTTGATATGTGACTTATAAATAAGAGCATTTAATTTTAAATTGAATAATGTAAATTCTTGAAAGATAAAGAGATAAATAAGTGGGTATACCTATGCATCAATGGAACCATGTTTCCCCTTATTACTTTACTTTGGTAAAGATTCTTCATTATGAAGCATTGGAGCTAAGAGATATTTAGAACTAAACCTTGGATATTTGAAGAGTAAAATTTGGATGGTGATTTTTCCTCTAATCTGGTGTAAGGGTGAGTTGTGACACAACTATTGAGATTATATAATCTCAATCATACAACTAAAATGAAAGTAAAATAAAACCAAGTTAAGTGGTATAACCAACTTAACTTGAAAAAGGGAAGTAGTGTTAAGGTCATTGAGGGCATTGAATCTCGATCAAAATACTTAAAAGATCCAACTTTTATAGATCGAAAGGCTCAAAATTATGCTTGGTAAAAATAGTGCTTCTTGGTAAAAATGTTTTTTCTTGGTAAAAATGGTGCTTCTTGGTAAAGTGTTTTGAATATGTATTTGTAATTTTTTGGTGCACTTGCATGGCATATGCACCTTTAATGTGTCTCAATCTGAATTGTCTATCAAAATTTAACCTCTAATATATAACTCTATATAATATATATAACAAATCTAAAAAAATTTATCCCTAATCTCTAAAATCAGTGCCAAATGTATATGATTATGACCCAAGTGTATGTATAAACCATGTAAATTGTATCAAATTCTGCCAACTATGTATGTGTAGAGTCATGTCTCTATGACATGTCTTGACTAATATACCCCCTTCCCTCACCTTTTGAGGTGAAGGGAATGTAATATGCTAGTCACCTTACCTTAAAAGGATAAGATAATTATATTATATGTCTATGTCATGTAGCACATAAGAGTAACATATATAAGTAGATATATAAATGAAGTTCATAGTGTATGATCAAAACAAACCCTAAGATGCATGATATAGTTCATGGTAACATTTAGAACATAACATTACAAGCTCAAAAAATAATCAAGCACACACACAAGAGCACTCAATGTCAAATAAATTGGGTCTAAGGATACCACAAATAAGGGGCATGTTCAAATGCCACACACGTGAAGGGAGGATATTCAAATGTCCACACACAAAAAAATAACAACCAGTAGCACAAGGACCTACAAGAAATGAACATATTAAAAATTTTCACAAATAATACAATAGAAATTAATAAGTACACTCAAGGAAATTACAATGTGAATGAACGAATTATAATCAACTAGCATAAGCATATACTGGTCCCTAAATGTATGTACTAGTAAAAATTGTCATGTAATATAGCATATCAAGTACATAGTGTAAGAGGAAAACATGAGTATAGGAATGTATAAGGATTAATATATAATCTCAACATGATAATTTAAAATTTATCATAAAATAATATAACCTATATCGATCGTGATCAAGGAAACAGATGCCCCCAACATAGCATGACAAGTGTGAAGAGGAAAAGTCCAAATTTATATGTGCAATTACCATGGATCTGTTGTATGCTTATATCACACTCAAGTATGTTTGAAACATATTTGTGTATAAAAATTAAATATTATGCTATCTACTAACATAAAGTAAGTAATATAGATGCTATGGAGCTAGTAAACATGTGTATATTGAATATTTTTTATATTTTTGATTTATTTGAATGTTTTTGTATTTTATTAGAATTTAATTTTTTTGAATTTTTGAATTTTTTTAGAAAGTGTATAAGTTTTCCGATTATCTCAATCTGAGTATGATAATCTATGAGGAGTGGTAAATGAATAACATTTTCTAGATGAAATTTTTCATATGTGTGCATGGCAGAATTAGAAAGTATAACATGTTATTTTGGTATTTTGTACTTGTTATCTTTGTTTTTCATTTTTTTAATTTTATTTTTCATCTTTTGTGATGGATTTAACCTATATGTATGAGGTCATTTAGGTATGAATAGATTATGTGTAAAATTATCGAGTGGATCGAAACAAAGTTTGTTGAACTATTCAATTGAATATGTTATACTATTATATGAGTAATGGTAGTGAAAGGGTTTTAATTTGAGAAAAGATTTTTGATTTCTTCCTTTTCAACCATATTTTAAATTTTAAATTTTTCAAGTGTCTCTTTATTTTTGACCTCATTTGTTAAAAAACCTGATTTAAAAATTATATGTGCCCATTAATCTTTTTAAAACATTGCCTTTTGTAATTTTTCCTTTTCATATTGTTCATTTTGACATTTCTTAATCTATATTTGCCTTTTGAATATATTATTTCTATAATTAAGACTTTTGAATATTTTCTTGCTATAATTATGCATTTTGAATCTTTTCTTACTCTAGTTTTTTCATTTTCAAGTATTTTTTCTGTGATTGATCCTTTGGTATACATACTAATTCTTTTTTCACGTGTTATTTAAGAGATAGACTCATAATGTGAGTGAATTTCTTGATTTATTTAATGGTTATAGCATCACCACTATCACCACTTTGTATTTTTTATGTATGTCAAAATAACAATTTGTATGATGCCCATGCATTCTATGATATGCACAATGGTATTTTGATTGTCTAAGAGGATGTATAAGAGTTAATTTGATCACTTTGTTTTGAATTATTTATCTTAGGATTTCACTTGGACTCTTAATAGCATTTTGTTCACTTTTTTAATCACTACTTGGAAATGAATTCTCTTTTAGCTTATTATTTTTATATAAAACCTTTTTGGGCACAATATTTCTAGATGAGGATGAAAATACATGATTAACACTAGCATATTTTGGATCATGTATGTAAAGTAATATAATTTTTCAATGATGTGATATTTGAATTGAAATCCTAATATTATTTTTGTAACTCTCCTCTCATAATGATGATTTGATCCTTAAGGGCTTTAGAAACACAATCCCTAGGTACTTCAGACTAAATATGTATATACACAACATCTGAAGGGGATGTTGGAGGTGGAAGGTTTGAGAAAGAATAGGTATAATAATATGGGCCACCTTACCCCTTATAATAGTGATAGCATCAACCTAGTTAGAGGTAAAGTAGTTAGGAGGAGGAAGAGGTTCCTTGTTTTTAATTTTGAATGATCCAAAGAGTAAGATGATAATAGGATAATAGATACATAGGAATGTTAGGGAATAACCCAACATGATAGGAAAAATTAGAAATGAATAATTATTTCAATCTAAAACCCTAGAAGGTTGAAAACCCTAGGGCAAGCAAGGGATTGCATAAGAAGGCTCAAAGTTTGGGTTCACCAAATATTTAACTCTTTTTTGAGATTGGGTATTAATTTTATAGGGGTATAATATCCTAATCAAATGAATGAATAAAAAATTTCTAGAGAAGGTGAATTAAACATATTCAGATAAAATAATATACTAAATCTAAAAAATTACTAAATATTGAAAGTACATTGCCAATAAATATTGTGATAATTATAACACAAATAAGGGATAATACTTAGCTTATTTTTAAATGTGTAGGTGGATCTTAGTTTTGTATAGTTGGAATCAAATAGGCTAATACTCAATACCCAATCATTAAATTCTATATATTATGTTTTAGAGGCATAGTTACTTACATCGACCTATGGACACTTACGTCAATGCTTATGTCTATGTCTTGATTTTTCTATCCTATACAAAATATTAACTATATTTTGAATGAAGTGCCTACTAGTTTTTTCTACCAAATATGGATTTCACACATAATATATATATGAGTATATCTCAAACCCTAGTTCCTCACCTTATGTTAACCTTGACAAAAAAGTGGGTTCAAAAAGATGAGATGACCTTCTATTAATGAGCAATTAATACATAGATAATACTCCAAGGAGGTCCTCATATATATATATATATATATATATATATATATATATATATATATATGTCCCCTAAGTGTGGGCTTATGTGTGTATAAGGGTGCAATATGTTATATGTAAGGACATGTTGCTCGATTTTATCTTGAAAAATACTACTCATGTGTTTTTCTTTGAATTATTTAGACCTATAATATGACTTACCTTATTAATGATATATAAATATTGAATAATAGGGTAGTATAACTCAGTTTTGCAATTAATTAAATGAGCTTGAATAGGTGTTTGCTTGTATTTCCTACATGTGTGCTTGTTAATGATGAACGGTATTTGTTTTCTATTTATATCATAACTTTTTAAAGTATATCATGGAAGGGTTAGATAATAAAAATATTCTAGTTCATACATTTTGAAATATGTTTAATTTGGATGAATTTTGAGGTATGGACACTTGATAAGGAAACTAGACACTAGCTTTGACACTAGTGTCCTTGAATCAAGTGTTTGACATGATAGAAAAATACTTAAGGTTTGTAACTAACATTGAAGGATATAGATTATGTTTTAAGCTTTATGTATTGGATAGATGATCTAGGGCATAATAATTATAGGGTTAGACTATAATGTAAGTAATTAGGCATAGTGAAATGGTGAAAGCGAGCCTTTCAATAGTCAGAATGTCTAGGAGTAAAAGGTAGATCCTTGATTAGTCTTTGTCAATTGTAAAAGACTTAGATTCTATATATAATCATATTTTATTATTTACACTACCAAGGTATTAATATAAATTTCAAACCATGTTAAATCATGATTGGTTATTTTAAACCCTGTAAAATATATTTGCTAATTCTTATGCAAATTAAAATATACAAGTTGAGCTAGCTAATGGTCCAGCCTCTCTACATTCACCTCTCCTTCATATGATTGAATCTTAATAATTTCTTCAAATTTTAAGTGTGTTGGATCTTTGTTTTTATGTCTATTTTCTTCCACCTACTCATGCTTAAGAGTTTTCATCTCTTCGTTTGATTTTGAAGCTTTTATATAAACACCTAGCTTAACCATCAGAACCCCCATAATGGACTCCAAAATTTCAAGTTATCCATCTTTCTCATGGATATAGATATGTTAAAAACGTCCCTTTCCACTTTTAAAAACTATTCCTCATTGGATAGTGGTATATTCTCATTGAGATAATCCATGCCTTAGGTTTCTCTATTCCACTTCCTTGTGTAAATATCTTGCTATAAAGAAAGAAAGATACCTTCACCACTAACACTTGATCATCTGGTAATAGGCATAAAATATATAAAAAATAATGTCACACAAAAACCATAAAATGGAAGTAAACCATATCTAATACCATTTTAATCTATAATCATATGGATATTCCACTATAAATTCATCAATATGAATCCTTCACTATGTCTAACAAACTTGGTTGCTAATGATTTTTTTTTAACCCAAAATTTACATTTATTATGTTATAATTGAATTGATAAAATGTCATATTATAAAATAAATAAACACACATACGTAAGTTAAAATAAAACTAAAGGCACACACATTAGGAGAGAGACACAAGTTACCCTAGAGAAACTCAATGTGAGAAAATTCTAGAAGAGTTAGGTGATTCCTCCTTTTGCCACTATCTTTTTATCATTTACAAGGTATTATAATTAATGGCCTTCATAAAAAACCTTTGAAATAAAAATAAATTGAAACCCCATAATGAATACTAATTTCTTGTGTACACACTTCCTTTACACATATCTCAACCCTAAACACCAATCCAAACAAGAACATTACTAGAATAATATCAATTGATTACATGGAGAGCCACTTACTTGAATCATGTCCAAACACTAATCAATCACTCAATTTTTATGCATCTTCCTATACATAAGCCCATATATATGCAACAAAGAAGAGACTCACCAAAGGAGATAGAATAAATAATTTATAAAAGTGGGAAGCATATGCAATCAGAAATGCATCATATCTATAAATCAATTCTAACTCATAAAAGATAGATCATACCATACACTTTCGATTGGGAACAAATTTGTTAAGTGGGAACATGACCAGTATGGGGATCTATGATACCCAATCAGGGGATCTCTTACCATAATACATCATGATAGGGAGGGTTCCAATGCCTCCAATCAAGCATAATCATGAAATAACCTTAAGAGATTCTTGAGTTTTGATATTTCACCTAAAGTAATAACAAGTAAAGTAAATCTAATCTAGTGCTCACCAAATCTTGTGGCACAACATGAGGGGTTAGTAAATAATAAAAACATGTATAAAAGAATCTTAATTAAGATATGTATGAGTAAGACCCTAATACATGGAATATGAAGATTAATATTATTTGAAGCCAATACTTATGCTACTTCTATCTACTAAAGAGAGGAGCAAAGTTAGAGAATACTTACCTGAATGATGAACCCATCGAGACTCAATCTATCCCTTGGCCAAAGGGGCTTTGAAAGAGGTTATTATGGTTTTTAATAATCACTAAAAAGGGTCAAATCATCTAAGACTTATCCACAAGACTAGATTTTCCAAGTAGAAACCCTAAGCTAAGACTCCTCAAGTAGAATGGTGGAAGAGCAGATTATAAAGAAGCACAAGTGAATAATAACTCTTGATTGCATATTAAAATAATGATAAAATGATCATGTATATAGAAGTATATTTGACCCTAAACCCTTAAAAAAATCTTGGCCAATAAGGTTGACCCAGTCAACCTAATATAATTTTGGATAATTGTTCACTAGGTCATGAGCTAGGTCAGCCAAAGGCCAAACTAGTTCCTAAGCGAAAATCACCCAAAATTTTACAAAGTCAACCTAGTATAGCCGATTGATAAAATGGTATTAAGGTGAGGAAAACAGGGATGGAAAGTGGGAAAATACTAGATTAGTGTGTAACAGAGTAGTAATAGCTTAGGGAATGGTTTTAGGAGCTAGTTGGATAGGTAATAAGTAGAAATAAAGGACAATAATACTGTGAAGCACCAATGGTGTACCCACCCTTTTCCCAATGCACCCCTTAGGGTGTGCACTCAAATATATTGAGTCTCGATGGGTTACTACAAGATGTGAAGTGTCAATATTTGATAAAAATTAAAAATATTATATGTATGAATATGCCCCACTCGAAGTTTATCACATGTCACTAAGGTGGAACAAGGGATGGTGCTTTGAGAAAGAACATAATGACACATAACATTGATGCTAAAAAAATTGTAGTATTTTAGAGCATAAATAATTGAAAGTGAATGGTAGAAAACTAAATAACTAAAAAGTAAATTTGATGTGTACTTTGACTTACCTTTATCATTGGATGGTTGTCTATTGTATTGTTATTTTTGATTATGTAGGACACAGAGACTACTTTTGATAAACCCAAGAATATAAAACTAAAGAGAAAAAACAAACAAACATAGGAAAACAAAGATAATTGATGCTATGAGGATGGGATGTACTTGGAAATTTGGCAAGCTAGAGTGACAAGTTCTATGTAAGACCAAATGACCAAGTCAAAAATAAGAGTAAATCGGGTAACTAAAAATCCAAGGCTACAAAATACCAAAAAAATCAAATAAGTAAACCTTGAGTAAGAAAGGTAAACTCACCAAGTCAAACCAAAGATACATGTCAAAAAGGATGGTAATAAAATAGTGATGTACAAAGCAAAAATAAAATGGTAAAACAACATTGATGGGTGAGCAGTAACAATCCTTATCTCAATCATCAATGGAAAAAAAGGTTCATAAAAGGGGGAAAACAACATTGTCGAGTGAGAAGTAACAAGCCAGCCTCACTCAGCAATGGAAAAAGGTACAAACTCAGGTGCCCATAATAGAAGGGTATTAAAATAAATGACAAATGGTAAAAGAAAATAAAGCAAGTCTAGGAATGTAATTCTAAGGTATAAAGAAAGCAATCCATAGTTTCTCAAATATGTTGTTTTGTTCTAAGGATAGATAAAACTGAAACAAAGTAGTGCTAGTATGTTTTTAAGAGATGAAGAAGAAGGAATTAAAGAAGAATGGAACATAGATTTGGATGGTGCTTTGAGAAAGAACATAAGGACACATAACATTGATGCTAAAAAAAATTATAGTATTTTAAATCATAAAGTAATTGAAATTAAATGGTAGAAAAGTAAATAACAAAAAAGTAAATGTGATGTGTACCTTGACTTACCTTTATCATTGGATGGTTGTCTATTGTATTGATAGTTTTGATTATGTAGGGCATAGAGACTACCTTCAACAAACCCAAGAATACAAAATTAAAGAGCAAAAATAAATAAACACAAGAAATACAAGATAATTGGTGCTATGAGGATGGGATATACTTGGAAATTTGGTAGGCTAGGGTGACAAGCTCTATGTTAGACTAAATGACCAAGTTAAAAACAAGAGCAAATTGGGTAACTAAAAATCTAAGGCTACTAAAGATAGAAAAAATCAAATAAGTAAACCTTGAGTAAGAAAGGCAAACTCACCAAGTCAAACCAAAGATACATGTCAAAAAGGATGGTAATAAAATAGTGATGTAAAATGTAGAAATAAAATGGTAAAACAACATTGATGGGTGAGCAGTAACAATCCTTATCTCAATCATCAATGAAAAAAAAAGGTGCATAAAAAGGGAAAACAACATTATCAAGTCAGAGGTAACAAGCCAACCTCACTCAACAATGGAAAAAGTTACAGACTCAGGTGCCCATAATAGAAAGGTAGTAAAATAAATGACAAATGGTAAAAGAAAAAAAAGCAAGTCTAGGAATATAATGATATGGTATAAAGAAAGTAATCCATAGTTTCTCAAACATGTTATTTCACTCTAAGGATAGATAAAATTGAAACAAAGTAGTGCTATCATGTTTTTAAGAGATGAAGAAGAAGTAATTAAAGAAGAAGGGAAAATAGATTTGGATGGTGCTTTAAGAAAAAACATAATGACACATAACATTGATGATAAAAAAATATTGCAGTATTTTAAAGCATAAAATAACTAAAAGTAAATGGTAGAAAAGTAAATATGATGCATACCTTGACTTAACATTATCATTGGATGGTTGTCTATTATATTTTTAGTTTTGATTATGTAGGGCATAGAGACTACTTTTAACAAACCCAAAAATACAAAACTAAAGAGCAAAAACAAACAAACACAAGAAAGCCAAGATAATTGGTGCTATGAGGATGGGACATACTTGGAAATTTGGCAAGCTAAGGTGACAAGTTCTATGTTATACTAAATTACCAAGTCAAAAGAAAGATTAAATTGGGTAACTGAAAAGCCAAGGCAACTATAGAGTGAAAAATTCAAACAAGTAAACCTTGAGTAAGAAAGGCAAACTCACCAATTCAAAACAAGGATACATGTTAAAAAGGATGGTAATAAAATATTGATGTAAAAATAATAAATAAAATGGTAAAACAACATTGATAGGTGAGAAGTAACAATCATTATCTCAATCATCAATGGAAAACAAAGGGTGCATAAAAAAGGAAAACAACATTGTTGAGTGAGAAGTAACAAGCCAACCTCACTCAACAATGGAAAAAGGTACAGACTCAAGTGCCTATAATAGAAGGATAGTAAAAAAAAATTACAAATGGTAAAATAAAACAAAGCAAGTCTAAGAATGTAATTCCATGGTATAAATAAAGTAATCCATAGTTGCTCAAACATGTTGTTTTGCTTAAAGGATAGATAAAACTAAAACAAAGTAGTGTTAGCATGTTTTTAAGAGATGAAGAAGAAGGAATTAAAGAAGAAGGGAAAACAAATTTGGAATCACACATGACTATCAAGGGGGGGAAATGAAATGGGTGGAGGGGATAATAAAATAAAAACTAAAGTAGAGGAACTCTTTATCAAATTCAAGACATTCAAACTAGGTTTGTCAAAACAAGAGGACTTTCAACCTTAAGGACTCTGAAGAACTTATCTTATCCACACAAGTTTTAGGTCAAAAAATGTAGTATATATATAATCCCATGAAGGATATATGTATGAAAATTAAAATGGACCTACCTTCCCACAACATGTTCCCCATTCCTTAGGACCCCTTATAGAGCCATCAGTCTACTATAAAGATTGGTTACTTGCATAAGAAAATAGGTAAAACCATAGAGTTTGTTGAATTATCCTATTCCAATCTATTGGCCTACCACACCCCAATGGACCTTGACTCTATGTGAGGCCAACTATGGAGTTTTAGCTTTAATTAAAGATAGAAGATGTGCTTAGAATCATGTCTTTTGGTGTGATTTTGACTTTTAAGATTTGTATGTTACCTTTTGTATATATCATTGCCTTTTGTTTCAAATGATTTAGATTTTAACTTTCTTGATGGATTTTTATTATTCCTCTTCCATACAAATTTGGAAAAACAAACATGGGTACTAAAGATGACTTTAATTTGAATACTTGGGACTTGGTTTCTAAGAGAGAGAACTTCAAAGAGACAGGGTCTAAGAGTCTTGTAAATCTAGGCAAAATAAAAGTGTTATCTTGACTTTGACCTTGTTTTATCCAATGTGGAGTGAAAGGAAAGGAAATCAAGAGAAATGACACATGGAAAATTTTGAATTACTTTAAATTGCAAAAAATGTGACCAAGGGAAAAAAGGGATACAATGACAATAAATTGTGATTCCTTATCATAAGAATGAAGGCAATGTAGGAAAACATGATAACATAGGATTTTGTGTAAATTCCATCTATCAAAAGAATCAAAAGTTAAATTTGATAACAAGGATCAAAAACTTGTAACCATTTCAAAACACATTCTAAAAAAGGAATGACGAGATGGTAATTTTATGAAGAAGGCTAGGTACTATCCATGATCTTACACTACAACTCATAAAAGACAAACCCATGAGGGTGTTAAAAAGCATGTGAAAAATAAATGAGGAAAAGCAAAATATGGTATTTTGTGAGGAAGGCCAGGTCCTATCCATGGTCTTACACTACAAATCATAAAAGAGAAATCTAAGGGATGCCAAAAAGTGTGTGAAAAGAGTATGAAAATAAAGAAGACTATGGTACATCATGAATAAGATTGGGTCTTATCCATGGTTTTACAATGAAACTCATGAGAAAAAGGGGAATCCAAAAGACCAAAAAAGAAGGACTAAAGGTTTGTAAAAAGATAGAACTACTATAGAGGGAGAAACTCATGTAAGTAACCTATAAAAAAGTGTTAGATGTAGATAGAAAGCATGAAAATAAGGAAATGTTTTAGGTAAAGTAATTTTTAAGGAACTAGGCATTCGTGGTCTCTTTGAAAATATGGCCTTCGTTGGTTTGAAGGTAGTAGGTACTTGGACCAAGAATATCTTTGACTAATTAGGGGCCCCACCATTTTATGGTGTATTTAATTTTTTAATCATGACTCTAATCTAATTTAAGGAAAAGATCACCAACATTAAATGTGCAAATTTTAACATGTTTGTTATGTTATTTCAAAATATGAGCCTTGTATTGGTGGTTATGTTGTAAGGCATAAAGATGGTGTTCATCAAGGAAATCGAGGGCATGAAGGTGAGCTTCACATAATTTTTCATCAGGAATGATACCATGAAGAGATATACCAAGAAAGGGAAGATCAACTTTCAATGAAAGAATTGATTCAGAACCATAGACTAGAGAGAATGGCATTACCCCAGTGGCAGTATATATGCTAGTTTGATAGGCCCAAAGATTAGGGTAAAGATGAAGGTGTCAATTCGTGTGGATTTCAAAAATTATCTTTTGGATAATTTTATTAAGAATTTTATTGGTGGCTTCAACTTGTCCATTACATTATAGATGATAAGGTGTGGAAAATTTGTGATTGATCTTAAATTTATTACAAAGTTGTTTAACATCCTAATTTTTGAAATTGCCATCATTATCTAAAATGATAGTGTGGGGAGCATCAAAGCAAAAAATGATTTGATTAAGAATAAATTTGGAAATAGTGTTACCAGTGACATTCACAATAGGCATGGATTCAACCCATTGGTAAAATATTTGGTAGCAGTGATGATAAAAACATGCCCATCTTGAGAGTGAGGTAGTTTTCCAATAAGATCTAATCCCCACATGTAGAATGGACAAGAAGATTTGATAATTTTAATTTTGGCTAGAGGTGAATGAATTAGATCATCATGAATTTGGCAAAGAGTACATTTTTTATCCAATTTGATTTCATCCTTTTTAAGAATAGGAAAAAAGTAACCCATACGTAGGCATTTTTGGGATGTAGCATGTCTTCTATAGTAGCCACTAAAAATTCCCTCATGTTATTATTCAATAAGAGGAAGGAACTCATCTTTCATATCACAATGGAGTAAGGTACCTTTAGTATTGTGATAGTAAAGGATGTTATGTCAAAATGCATACTTAAAAGCTTGTTTACAAATGTGATTCTTTTCATGAGAGTCTAAGTTAAAAGGATAAGTTTGATGTTCTAAGAATTGAATGATGTTTTTATACCATGGGCTTTGTCAAATGGTAATAGCCTCGATATGGTTCATAAGTGAATCTAGTGGTTAAGTTGATGATGAATATTTTATTATTTGTATAAGAAAATTAGGATTAGAAATAACTTGTTGTTGATGAAAGATAGAAGCTAAAGAAGTAAGGGAATTAGCATTAGAATTTTGATCTCGAGGGATGGGCTTAATAGTAAAAGAGATGAAATCCTTAGCAAGAGTAGTTAAAATTTGATGATAGGTAATGAGGTTTTTAATTTTGCATTGATAAACACCATTGACTTGGTAGAAAATAAGTTGAGAATCACCTAAATCATGTTGGTATTAAATGTCTAATTCAAGAGTAAATATCATTCCTAAGATTAGAGCTTCGTACTATGTCATATTATTGGTAACATCAAAGGTGAAGTGAAAAGCTAAAGGTATGCTTTTTCCAAGAGGACTTGTAATAATGTAACTTATCCTAGCTCCTTAAAGGAATTTAACACCATCAAAGTGAAGGTTCCAAGTATCCTTATGCAATTCAACATTAAATTTAGGAATCTCCTCAATAACTACTTTAGGTTTAGTGTTATTGGAGGGAATAGTGGATTCATCAAGATTACTTGCTTCAAGATCAATGGTAAATTTATTAATATATTCTTTGAGAGAAATAGCTTAATTAAGGACTTCAATGTAAAGGATATTATCATCTAGAATAGGATCTTGAAGGGGAGAAGTAGCTGGCATAGGAGCTGTGATAAGTTGATCAGCTATGACTTATCCTTTGAAACCTTTCTGAGTGATGATGCAGAGAACAAATTCCATAAGGACCATCTATTTTCCAATTCTATCTCTAGGAAGAAAGGACTTGGAGAATAAGTGATGAAAGGGGTCGAAATGAATGATGACATAATTAGTCTAGTAAATCATGTATTGGTGAAGCTTTTTAGTTTTGAAATAGATGGTGAGGCAATCACATTAAACTTTGGTATAACATGTTTCATAATTTATGAGGGCTCAGCTAATGTAGTAGATGGCATATTCTCTTTCAGTATCTTCTTGTTGGGAAAGCATTACCCCAACTGATATGTGTGTGGAAGAAGTATATAATAATAAAGGTTGATCATTGGAAGGAGAATGAAGTGCACGTGGGAGAAGTAATGACTCTTTTATGTTATCAAATGATTTTTGACATGGGTATGTCTATTCTAGAGTATTACCTTTCTTGAGAAGAGAATTGATGGAGTGGATGTGATAAGCCATTTTGGTTATGAATCATCTAATTACCCCAAGTTTTCCTAAGTAAGTGTGAATGTCTAGAATGGAATGAGGATTGAGCATGTTGATAATATCACTAATCTTAGTTGGGTCAACATTGATGCCATAGAGAGAGACTAGGAATCCTAACAATTTTCTAGATATGACACCAAAGACACATTTGTAAGGATTGTTTCTAACTTGGTATTTAATAAGGTGGTTAAAATGATATCAATATTTGATAGATGAGTCTTATGAATTTTGGATTTAATAATGAGATCATCCACACAGGTTTCAATAATTTTATGGATAAGATCATGAAAGATATGATTCATTGCTTGTTGGTAAGTGGCTCCTACATTTTTGAGAATGAAGGGCATTTTGACATAGAAATAGGTGCCCCATTCCATGATGAAAGTGGTCTTATGTTGGTCTTTGGGGGCAATGTGAATCTGATTATAACCTAAGAATCCATCTATAATAGATAAAATTTCATAACTAGTTGTGGAATCAACAATATCATATATTGAAGGTAAAGGGAAATTATCCTTGGGAAAAGTGAGGTTAAGATTATAGAAATCAATACAAATGTGAATGACCATAGTGACCTTTTTCCAAATGAGAATAATGTTAGAAACCCATTCAGAATAGTCGACTATTTTGATAATTTTAGCATCAAGTAATTTGATGTTTTCCTTGTGACATAAGATGGATACATCAGGTGCAAATTTCCTTTGCTTTTGATGCATAGGCTTAGCATCAGGATAAGTAATAATGTTATGCACCATAATTCTAGGGTCAATACTAGGCATGTCCTCATAAGACCAAATGAATATCTCATGATATTTATCAAAGAATAAGCTTAAATTAATAAGTTTAGTGGGTGAGAATTCATGAGAAATTGTAATTGGTCAAGGGTAGGATGGAGTACCATACTCAATGCGAGTGGTTTCTTTGATAAGCATGGCATTTCCATCTTATAAATTATATGGTGAATTAGATAAAGAATAAATTGGATTATTTATAAGATAAATTCTAGCAATGAATTTATTGAAACTAGGGGTTTTAATATTAAAATTCCTAAGTTTGTGATGTTATTGAGGAGTTTAAGTTTCTCAGGCATGAAGTATTTCAAGAATAGATTCATCACTAAGAAAGTGGGAAGAGGACCATAATATTCAACATCTACTTCAAGATCTAGAATTTTATTACCATGGTGATCATACTTAGAATGTATTTGATGAACATCAATTTCCTTGGCATCAAGTATAATCTTGGGAGTAGGAGAAGGAGATGGATCAGATGATATTGGTGTGTTGTTTTTTCCATTTGTAAGGGAAGGATTAGATGTAATGATTGGATCTATAGGTGATAAAGGAGATGCAAAAAA
The DNA here is from genome assembly GCA_037957365.1 of Torreya grandis. Taxonomy (NCBI): domain Eukaryota; kingdom Viridiplantae; phylum Streptophyta; class Pinopsida; order Cupressales; family Taxaceae; genus Torreya; species Torreya grandis. Next base: position 1,907,239 of record JARHVA010002154.1, read on the forward strand.
TTATAAAAGTTTGGAAGGTATAATTTTCTCTACCACCCAAGAGGTATCAAGAAGTGGAGAATTGGTAGGACTTACCTAACCTTTGGGATCAAAATCATGATCTGTTGAAATGGTATGGACATCCAAGTTAAAATCATGAATTTAATGTAAGTTTTTCTAATATTTTTGGACATCCAAGTCTCAATATTGAGCTTGGGCCATTATTTTATTATAATCATAAGTTGGAGAAATTGTACATGCTTTAGAATCAAGGGGAGTTTTAGAAGGTGAAATACTGATATTACTAAATATACAAGGAGACATGATGAGAGGATCTTGAAATAATTTAGCCACTCTAAAGTCATTTCAAGTAAAGGCATGTTCAGGTAAATAAGGCTCTTGATCATTACATGGAGGGGGAAAGTTACCGATCTCATCAATAAGAGGAATAGTATAGTCTTGAGCTAATAAAGGAGGAAGCCACTACAAAATGTATGGAGGTAACTTGGTATTATTTCAAGTATGTTGCAAATCATTAGGTTTATCATCATCAGAATCTACAAGAGTGACTTCTAAATAAAGATTGATGTTGATAAACTTAGGTAAAGGAGCACTATTGATCTTAGGAATGGTATTAATACAATGCTGAGATTTGGGATTAGGAAGCTAAATACTCCATGGATTGGGATCAGCCTCATGCTTATACTATTTTCCATTATGTAGGAACTTAATGCATTGGCTACCAGAAGAAGAAATAGCCCTCATTCAATGAGTCCATGGGTGACCAAGGAGTATGTTATAAGATAATGGTAAATCAAGGACCATAAGATTAGTTTAAATGGTCTTAGGTATAAAGTTTAATGGAATCCAATTGTAACCAAGTGGTCTTTGATTAGTCTTATCAAAACCATGATAGGTAAGACAAGTTTGTTTGAGATGATCCTTGTTATAACCAAGTTTTTGGATTACCCATAAAGATGTCAGTTTAGTACAAGATCCTTCATCAACTAGAACTTTATAGATAAGGGTAGTATTTATGGATCTTTGAATAAAAAGTGGTTGACCATCAACATGAAAAATAATTTCATCATTAATCATGTATTCTTCAAAAAATTCAATGAAAGGCTTGGAATAAGGATAGATAGTTTCAATGGTGTTTATGTTGGTAGGTTGAGTGTCGATAGAAAGTGGTTCTTAATTTATATAGGATGGATCTTCAATTTAGTGGATTTGTTGCATAAGTAACTTAAAATGGTAGGGTGAGGTATGAACCAACTCCATAAGTGGAATCTTACAAGGCATAGAGTTAAGTCTTCAATAAAGTTCCAATGAGATTTAGAGGAATAACTAGCCCAAGGTTTAAGAAGTAAAGTATATTTTGAAGGAATAGATGTGGTTGGAGGTTCAAATGGTGGAAGTAGTTCTTCATGTACTTTTGAAGCTAGATTAGTAGTGGTAGTATCTTTGAGAAGTTGTCCTTACTAATATATCTTCTTATGTATAGTAACAGGATCATTATGAGTTGGCTTATGATGATAGTTGAACTTAGCAGTGTTAACATATTGAGAATTATTATAATATTGATCATAGTCGACATCAATGGCAAAAACATCCTTGGTATTTGGTTGATTATTTGAAAAATGTTTTTGGTTATTAGAGGTAGAAGCTTTATAAACCTATTATTTTTTAGAAGTAATGGTGTAATTTTGATGATGAAGGTTGATCATGGCTTCATGATTAAATGAATCACCAAGCATATAGGAGACAAAAAATTTAGTATCCCTCTACAAGATTCATGGGAATGACCAATGTTGGCATGGAACCAATAAAATAGATTAGGGCCATACCATTTAGGAGGATTGTTAGGATAGGTGAAAGGTCTAGAGGGTGGTAAGAGTTGTTTCATTTATTGCATAAAAAGTGGTATGTGAGAAGGCAAAAGGATACCATTTTTAGAAACTACTAGTTTGGTTTGCATAGTATTACTAGTGATAGCATTAGTAGATGTTTGAAAATATCCATTTATAAGTTTAGGATTAGGTTTAAATTGCTTCATGAGAAAGTCTTGATGTTTAGCTTGATCAAGAGCTTTATTGAGTGTTTGGGGAGCAAAGGTTTGAACCTTGTATTGAAGAGAAGGATTCAAAGTAGTAATAAATATTTTAAAGAAGTTATCATCAGTCATGTTATGGTCAGATTTATGGGCCAATGATTTCCATCTTTTGATAAATTCATGATTTGATTAGTGGGATATTACTTAGCATTGATGAAGTGGCTAAGATAATTTTTGGGAAGATCATTGTGCTGATACTCTTTAACTAAGGGATTAACCAAATCTTTAAGTTTCCAAATAAAATGTTTGGGTAATTGGTTGTACCATTCTAATACATCACCATTAAAGGTTTTGACTAAGAGTTTAGTTGCGGTAAAGGTATTAGTTTGGATCCATTCTTTGTAAAGGTTGTCAAAGGCTTTGAGAAATGACGTTGGGTCTTTAGTATCATCATATTGGATAGTTGGAGATATGTTAAAAATATAAATGGACACAATGAAGGTATCTAAAGACTCATTTTGAATAGTGTGAAGCATCTTGTTATTCATTACGGGTTGAGGAATAACATTGTTTGAGGCATCTATAAGAGGTAGAGGAATGTAATTGGGATTAGTTTGAGGATGGATAGAGGGAGGTTGATTATCCATATTAAAAATATGATGTTTAATTTGCATCATTTTTTAGTGTTAGAGTTTTGTATTATGCTCATTTGCTAGATAAATTGGGCAAGAAGTTAAGTTTTATCAGGAGGTGGGTTGGTGTTGGTAGGAGTAGTCCCTAAATTATTATTAAGGGGAGGGTTATTAAAACATGGATTATTATTAGGATTAATGATTAAACTTGTGTCAATTTCTCCTACATTAGTTTGAATATTTTCAAGATGAAAAGTATCTTGGTAGGTATAGAAAGGATCATACCCATTAACTTCATCTTGAGGTGTGATTTGCACCATGTTATAGGTCATAGATGAAGCGGTGGAATAAGTTCCCCAAGAGTAATGGTTCTCTTGAGAGGAAAGGAGAGGGAGAAATGAACATCCCATATAATATCTAAATGGATTCAAATTGCCCAAGAAGATTTTGAAAGGATACTTCATCATGACTTGAGAGAATCGAAAAATATTCTAAGGATGATAAATAGAGAACTAAATTAGAAGATAGGGAAGGAAAAACAAGGTTCAAAGTCAATTGGGTCAACCTAGTACAAAAAATGGGGTTTGAAAACTGATGAAATAGGAATATAGGGTCGACTGGGTCAACCTAGTTTTGTATCCTAGACAAGGAATAAGCAGGAAAAGATGTAGATTTAACCAGGTTGACCTAATTTTATATCTCAAGGGAAAAAAATAATATTGTGTCAATAAGATCAACTGTGTACTAAAATAATAATAATTTTTCAAGTACTTATGAAATCAAGAAGTGAAAGGAAACACACAATCAATTGGATCAATGAAGTTGATCCAATTGAGACACACATCATAAAACCTTACACCAATACTAGCTAATTCAAGATTTTTTAATACAACATATAATTGAGTAAAGAGAAAGTAATCAACTTGGGCATTACAAGCTAAGTGGTCAACTTGAATGTGTTTAGATTATTGGAATATGATTTTAGATGTGATAGGAAGTTGGTTGTAAGCAAGGAACTAGAAATCTAAGGATGGTTTTAGGATGTTTAGGTTGAAAGGGATCTATATTGTCAATGATATAGGCTTATTATTGTGTATTACCCCTCACTTCACACACCACAATGATAAGGGTGTCAGGTTCTTAGCCAAAATATACCATTAACCACATGTTTATATTTGAATAGAAAACCAAGTCAACTTCTCCATTAGTGATGAAATCTAAGTAGGTTGGCCTTAGGTAGACAATTGTTAAAATGTTTTTTAAGATTTTTGTGATTTAGTAGTGTGTGCATAAAAGAGAAAATAGTGTAACTAAATGGTATATTTAAAACCACCTAATTATATTATGTGATCTATTCTAAGCAAGCAAGCAATGACAAATGAATGTGTGAGCTAATTACTAGCATATAACGGTTAATTCCAAATTTAAAACATAGTACAATGTTGATTCAATTGATAGTGTATGGAGAGAATATAGAATAGATTTGATAATATCAATTCTAGACTATGGAAGCAATGGTCTGAAAAAGAACTACATTGATAGTGTTGACCTAATTTTTCAGATAGAATATAGAATATAGAACTACATTGATAGGGTCAACCTAGTTGACTATACAAAGGTAATTTTAAAGACTAAAAACTATGAAAATAGAACTATAACAAATGATATAAATGACAAAGAAGGATAGAAATGAACCTTGGTGGGTTGGATGATGCAAAGAAGGATGAGATTATTATTGAAGAACATTGATTTATACTTACAAACTATGCTAAAAATGTCGACTGGGTCAACCTAGCTTTACAGATCCCTATTGTTGATAGCCTAAAAATGTACAAGGTCAACTGGGTTGACCTAGTAGCTTGAACCTAGTAAAAAACTATACAGATAAAATAGATTTGTATTGATGTGACTATTGTTAAACTTACATATAGAAGTTAGAACTGTGTTGACACTATCAACCCAGTATTATAAATATATTATAGTAAAAATGATAAAATAAGGAAAAATAAGTGTAACAAATCCTAAAAGGGTTAGATTCACATCAAGTTCACCAGAATGTATGCAATTAAAAATTTATCATGTCTATAAGTCAATCTTAACTTAAAGAAGATAGATCATACCATACATTTTTGATTGGGAACACATTTGTTAAGTGGGAACATAACCAATATGGGGATCTATTAGACATGATTAGGGAATCTATTGTCATAATACACCATGATAGGGAGGGTTCCAAATCCTCCAATCAAGCACAATCATGCAATAACCCTAAGGGAGTCCTAAGTTTTGATATTTCACCTAAACTAATAACAAGTAAAGTAAATCTAATCTAATTATCACCAAAGCTTGTGGCAAAACATGAGGGCTTAGTAAACAATCAAAACATGTATATGAGAATCCCAATTAAGCTATGTATTAATAATACCCTAATACATGGAATATGAAGAGTAATATTATTCAAATCTAATACTTATGATACTTTTATCTACTAAAGAGAGGAGAAAAATTAGAGAATACTTACCTGAATGATGAACCCATCAGGACTCAATCTCTCCCTTGGCCAAAGGGCCTTTGAAAGAGGTTTTATGGTTTTTAAGGATCAATAAGAAATGCTAAATCATTCAATACTCATCCAAAATACTATATTCTCTGAGTAGAAACCCTAAGCTAAGATTCCTCAAGTAGAATTGTAGAAAAGAAGATTGTAAAGAATCACAAGTGAACGATAACTCTTGATTGCATATTGAAATAATGATGAAATGATCTTATATATAGGTGGATTTTAACCTAAACCCTTCCAAAAATATTGTCTTATAGGGTCAACCCAATTGACCTAGTACAATTTTAAATAATTATTCACTAAGTCATGAGCTAGGTTGGCCAAAGGCCAAACTAGTTCTTAAGTGAAAATCACCCAAAATTGTATAGGGTCGACCCAATAAACCTAGTATATCCAACTAAAAAAAGGGTATTAAGGTGAGGAAAATAGGGATGAAAAGTAGGAAAATAATGGAGGAGTGTGTAACAGATGAGTAATGGCTTAGGGAATGTTTTTAGGAGATGGTTGGATTGGTAATGAGCAATAATAAGGGACAACAACAATCCTATGAATCACCAATGGTATGCCCACCCCTGTCCCAGTGCACCTCTTAGGGAATGCACTTAGAGATATTGAGTCTCGATGGGTTCATACAAGATGTAAAGTGTCAGTATTTGATAAAAGTTAAAAATATTATGTGTATATAAGAAACACCATTCCTTTACATGTCTCTTGTTTGAAGATGAAATCAAAGTTTTACGCAAGTTGACAATTCCACGTACATAAATTGATGGTTTCACAGACACCAAAGTGGTTATATAATTACCACATATGGGAAAAAGTAGTTTCAAACCTACCATTTCATGAAAGTGGTGATTTTGAATTTGCTTCTTATGGGAACTATTAGTTTATAAATCATTATTATTAAGAACTTGTAGTTTTGTTATATTTAATAAAACATTTATTTATGATAATAGAGACCTAATAGCATATTTTCATCTAAGATGCCCAAATCATCCTAGACCTAATTATATCTATGCAAACCCCTATATATTAAATGATCAACATATTAAATTGTAAATTAATAGGAAATAATTTCTTAGGAAACGTTGTAAGTGATCCAATTGGCATATTTACATATTAAATAATAGTGGAAGTAGTTAGCTAACATAACTAACATAGTAAATTTAAAATTTGGATCAATAGAATACAAAAGAGGGTTTTAACATGTAAGCAAATTACTTAGATATTTAACACCAATAGAATAATATATCACATTAATATGAGCATAACAATTAGATCCACAAAAATAATTGATGATAGAGTAGAATACTCGATAAATATGACTAAGCCACTTAGAAGGGGAAACCTCCACCACAATATAATAATAATAATATAATTCATAATATATCCTCAAAAACTAACCATTACCTCATATATATACTTTACTTATGCCAAGGTTATTCCATAGACCAACCCTACTAAAATATAAGAATCATAGAGAAATTTGACATGATAATATGAAAGGTTGTGTATGCCACAATTTGGCCACACATATCCCTAGAATATCTATAGGTTAAGGGAATAACATGACCCTCCCCTTAAAATCAATGTTTCCTTAAATGATTAATAACTCTAGATGAGGTTGTATAAAATCTTTATCTTCCAACATTTCATCTTCATGGTCAAATTCTTTTACTTGATCAAGTACTCCTTAATCTCTCTTGTTCTCAACATTTTTGTGCATGTGTGCAAGATCTCCTCAAGTTATAGAATGACTTGGAATATTCATAGAGTTTTTTAACTCAATCTAAGAAGACACTCTATGTCTAATTACCTTCTTCAAGCAATATCAATGAAATACATGATGTATGCGAGTGGACTGGGGTAGTTCTAGCTTGTATATAACACTACTAATTTTTTGTAAGATCTTATAAGGGAGATAATATTTATGAGATTTTTTATCATTTTTATGCTGATTTATAGACATCTGATTATTTTAGATACTTAAATCTATATTTTACGTGAAAAACTAGTCTTGCACACTTGACAAATATTAATCAAGGCTTTACCCTTCAGTTATTGGCTTTCCCACTATTAAAAGGCTCGTGGTCTCCAAATCATTATGACTAAATGTTTATCTTATGGTTTGACCATAATATTATAATTACCTTGATCACTTGTATCCCATATTATGTTTAAAAATTGATATATCCTTCATTATCAATTATATATCTTTAACATTTCTCTATTTTCTAGGACACTACCATTTAGACTTGGACACTAGCATTGATGTTAGTGTCCTACACCCAATGATAGTGGTTGTTCCCTATAAAGGATGAAGTTTAAAAATATTTTGATATGTACATGTTATTATATTTTTATTAATTTAGCCCTCCATGATATTATTTTTAAAGGTGTGGTAAAATATAAAATAAGGCCCACTCATTAGACATCTAGTAATTGAACAAGCAAACACCTATCAAGCTAAGTAAATAATTCACATAATTATGTTATACATACATATTCTAAAATGTTTCCATATTAGTCATAGTAGTAGTAGTAGTAGTAGTAGTAGTAGTAGTAGTAGTAGTAGTAGTAGTAGTAGTAGTAGTAGTAGTAGTATAGCTCTGAAGCATTCAAGGAGAATCCCATGAGTAGTATTTATCAAGTTTCAAGATAGTTCACTACATGCACTCATATACAGTATATTACACCATTGTTCACACATAATCCCATGTAAGTGGGATAACTACATCAGTCTGAGTCCATATTATAATTATATATGTGTAGGTAGCACTCACTGATAGATGGGTATTTTAGATTAGCTCAACTTTATTTGAACCCACTGACCCCTATATTTTCAAAGTAGCATGCCCTAATTGGAGGATCTAGGGTTTTGATTAAAAATATGATATATAAAACCTATGAATGAATCATAGTTAATAATATTCAAGGTGAAAGAGAACCCTAATAGGATCAGGTATAATTTATTTTAAAAAGTACATATACTTCATTGTAGATGGAATTTTTAGTTTCAAGATAGAAGCATCAATGCTAGTGTCCTTATTTCAATAATAGTGTCCACGCTGATAGAGAGCTAATTTCCAAAATCTATTGAATCATAGTTGAGCATAATCCTAACTTATTTTTCACTTGCATTTATTATATCTACTTTTGTATTAGTAAACAAGATAAGTATTATCTATTATTTATGTTTAATCATACAAATTACTATTTGGCATTAGTATTTTTTATATTTAGCAAATTTTCATAATTCAACACTATATTAGAATATATTTTGAATCTAAATTATTTAATTGGATACTTTTTAGAGTAGCTTACTCCTTGGTTGATTATACTACTCTCTAATTTTAATCCTTATTTCCAAAAATAGTTAAACATTTGGTGAACCTTGTATGTAACAAATTGAGATAGATCTACAACTTGTCTAACTTAGTTAATGCAAGATTAGATAAGGTAAATTAACATATATTTTTATGTTATTTATATCAAAATTATGACTAAATTAGATCTATTAAACCTAACCAACGGATCTCTTAACACACAACACCAAAGAAGAGGGTTTCAAAGCCTCTAAGAAAATTATATTGTGTAATAATCCTAGCTAGGCCTAAGTACATAAAATAAAACCAATCTAGTGCTCACCAAATCTTTGTGGCACAAATGGGGATGGTTTAAAACAAATAAACAATCAAGATATCATGGTAGGTAAATGGGGGCCTAAATAACCTAAATTGAAATATGGAAAGCAAAAAAAACCATATATTTATCCTAAGTTTAAGCATAGGCATAATATAAGCAAGGAGTTATACATTCAACACATATTACTTATACAATATATATATCAAATTAAATAGAAAGAGTTAGGAATAGTTACCTTGGTCAAACCTATCGAGTATCGATCTCTCCTTTGGCTAATGGTGCTTTGTGTATACACACAATATTTTTAAAGTTTATCCTTTATTGATGCTTTTTCTCTTAGATGAACCTATTGATTTTTCATCTCTCTAATTTCATGCCTTAAAGGGTGCACTAGGAAAGAGGTAGCAGACCATTGGTGCTTCTCAAGCTTATTGGTCAACTCTATCATTACCTAAAGCCATTACAAATCCTACTTATCCAACTCCCCAAGAAATCTAAATCTTGTTTACCCATTTCCCTAAGCATTTCTCTTTTCAAATATCCCTTGACTAAGAACACACCCTCTTTTATTAATAAATCAATCGAGTCAATCTTGTTATAAAATATTAATTTCACATTACAAAGCTAAGTGGGCTTAGTTGACTTAGTTCAAGGCCTAACATTAACTTTTTCTAACTAACTTATCCAAGTTGGTTGATTTTGTTAGCTAAAATTCTAGAATGGATTAAGGCTTATCCATTTCTATAAATATAAGCCTCATTTTGATCCAATAAAGAGGAACATTCATTTTTACATCATTAAATTTTATAATTCTACCAAGTCTATATTTCAAGGAGTCATTGTTTAGGGTTTTCCTTGGAGAGAAGATTAATTTTCTTGTGGGAAGTCTTGGATTCAAAGTAGAATTGCTTTATCCTATATCTTATTTCTACAGTGTTATTCTTACAAAGCTACTATAATGTCTTGCAAAGAACCATTGGCCAAGGGAGAGATTGAGACTCGATAGATTGACCCAAGATAAGTATTCATAGTTTTTATTATTTCATTTGATAGAGAGATATTTTATAAGTAATATGTGTTGAATGTATATCTTATTTCATAGATTACCTTTATGCTTAAACTCAGTATAGATATAGGGTTTTTTTTTCTTACCATTTTCCACTTTAGGTGATTAGGTCCCCACTTTCCTACCATGATCTCTTTAATTTTTTTGTGTTTAATCATATCCATTTGTACCACAAGCTTTGGTGATCACTAGATTAGTTTTATTTTATGTACTTAGGCCCCGCTAGTGTCATTGCATTATGTCATTTTCCTAGAGGATTTGGTACCCTATCCTTTGGTGTTGTGTGGTAAGATATCCCTTGGTTAGGTTTAGAATATCCAATTTGGTCATGCTCTAGATATAAATAGTATTGTAATGAATGTTATCTGATTACCTTATCCAATCTTAGATTTACTAAGTTAGATAAGATGTAAATCATCTTAATTTATTCCATAGATTCTATGAACTTGACATGAATTTATTTCTTGCATTTTTCATTTTTCATTTTTCATTTACAATAAACTAGATTGGGTTAGTTGATCTAATATTAACCTCTATCTACATATTTAGGATCCACATCTAATCAGGTCACATTGGTCAAACCTATTTTGTCCTCCCCTTGTAGGTTTTCTTTTTGTAGTCAACTAGATCGGGTTAGTTGATCTAGTCTTTTTCTTTGTTTGTAGGTTTAAGATCTATATTAAAATATGTCATGCTTATCCATCTAGTTTTATCCTTTATATTATAGGGTTTCATTTCCATAAAATTGAATCATGTTTGTCAACTCAGTGATTTTTTTCTAAATTTCAACTTACAATCAACTAGATCGAGTTGGTTAATTTAGTTTATCTTAGTAGTTTTTACAATTTAGATTTTAGCAAAATAGATCGTGTTGGTCAATTTAGTTTCATTTTACCACTTTTAATTTGTATCTATTTATATACTAATTTTCCTTAGTTGATCTTATTTAAATTCTATATTTCTTCATATTTTTACCTCTGCAATATTCAATCAGGTCTAGATAATATAGTTAGCAATTAGATTTTTACAATTTTCAGTCAACTAATTAAACTTAGTCAACCTAGTTATATTTTTTAGGTTCACTCTAAAAAATCTTTGTATTTTTATTTTATTCAATTATTTCAATTTTTTATTTTTGTCTTTCAATAAAATTGTTTAGAATTTCAATTTCTAGGTTGTATTTACCAAGTTTTTAGTTATTTAAAATTGTATCACACAGTCAACCAAGTTGACCTGGATGACATAGTTTTATGTCTATCTAATTTGCAAAACAAACTAAGTTGATATGACCAACTATGTTTGTTTTCAACCTATTTTCACAATAGATTAGATTAGCCTACCCAGCTATGTTCTATTTTATTTTATAACGAGATCGACTTGGCTGATCTTGTTATATGCTTTATACTTATAGCATAAGCAAGGTAATTAATTTTCTTTTCTTAGTAATTAATCTCACATTTTATTTAAAAAGAGTTGGATTCTTATTTATTTACTTTATAAAACTATAAATTGGTTATTAACTATTGATTCTTATATTTATTTTCAATTTGTCTTGATTTACATAGAAATTATGTACAAAAAAATTTAAAACTACTTAGTTATTGTCATCAAGGGCTATATAATACTCTATTTATGATCATTTTCTATCATTTATAGATATCATGTTATGAGGGGATTTTCCTAATACTCATAGCCATAGTATAAATATAAACACAATAGTTTTCACGTACCTCATAGTATTTCATAAACACCTAGGATTTTCCTTTGAATTAAACCTTAGGAATATAGCCATACATTTGATCTTGTGGTGCATCAATTATTAGTTATCACCAAGAAGTTACTTCCAACTTACACTTGATATTGGGTTTAGTGGGATATGAGAATGGTACTCCTCCATAGTTATCACTCTAAAACATTGGGTCATCACTATGCAATGGACAAGTATCTTTGGAAGTATACAAATTAGTCAAAACTTTTTAGTACAACTTCTTGATCTTCTTTTTAGATAATCATTTAGCATCAGTTATTAAAAAATTATATTTTATTCTTTTTACTTGTTATTCTCTATTGTATTATTGATTATATTGACCAACATTAATATAGTTTTATGTTATGTGGTAGATAGTTAAATACATTGTCTACTTTATTGTTACCTTAAAAATACATAGTTCAAATTACTATTAAATTTTTTTCTAGATTAAACTTAGTCTACCAAGACAAATTAGTATAATTTTGAATATTTTTTCTTGTACAACTAAGTCAACTAGCTCAACTTAGTAGGATTTTAAAAACTTATATTTTTTTGCTTATATAACTAAGTTGACCAGCTCAACTTATTAAGCTTTTCACACTCTATCTATTTCTTACTTATATAACTAATTTTACCATCTTGAATTAGTAGGTTTTCAAACATATATATCTTCCTACCTGTATAACTAAGTTGACCATATTAACTTAGTAAGATTTTCACACTTTGTTTCTTGCATATACAAGTTAACTAGCTCGACTTAATTCTCTATCCAAACTTTTTCTATTTTTTCCTATAAAACTAATTCAACCAATTTGAATTAGTATTATTTTTAGAATATTACCTTTTTCCTATCTACACAACTAAGTAAACCAACTCAACTTAGTATCATCTCCAAATTTTATTTATTCCTACCAGTAAAACTAAGTCGACTAGCTTGACTTAGTAGGTTCAAAAGTATTATATTTATACTTCTATATTCACTTTTGACCAATAGAACCATGCCTCCTCCCAATAGTACATCTTTGATGAAAGTGAAATGAAAACTCAAAATGGGATATGATGACCTATTTAAAAAATCCAACTAAGCATCCTCATTCTTTCCTTCCCTATAATTGTATAGAAAATCTAAATTTAGATGTCAATAATGTCATAAAATTTTATTATGTGACCAATAGAACCAAAAACTATGAGTCCACCTCCTCCCAATACTTTGGATACACTTAACTATCTTTCATCCAAAAATACCTATTGTCAAGGATGAGATTGATAAAAAAATTCTAAATTAATGATCTTCTTAAAAATAGCTTAACTCACTTCATTAACGGTAAATAGTTAGAATCCAAAACTACATAAGTGTTCATTAAATGACTGAAAGCTTTATCCAATAAGGTTGAACATAACATGTCAGAAGACAATGTCTTCCACTTATTCACTAATGCTCTTTATCTTAAATTGTAATATCATGTTAGAACCCTTTCTCCCAAATCTTTGGAATAAGTCCTCGACCAAGTCAAATGTCAATATTTTATCATAAGACAATTGGAGCCTTCTCATCCTCCTATTGAAACTTGAATGCTTATAAAATCTAAAAATCATCATGCTACCAATGATGGTGTTATAGATAACTATGATTCTATTTCACAATATTAATCTAAGTGGTTTCAATAATGTTACTCTTTCACAACCACTGTCTACCAACCCTTTACCACAACCTATTTCTATATTTTCCCAAGTAAATAATCTAGATTATCATAAACCTATGTCCATGATGGAAATTCAAAAGTGTCTTCCGAGACCTTCACTAAAATATCTTGACCCTACTCTCCATACCAAACATTGGTATGATCCATACATGTTTTGTTGGTATCATGAAAGTTGGGTTCATTCTCATGAAAATTGTCACCAATTATGAAATTTTCCTCTTGAATATCTTCTTGGTCTTAATTTTGATCATGAGACCTTAATTTATGAGCATAAACAAACTTATTAAGTAGTAGATAATTTTTAGGAAACCAAAACTAAAAATAATTTCCTTAATCAATCTAACACACATCTTATAATTTATAAGGATCCTCTTCCTAATCATCAACCAAGTACTAATCAACCTCCCACTACCAACACTATTAAAATTTTCATCTATCCTAATGATGAGAATGTTGTCAACATGAATAATATGATGAGATTAGTTTTTTATATCAATGCTTTCCCAGATTCTAAATATAAAAACTCCCTAACTTTATGTACTATCCAAGATTCTTACCCATCTCATTTTTTAGATCTTGGGCATGCAACAACTATCCCTAAAAATATAATAACATAACTTACTCCTTCATATACTATCCTAAATTTTTCTATTAAAACACAACATTTAGATATTCATTCACTCTCCAATGATAAAAATTATAGTCCTCACTTATCACCAAACTCTCCTAATTCTAGCCTACCTAAATCTCCAAATCCACTTACTTTTTTGACTTCTTCACCACCTATAAAATATTATATAAAACCACACATCACCCCAACCATGAAACCCAAAACATTACCTAATTCAACTCATATAGATACACTTGGCACAACTACATCAACTAAGTTTCAAGAAACTTCCTCTTTTAAAAATAAATTTAAATACACTTCCACCCTTCCTTCAACAAACTTGATTCAACATTATGCACCTCTATCTAATATATCTCTAACCATATATGATGGATCCTATAATAGAAATTTATCATCTCCCATCTCAAATTCCATTTCTTAAGCTCATGAGGACTTATCCTCATCATTTTAATAATTTATTGTAGTGTCTATTCTAAATGAACATCCTTCAACCTCTACTTATAAGACACAAAACACTTTGTCTAGGTCTAAATATATTATTCTCTAACAATGTGAATAGACACATGGATGAAACCATAGATACTTCACTCTCACTCAAATTTCCTATCACTTCAATGATTCCTAATGAAATATTTCTTTGAGCAAATGATTCTCCATTATTTATTAGTGTACAAAATGGTTATATACAAATCAATTTTGCTTTGATAAATGAAGGTTCTATCACTTTTATTGCCTCCTTTAATTTTATTAAAAAACTTAGGTTCTTTAATTATATTCTTAAATATACCCAAATTATGTGTTAAGGCTATGATCAGTGAGAAATGCCTCCTCTAGGATGTGTTTAACTTCTTATCCTAGTTCTTCTTGCCAATGTTTGTATTAAAGTCATGGTCTTCAACATTTCATTATCATATAACATCTTACTCAGTTGACCTTGGACATACCACATGAGAGAAATAGATTCATCCTCCTACCAATGTGTTAAGTTTCCTCATAATAGTCTTATCTACAATGTTTAAGGAGACACAAACCCTTGGAATTTTGAAAAAATCTATGAATGTGGTGTTTTCAAAATTCCCACCCTTGAACATTTACCTAGTATTCCCTTTCATGAATCTCAATGATTTAACTACCCCATCAACACTATTAGAGGCTATAATGGCCACCCCAAACACATGGGTAATATCTCACCTAACCTATTATATTTTGACAATGATGAAACAAATGAGATTAGTTTGAAAATCAAAACTTACAATCTCCCTTCACACATAATTTCTTAATTATCTCTTTCTTTATGACCTTGATCTTGACAAAAACCAATTTATGAGATTAATGTTAGTCTAACTAAAACTACATTAATCATGCTTCTTTTATCAATAATATCATCGATGTTTTCACCATTAATCTTCATACTCTAGATTGCAATGTTGGATACTCATTAGATAGCCTCTTTTTAATTGGTTTTACTCAAGCTAAAAATTTATAAATACTTAGATATCATTCTTATTTATAGAAATAATTTAATAGTATTAATTATATTTATGTGGTTCCTTCTCATTTTCTTTCACCCTAAATTATCTCTTCTTTACTTTAATTTCATAGGTTGGAGATGGAGTGTGCACACACTACTACTCACCTAGTCATTGCTAAGCCTCTTCAAAGTATGCTTCTTGATCATGCCATGATGGGACCATATTGGTTCACAAAGTTTTATCATCATTTGAGCTTATTCCCTCCTAATATGTCATCCAAATTACATGTACATGCATATATCATAATTATTGAGACTAGCATAGACCCTAATCCCATTTTTACTACTGATGGTGATGGCATATTACCTTTGCCTAAGCTTGATCCTCTACCTACATGATGGGAAAATGATCCATATTATAAGTTCCATAAGGTTGATGGTCATTATAACAAGGATTTCCATGCACATCATAGGTTCTTATCATAATAACAGGGATGTAGTTCCACACCTAGCCCAAATATTAGATCTCCATAGTCAGGTACTCCTAGATGTACTTATTTTCATGGTACAACCATGCGTACCTCTATATATTATTGATAATTTTGGTAGTATATTGATGTACTTCATCCAAATAAGGCATAATCATCTAATAATACTCTACATCCTTCTAAGATTATACCATAATACATCCTTAAGCATGGGGAGGTTTATTTCCTTTGGCATTAGTGTGATATACATCATACAAATAGGTGTAGAGTCTTATCATATACTTTCATGATTTTCCATGACCTACACCATCACGTTATCAGTAGCATACCTAGGTTCATTCATGGGTGAATAATAATCCTTCACTACCACCTTCATCATCTTAAGATCATAGGATTTTAGTCACATTGTATCACCAATTCCTTGCATTGATTACCCTTCACATGAGATGCCACATACACAGCCTTATTCTTCATATAACATTCCTACATTTTTCATTGAGATAGTGTGAAAGGAATTCCTTGCATGTATCTCAATAAACATAAATGGGACCATGGTCAAAGCTAGATTTAAGTTACATTAAGACTTATCAGATTTTCCTAATGATGTATGCCATGAAATCTATTAGGATGTATGAACACAATATTTTGCTATATCATATTATGCCTCATATTTCTACTTGATTGATTTTTAATATTTATACTTCATTATAACATTTTTGATGCACTACTTATCATTTTTTATTTCTTATATATGTACATAGTTATTCAAACATTCATGGTTATTTCTTTACAACTCTAAGATATTTCTACATTCAATTATCATGCATTAATTATAGCTCTTTATATAAACTTGTTCTCTCCCTATCTTGGGATAATAATTCCTTATATGGATGTTTATGTTTGATTACTTATTGAATAATAGAGTTATTTATGTGACATGGCAATTAGACCACACCCTACACCATCGTATTCCCCCTATGATCAAATACAAATCATATTCATTGTTATACCATTATTTACATGGATCTCTCATGATCCCCATTTTTTACATATATATCCCTCATCTTAGGCACACATAAGGTTAGTTTTGAGATTGCATATTTACTTGTGGGAAAGTCTTAGCACTTTTTATGATAACATAAGCTTTAAGTACTTCTCTCTTGTATCCAAAGTATAAGCTTATTTTTGATAGTCATATATATTACTCATGTTTGGTTCTTATGAATCTATACTGAGAAGGAACAAAAAAAACATAAAAGTTAAAAGTCAAATCATTTGAAAAAAAGGCAATGATCAAAAGGAAAAAACAAATACTCAAAAGTCAAAATCACACCAAAATACATGATACTTATTTGGCACATATCCTATTCTAGTTAAACCTCAAACTCCATATTTGGTCTCATAATAGAGCTTAGGTCCATTGGGGTGTGGTAGGCTAGTAGACTAAGATAGGAGGTCTCATTATTACATATAGTGCCACCTACTTTCTTACATAAGTACCCAAGCTTCGCAATAGACTAATGGCTCTATAAAGGGTCTTAAAGAATGGGGAATATGTTGTGGGGAGGTAAGATCATTTTAATATTTTTTATAAATAACCTTTATGAGATGATGTAGGCACCTCACTCATTATCCAACTAATTTTCATATACTAGTAAGAGTATCTTGAGTCTTTGTTGTCTAAACAAAACCTTAAGTGCTTGCACACTTGCTTAATATGTCTCATTTCTACTAAGTATTGTTACAACACATACATATAAGCTTTTCATTCTCTTTTTTCATAATATCATTACTAAAAAACTCATCTTGATCCATATCACTTATATACTGATCATAACTCTTTGGTATTCCTTTTGTGAGCTATAGTGTAAGACCTTGGATAGGACTAGACCTTCCTCACAAATTATCTTTTCCATACAACCAAATACCACTTGTTTATCTAATTTTGAGTTATATTGTAAGACCTTAGATAGGACAAGGCCTTCCTTATAAATTAACTTTTATTTTATATAAACTATGTGTCTTATCTTATCACAAAATAATTTTACTCTTTCACATTATTGACTAACACAAACCCTAATTTTGGGTTTGTATTCTTATTAATACTTTTATTTTTACATTTTTCATATCTCAAGTATTTACATATATTTGTTTAAATAAATTTTGACTTTTTTACATTGATATTTATTTTTTTATTAGATAGGTAAAAGACGGGTTGAAGGGCCCATACCCTTTACAAATACAAGCCAAAAGATAGACATGAAAAAGTAAATCGAAAAAAGGGGTAAAGGAGAAAAACTAATGGATTAACCCAAGGGCAGCCAAACATCAACCACCCAATAGCCAAAAAACCAAAAAGAAACCAAAACAAGAAATGGGGAGGAATAGGTTAATCCAACTCATAGAAAGCAACTAGTTGATTGGTCTCTACACTAGATTTTTTCTTACTTTTGTCCCTAGTTTGACTCTTAATGAACTGATCCTCATCCTTGTCCATTCTCTTCCTTTTGAGATCTGAGTGGAGGATCTCACTATTATCTTCCTCAAAAACCTAGAATACTTCCTCCTCTTTTTATTTTTGGGAAGATTCACCTATGGGGGTATGGGCTAAGGGGGCCTTTCCATAATTTTTTTCAGTCTTGTCGAGGCAAATAAAATCTTTAAGCCTCTTAAATTCTTCAGCAATTTCTCCAAATAAGAGTTTTTGAATTGCTAATTTTGTGTGAAGTTTCTATAGATAATCCTTAATTCCCCTATTTAAATCTATCCCTGAGGCCACCTTTCCTTAGGAAGAATTCAAATAAAAAGAAGGGCTTCCCATATTGAGTTTGGGGTGGACATGCACCCAAACATCTGAGTCCCCAAAACTTACCCTTATTGTTCTTCTTCAAAATCCACCTAGGATTGATACTCTCCTTCTCCCTCCAAGTCCTTTTCACTAATAATGTTAATGGCCTTGGGGATAATCTTAGACCAGATTGGCTCCCCCCACTTGATGAGTAAGTGGATATGGCCCTAATGGATTAAATTGGCCACTGGATTTTTCTTGAAATTTAGGACAGACACCTCTAATGATTGTAGAAGGTAAAATGGAATATTGATATAATGTCCCTTTAAATGATTCAAAAGAATAAAGTGATATGAAAAGAGAACTATGATTCACATAATTTGGTTTGCATATACTTATTTACATTGACCTATGTTTACATCGATATTACATTGTTTACATATTTTTGACTCTATTTACATTGGGTATTATTTTATCTTAATTTTAATTATTATTTCTTATTTTTAAAATCTTTGTTTATTATATTACATCAACATTTTATTTATTTTTATATTATAATAATCATTTTACATTTTCCTCATGTTGTGACATTGTTATCTTTTCTAATTTCTTTTCACATTTTCAAAATTATTTTCCTTATCATTATTTTTCATCATGCATTTTTTCACATTAACTAAAAGAATAACACACATCATACATATTCCCAAAGCATATATCAAGATCAATGTGTGCTATAAATAAAGTAACTACATCCAAAACATACATGAGGCATCAAAAATAACATATATATATATATATATATATATATATATATATATATATATACATATTTATACATATATACATGTATACATATATACATTTATATATATATATATATATACATATATATACATATATACATATATACATGTATACATATATGTGTGTGTATGTATGTATATATACATACATATATATATATGTATATGTATATGTTTATGTGTGTGTGTATGTATATGTGTGTATGTATATATATACATATATGTATATGTATATACATATGTATATGTATATGTATATGTATGTATATGTATATATATTTGTATGTATATATATACATGTGTACATATATATATATACATATACATATATATATATATATATATATATATATATATATATATATATATATATATATATATGTGTGTATATATATATATATATATATATACATACATATACATATACATATACATATACATACATACATATACATATACACACACACACACACACACACATATATATATACATATACATATATATATACACATATACATATATATATATATACATGCATACATATATATATATATAGACACACACACACACACATACACATGTACATGTGTGTGTACATATATATATGTATGTATGTATGTATGTATGTATGTATGTATGTATAAATATATGTGTGTATACACACACACACACAAATGGATAAAATTATGTGATATAATATCACATGATAATTCATAATAAATCACTAACTCTATATATGTGGTCCATCCTTCCTATCTGGTGGGAGATAGGCTGTAGTGCTCATAGAAGCATATGACTATATTATATGAATAATCTACTCTAATGAATTTGTATGTCTCTATAGTCCCTCAATTTCTCCATGTAAATGGGCCACTTGGACTTGCACCTGGACCAACTATCTAGCCTTATATAAATGTGTGACTCACTTTATAACTAATGAATACCATGCTTATATCTCCCCATCACTGGCACCTAGTGCTAACAACACCTAGGTTGCATCAAATTATCTATACAACTCTCAAGCTACCACACCAACTAACCAAAATCAACTAACATAAATAGGTGCTAAGGTCATGCTATAAAATTTGATCACCTTAATTTTCCTATTCACCCAACATGAAGTAATGTAAACTCACCAAAAATTGGATAATTAATCATAAAAAGTGATTATTCTCCTCTATCTTTGAGATGGATAGTTTCCTCATAGGATGTGAATAAGTTGTGGTTTTTTTTTAATTTTTACCTTAAATATACAAGGAAAAAAAAATTTAAAAAAAATATAAACCCAAGTGGGATAAAAGTAGAGAACCACTAAGATGACTCAAGAGTAAATAACATAAATGAAAATGCTTCTTCTCACATAAAATGAATGTAAGAGTAGCAAGGGTTTTAGAAACAAAATGGGATCCCTAGAAGCAAAAAATATTTTGAAAAACTAGATTACATACACTTGGTATAAATTTTCCTTGAGATCAAACACAGAGAAACTTGGGGACATAAAGAAAGCTCATACATGGGGTTTTTAACACAAAGTTTGGAAATACCAAAAATTTCAATAAAAAAGATATATATTTTTTATAAAACCTTTATCTAAAAATAGAAAATCATATTTTACAAACAAAGGAAATTAAAATCTGAAAACACCTAAGAATAAACTCACCTGCTTACTTATATTTAATTATTCCAAACTAGAAATTGCATGACTCCTCACCAAGTTGCAGCTAGCTCTCTCTCTAAGAGTGTCACATCCCCATTGGGTTTTACCAGAATAAAGTAATTTTTTTAATTAATTACACATATTTAACATATTTCACCACAATAAACCTAAGTGATCTTTAACTAAATGTATTATTTTAGTTAACCTACTAAGGTTTATAATTAATCCATTTAGCTAATGATCACCATGATAATGATAAAAAAACATGAACAATGTTTAATAAATAATAAAAATTGCATTTATTTCATTAAATTAATATTACAATTTCAACCATGGATAATATAACATTATAGACACTATTGTAGATGTACAAATGAATAAATAAAATAGTTCTAATAATATATAATGTCTCAATAAATAATGATACAATGATAAAATCTCCATGAAACATGAGTCGCCACAACTCAAGTATCCATTGGTAATATCAAGTGTAGTATCTAGTATAGTAATATTATGGGAGGGAGAGCATCATCTAAGTGTTTTTCCACACCAACCATGTACCATCGATCCCTTACACTATCTCCCAATAAGGGAATGGCCCTCCCTTCATAGATAGGTAGATAATGATGGTGTTGTAATCCAGAGTAACAAAGTAGAACATGTGTGTTATAATATAACTAATACATGATGTATATCATAAATAAATTCATTTTTACATGATATCATGTAAATTATATCAAACACATGAAATGATAATTTTTAACTATAAACATTACTTTGTTCAAAGTTTTCAAATAATTAATGATCTCTAGGATCAGTCAATTTCATACACACCACTTGATCAGATTACACATCATCTGCATTGATGGTGCTAATTAATCTATTGGAATCTATCCATTGCTTATTTAGTGTCATAAATGTGAGATTTGGTTAATTATATAAATATATAGAAACCAACTAGATTCAATCATAATATTGTCTATTAGTGGTTATAAAATATGTTAAGTATGAAAATATCAAATACATACATTTATTCCATCAAATTTAATGCAATTAATCTAATAATCATATAATGTATTATAGAATAATAAACAGAATCATGGTCAGCCCTTAATAGAAACATATCATCTGGGTAAGAATCATTTGTAGACTACAAGTTACTAAATAACAATATATAGCTCAAATTTTATTTCATCCATATAATAACATTAAATCATAGCTTTAAAAAACATACTAAAAGGACATTTAAGTAAGCTCATTTTAACACACAAGATTAAAATGTCAAGTATTCGATTTCAAATACCACATATATAAATGTTTTCCCAAAATAGTAATACACTCTCAGAACTTGGCCAAGATAATCAAAATACACCCATATATTTGATATATCAGGCTATATTTTTAAGTATTTTACCTAGTGTGAATATATATATATATATATATATATATATATATATATATATATATATATATGTATATATATATAACTAAGTCACAATCTACATGTATATCATATATGTATATATTAAGCATATACTAAGCTATGTATATTAAATGAATAGCTAATATAAACATTTAACTACATATGCATTGTAAATACCTTATACTCTATATGGACTTAATATTTTGTCCACAATCTCCATGAGTATCGCATATATAATCAAATGCATATACTTAGTTATCTAGGTAATAATTCATTAGTTAAATACAACTTAAGATAACTAGAATGTTTTAGTATTGAACTTAAACAACAATCATCATAGAAGTATTTAAAATCAAATCTAGCACTTAATATGTAAATGTACACTAATATATACTAATCAATGTAAGATTGTTTCTCACATATTTTCATAATACCAAACAATTCCAAATTTAGTGGTTTGACTAAATAAACATATAATATGTTCTGATATCAATTCAAACTCAACCAAAAAAAAGCTTTACCAATTATATTACTTCAAAATACTTAATTCAATCAATCCCTAAATTCTTTTGATGTCTTAACTCTCATTAAATATAAGCTATCTGAGTTCATTCATAAGATAAATCATATTGATCTCATTATATTTAAATAATAGAATGAATTGATTACTATTAAAACTTAGCGTATGAATCATACAATCCAAGTTGAATTGTATAAATACTAAGTAATTCATATATCTCAATGAAAAACATGATTTAAATCTTATGTCTAAGACTTAAGAATTTCCCTATATATGTGTGTGAGTTTGTGTCTGTATGCGTGCATTTTATTTGATTACATACTCATATAACATAACTCAGTCAACTATATCATATAGTCCAAATATAAGTGAATAAATATTAAGTTTATTACATCCATATATATGCGTAGTTAATAAAGAGTTTGTATTTTCTATCCAAGACTTGTAAATGTCTCATATGAGTAATTATTTAAATAAATACATAGTTTTACCAATGTTTGGATAAGGGTCTCTAAAATAACTCAACTCATCTTGAAACCATTAACTCATATATATCCAAGTGTATATGTAAATAGGCTATCACAAAAATCCAAACATGTGTGTGTGTGTGTGTGTGTGTGTGTGTGTGTGTGTGTGTGTGTGTGTGTGTGTGTGTGTGTGTGTGTGTGTGTGTGTGTGTGTGTGTGTGTGTGTGTGTGTGTGTGTGTGTGTGTGTGTGTGTGTGTGTGTGTGTGTGTGTGTGTGTGTGTGTGTGTGTGTGTGTGTGTGTGTGTGTGTAACTTAGGATATTTAAGTCATGTAGGTTTATACACATATGCCTAAATATGTATATTCATTCTTTAAACAAAATATAAAAATGAAGTAAACCCAAATTTATTTTATTATGACTATTCATCATTAAACTCAGTCGAACCCTAATACGATCTATAATATTGACCAAGTATGTGTATATACTTTAATAAAAATAAATACTTATTTATATATAACTTCAAGTTTTTATTCAACCCTAAAACACATAGAGTTCTTCCTTAACGTAGAAAATTTAAAACCCAAAAAAATTAGTCAAGAACTAGGGATTAAATTCATTTAAGGGTAAACACACAGTCCTAGCCATTTAGGCTTTAAGGCTTTAAAGATATAGGTTTGGTTTTATGGATGGCCAAGCCACCCATAGGGCCAAAACTTTATCCTTTTGTATTATTTAACAACATGAAACTACTTAAAAACCTTATGAAATCATATATAAAAATCATCCATGTATGCATTCAGTAAATTATATGCATCACCAACCTAGTAATGAACCCAACAAAGCCAAATCTAAATATTGATTTTTTCTTTGTGGTCCAATTTCTCCTTTCTCATCTCCTTAATAAAATGTCATCCCCATACTAGCCACCTCCTTCCATCTTAACATTTTGCATGTTTAATTCATGCAATGTGTTCCTCTAATTTCTATGCCAACTCATAGAGTCATTCAATAATACATTCATGCATGTCAAAAATAATAATAGTCATCATGCCCAAAATCCCTAATCTTTGTGATTACTTTTCATAATGCTTTTTAGCAAGTCATTGGCTATTTTTAACCCTAATCATCTCAAAAGTTTGAGTGATTTAAACAAATAAAAATAAAAATTATTTTATCACCTTTAAAATATGCATAATATCATTGACTTTACTAAAAGTCATCAAAACCATATTATTCTATGTTATGTCAACTAAACAACAAATCTATTAACCTTATAGTCATTTATCAAAGATTTTGACTTTCACTTAGTAATAAACATATTGCAAAACATAATGACTATGTATATTCTTTTAACAATATAATCATTGTTTAATATCATATGAGTATTAAAACCTTGGTCAACACTAAATCAAATATAATTATGTTTCCAATGATATTATTGATATCTTTTGACATTAGGGTATATAGTTATTATAAATGATAATAATCTTTTAATTATTATTATCACCTTAATCCTTCAAATCAAGTAACAGTAATATAATCCATCTATAACTTATTATAGTAATGTATACATAACAACATATTGTTATACTACATAGTTATATCCAGGACAATAGTAAGAAAGGCAAAATAAGACACAAACAGATTCTAAATAAAAGATAGAAACATCATAACTAAGGGAATATAATTATGATAACTCAATCAATCAAACAATAACATCAACAACTATTGATGCAATACACAACTAGATTAGTACCATCATATAGCTAAATCAACAATATCATCAACTAGTAATTAAGATCATAGTATGTGTGTGTGTGTGCATCAAGACATACTACAACTATCTAACTTAATCAATGAACATAAAGCATGCTGATCTACTATGGTGTGTGTGTGGGTTTCTAGCTTTTCTCTTTATCATCCCCCAATGCCTCCATCTACACCACCTTCTCACACTCTAAGGGATGGATCTATCCTACATCCACCTCACCACAATGAAGGTAGTTAGATTTAAACATAAATATATCCATCAAATATTGTTGTATAAATTAATAAACATGATTATCAAGTATAAAATATGAAAGTATAGTTAAACCATAGCTAATCAATCATGTAAATTAAACAACATATAAATATCCCATAATCAATATATGAAATAAAGATTAATCAAATAGTAATTAATCAATTAACAACCATAATAATCCATGTATCAAAAGGTTATTAATATTAGAGAGAAATCAAGATGTGACATCCTTGACCCCTAAAGCTAGTCATCATCTCGATAACACTTATTCAAACACAAGTTCTAAATTTAAAACATTATTTAATAAGAAATAACATAATATGTAGAAATAAATAAAGTAAGAAAATATGGAAATAACCTTTAAAACTTTTCATAACCTTCTTAAGTGACATTATCTTTAGAAAATTGGTCCCACTAGACATTGCACTATGACACTTCTCTATTACACAAACTAAGTTTGCAAGTGTCACTTATTCTATTAGTTCTAAAATGACCACCTTGAGATCATTCCAATCCAACACATGTGAAGGATTAGAAACATACTTTTGAATATAACACACATGGAATATGTTATACAAAAGAGCTAGAGTTGGTCGTAAAGCAAGCCTATACTCTACAGGATTGACCACTTCCAAAACCTCAAAGGGTCCTACATATCTAGGTGAAATTTTCACTAACTTCCCAAACTTAATTAAGATTTTTTTAGGCTTAACCCATAAAAACACTTTATCACCTACAAAAAGCTAACTTGTTATTCTCTTTAGATTAGCATAACTTTTATATCTATCATTGCCCTTTGCTAACCTCTACCTAATTGTCTTGACTTGTTCTTCCATTTCTAGAAGCATCTCAGGTCCAAAGGCTACCATGTCCTCTAACCTATCTCAATTGATTGGTGTTTTACACCTCCTTCCATATAATGTCTCAAATGGATCCATCTTCAATCTTGATTAGTATGAGTTGTTGTAATCAAACTCAATAAGTGAAAGGTAATCCTCCCACTTGTATTGTTGATCCAGGCAATACATAAGAAGGCTATCTTTTAAAACTTAGTTAATTCACTTTGTCCATCCATCATTTTTTGGGTGATAAGTAGTGGTGAAATTTAATTATATACTCAGATTTGAATTCAAAATCAACCAATATGGAAATTTAATTATGTACACAAGTTCTAAATTTAAAACATTATTTAGTAGAAAATAACATAATATATAGCAACAAATAAAGAAATAAAATATGGAAATAACATTTAAAACTTGTCATAACCTTCTTAAGTGACATGATCTTTAGAATATTGGTCACACTATAAAATGCACTATGATACTTATCTATTACACAAACCAAGTTTGCGAGTGTCAATTATTCTATTAGTTCTAAAATGACCACCTTGAGATCCAAAACCTATAAATCATTCCAATCCAACACATGTGAAGGATTAGAAACATACTTTTGAATATAACACACATGGAATATGTTATACAAAAGAGCTAGAGTTGGTGGTAAAGCAAGCCTATACTCTACAGCATTGACCACTTCCAAAACCTCAAAGGGTCCTACATATCTAGGTGAAATTTTCACTAACTTCCCAAACTTAATTAAGATTTTTTTAGGATTAACCCATAAAAACACTTTATCACCTACAAAAAGCTAACTAGTTATTCTCTTTAGATTATTATAACTTTTATATCTATCATTGCCCTTTGCTAACCTATACCTAATTGTCTTGACTTGTTCTTCCATTTCTAGAAGCATCTCAGGTCCAAAGGCTACCATGTCCTCTAGCCTATCTCAATTGATTAGTGTTTTACACCTCCTTCCATATAATGCCTCAAATGGATCCATCTCCAATCTTAATTAGTATGAGCTGTTGAAATCAAACTCAATAAGTGAAAGGTAATCCTCCCACTTATATGTTGATCCAGGTAATACATAAGAAGGATATCTTTTAAAACTTAGTTAATTCACTTTGTCCATCCATCAGTTTTTGGGTGATAAGTAGTGGTGAAATTTAATTATGTACTTAGATTTGAATTTAGAGTCAACCAAAATCTAGAATTAATTATTGGATCTCGATCCAAAATGATCTTTTGTATAAATCCATGCAATCGATACACCTTTTTTACAAATATCTTCACAAGCATAGGTGCATCATATATCAAGTTACCTGGTATGAAGTGAACTACCTTGGTTAGTTTGTCAACTATAACCAAGACCATATCATGTTAGTTCTATGATAATGGTAACACTTGGACAAAGTCCATGATAATCATTTGTCACTTCCATTTTGTTATATTATGTGAATATAATAATCTATTTAGATGCTCATGTCTAGCTTCCACATGCTAATATTCCAAACAATGAGACACAAAATACATTACATCTTTCTTAATTCATTTTTATAAATAGAGTGGTCTTAACTCATCCATGAGCTTGGTTACACCTATATGTCCTAAATATGGGGAATTGTATAATTTCTTTAGCATCATGATATTTATATTCTCTCTATCAGGCACATACATCCTACCATTATAACTCAAAATACCATCATTCTCTATCTTGAATCCTTTATACCTAGGATTTTGAGCATTCTTTAACAATTATTTCTTAACATAATCATAGAATTCATCTCTTGGAAAATACTTCTAATAATAACCACAATTGTTATGTACCTTTTATGGTTTAGAGAATCAATAAATCTATTCTAATTACCTATGATATAATTAATATCAAAATCATAATCAGATATTAACTCTAACCATCATCTCTGATAAACATGTAGGTTTGGTTGAGTGAAGATTTACTTGATTCCCAAGTTTTTAGTATTGAGCTCAAATGGTTTTCCCAAAAGAGAATGCCTTCAAGGCATGCATAATTATATCAAGTTATAGATCATGAAAGGCATAATTAACCTCATATGGCTTCAATTTCCTAGACTTGTATGTTACAACTAAACCATCATACATAATAATTCCTTGAATTCCATCCCTAGATGCATCTATGATCACTAAGAATTGACCATTAGGATTGGGAACTATTAGCATTGGTGTTGAATGAAGCCTCCTTTTTAGCTCCTAAAAGGCTATCTCACACTTATCTAA
The DNA here is from genome assembly GCA_037957365.1 of Torreya grandis. Classification (NCBI taxonomy): domain Eukaryota; kingdom Viridiplantae; phylum Streptophyta; class Pinopsida; order Cupressales; family Taxaceae; genus Torreya; species Torreya grandis. Next base: position 1,935,999 of record JARHVA010002154.1, read on the forward strand.
CCAAATAAAAATTTGATTCTTCTACTCAAGAGAGGTAATTAGATTCACTATCTTAGATAAATTTAAACCAAATTTTCCTATAAAAGCCTGCTAATCCCATGAAACTCCTTACCTCATGCACATTCTTTGGCACTGGCCATTCCATTATGGATCCTATCATTTTTGAATCTACTAAAATATCATTTGTAGAGATAATATGTCTCAAATAATACACTTTATTTTTTAAAAATACACACTTGAAAAACTTTTCATACAACCTATACTTTCACAAATGCTATAAAACTAGTTCTAGATGTTGAAGATGTTTTTCCTCATCCTTAGAATATATGAGGATGTCATCTCTAAAGACAAAAACAAAAAAATCCAAATAATCTCTGAATGCACTATTTATGAGATTCATAAATGTTATAGGAGTATTTGTCAACCCAAAAGGTAACACTATGAACTCATATTACCCATACCAAAGTTTGAATGTTATTTTTTGAATATCCTCATCACATATTATCAATTTATGATACCCTACTATAAGATCAATCTTAAAAAATATGAGTTCTCCTCACATCTAATCAAAAAGATCATCAATGCATGGAAACAGATATTTATTCTTAATCATCACCTTGTTCAACATCTTGTAATCAATACATAGGTGAAGAGTAACATCATTCTTCTTGGTGAAGATAAATTATGCACCCCATGGTGACACACTTGGTTGCATCATCCCTTTCGATAACAACTCCTAAAGTTGATCCTTTAACTCAACCAATTTGATAGTTGTCATCATGTATGGTGACTTAGACTACAATTTTGATCTAGGTATGATATCAATTGATAAATCAAACTCATGTTTGGGTGGAAATCCAAGTAATTCCTCTAGAAATAGTCTTAAAAGTTCCTTAGAAAATTATAATCCTTGATGGATGGTTCGTTAGGTTCCTCCATCTCATTTATATTAATGATTAAACACCTGACATCCCTTATTATAAGATTTATTGATTTGAATTTTAGAAATCTACCTAAGCTTCAACTCCCTTTTCTCACCTTGAAATTATGTTTGATTTCTAAAATCATCTTGACACTCAACCTTTTTTAGATAGTAGTCAACCTTAGCTTTATGTGTTGTAAGCCAATTGACTCCTAGAATCACATCATATGATGCTAGTGGTAAAATATATAGACCTACTAAAATAGTAACTTCAAGTAACCTAATATTAGCTTCGACTAAACACTTATCAACCTTGACTTTTGACTCCCTCCCATACTATAATGACCATGAATTTTCCATAACTCTAGCTTTTCTAAATAATTTACTAAGAATTCTAGGAATAATGAAACATTTTTTAGCTCCCATGTCAATCAAAATAAAAATTAGATGATCAAATAAAATACCTAATAGTTATATGAGTGAAGCTTAATACTCAGCCCAATGATTTTCAATAGCTACATGAATTTTATATTGAAATGTACCTTGTTGAAGAGTAAAACCCTTATTCTTTTAATTGTCATGAGTACACTCTAAAGAATAATGGTCATCTCCACAAATGAAGTAACCTCTAATTAGTCCTTTCCTATCAGACTATTGGTTTCCCTTAAAACCATTACCAGGTTTTATGTTCCCTGAACCACTACTAAACTTCACATTCTAGTTCTTGAACTGACTCTTAGAGTCTCCACTCCTCTGTTTCCAGTTCCTATTTTTGAAATTTGGTTTAGAACTTCCAAACTCTTTGTTAAACTTATCTCTAACTTGGGAAAAATATTTTAGTTTCTATTCTTGCTTGACTACCTTCTTAAAGACCTCATCCATGGTAGATGGGCCATGCACATCTACTTCACAACCAATTTGGCCTTTTAATCACATGATGAATTTTATGATCCTGAACCTCTCATTCACCTAATAATGAGGTACATATATAAAGATCTTGGTGAATTTCTCCCAATATTCATTCACTAATAGGTCTCTTTACTTAAGATTCTAAAAATTTATAAGCTTCTAATTTAAGTATAGTTTTGGAAGCCATCATTAACTAAATAATGTCATAAATTGTTCTCAAGTAGTGATGGTAGATTCAAGGTTCATATTGAGATTCTTATTTTTCCACCAAGCTACTACTTCACCAGTAAGTTGATATTATCTACATACTTCTTTGGTGACTTTAGATTAATTTCAGATCTCAAAATATTTCTCTATTTCTATCATCCATTCTTGAGCTCCATCTCCCAATACGGTTTCATTAAACTTGGGTGGATTCAGCTTTTTCATGACACATGTTAACTCTTCAGCTACTCAAGCTCTTGTATCTTGTGGCACTTCCTCATGCCTCTAATATTGAGGATGATCATGCTCGGTAGGATTCTCTTGAAGCTATTCCTAAGCATTATCCTCTACATGTCCATGCACTTCCTATTTTAGGGCCTTGATTTAGTCCCTAGTCTCTTGCATGGTTGTGAGGATTTGATCTAACATTATAGCTTGCTTAGAGGCAAATTGATTCAAATCAACAAGGGGATTGGTATTCAAATTACCTTCACCTCCTAATCTATCATGCACCTTTATTATTCATAATTAATAAGAGAATAAGTTTATATTATCAGACACATTAACTCCTAAAGTTTGAGCCTTAGCTCTGATACCACAATGTAACACCATTAGGTTCTACTAGAATAGAGTAAATTTTGTTTTAATTAATTACACATATTCATCTAATAGATTTCACCATGAGAAACCTAACTCGGTGATATTTAACTAAATGTATTATTTTTGTTAAACCCAAAAGGTTTATAGCTAATCTATTTACCTAATGATCATCATGATAATGATTAAAAAACATGAACAATGTTGAATAAATAATCAAGATTGCATTATTTCATTAAAATAATAGTACAATTTCATCCACAGCTAATATAACATTATAACCATTATTGTAGATGTACAAATGAATAAATAAAATAGTTTTAGCAATACATAATGTCTCAATAAATAATAATACAATGATATAAAGCTCCATAGAGCATGAGTCTCCACAAATCAAGTATCCATCAGTAATATCAAGTGTAGTCTCTAGTATATTATTATTGTAAGGAAGGAGATCATAATTCAAGTAGTTTTACACACCAACCATGGACCATTGATCCCCCACACTATCTCTCAATAAGGGAATGTCCCTCCCTTCACAGATGGGTAGAAAATGATGGTGTGGGAATTCAGAGTGACAAACTAGAACCCATGTGCTATAAGATAACTAATACATGATTTATACCATAAATAAATCCATTCTATCATAATAACATACAAACATGTAAATTATATCAAACACATGAAATGACAATGTTTAACTATAAACATTATTTTGGCCAAAGTTTTCAAATAGTTAATGATCTATAGGATCAGTCAATCTCATACACACCACTTGATCATATTACACCTCATCTTGAGTTGATGGAATTAATTAAGCTATTGGAATTCATATACTACTTATTTATTGTCATAAATGTGAGATTTGGTTAATTATATAATAATATAAAAACCAACTAGATTCAATCAAAATATTCCTTATTAGTAGATATAAAATATGTTAAAGAATGGAAATATAAAAAACATACATTTAGTCCATAAAAATTAATTTAATGAATCTAATAATCATCTAATTTATTATAGAATCATATACATCCCTCAGTAGAAACATACCATCCAAATAAGAATCATATCTAGACTACAAGTTACTAAATAACAATACGTAACTCAAATGTTATTTCATCCATATAATAACATTAAATCGTGGCATAAAAACAACATACTAAAATTAAGTTTAAGTAATCTAATTTTAACATACAATATTAAAATGTCAAGTATTCAATTTCAAATACCACTTATATAATTTTTTTCCCAGGACAGTCATACACACTCAAAACTCAACCAAGATAATCAAAATACACCCATATATATTTGATATATCATGGTATATTTTTAAGTATTTTATCGAGTGTGAATATATATATATATATATATATATATATATATATATATATATATATATATATTATAACTAAGTGACTATTTACGTATATACCATATATGTATATATTAAGCATATACTCAACTATGTATATTAAATGAATAGGTAATATAAACATTTAACTATATATGCATTGTAAATACATTATAATATATATGGATTTAATATTATATCCATAATCTTCATGAGTATCATTTATATAATCAAATGCATATACTTAGTTATCTAGGCAATAATTCACTTTTTAAATACAATTTAAATAACTAGAATGTTTCTGTATTGAACTTAAACAACAACCATCACAAAAGTATTTAAAATCACATCAAAAAATTAATACATAAAATTATATTGATATATACTAATCAACTTAATATTATTTCTCACATATTTTCATAATACCAAACAATTCCAAATTTGGTGATTTGACTAAATAAACATAGAATGTTCAGATATCAATTTGAACTCAGCCAAAATAAAGCTTTACCAATTCTATTATTTATAAAGACTTAATTTGATCAATCCCTAAATCCTTTTGATGTATTAATTCTCATTCAATATAAGCTATCTAAGTTCATTCATAAGATAAATCATACTGATCTTATTATATTTACATAATAGAATACATTGATTACTAGTAAAACTCAACCTATGAATTATATAGTCCAAGTCAAATTGTATAAAGACTAAGTAATTCATATATGTCGATGAAAATTTTGATTTAAATATTACGTCTAAGACTTAATAATCATGTGTGATGAAAATTTTGATTTAAATATCATGTGTGTGTGTGTGCGTGGGCATGTTCGTGTGTGCGCGCGCACACGCGCGCGCGCGTGTGTGTGTGTGTGTGTGTGTGTGTGTGTGTTTGTGTGTGTGTGTGTGTGTGTGTACATATACATATATATGTGTGTGTATATGTATGTATGTATATTTATGTATGTATGTGTGTGTGTGTATACATACATACATACACACACATACATACACACACATACATACATAAATATACACATATATACATGTGTGTGTGTGTGTATGTGTGTGTGTGTATAGTGAAAATTGAATTGAATAAAGACTTTGTTTATTACATCCATATATATACATAGTTGAATACAGAGTTCATAATTTCTGTCCAAGCCTTGTAAATGCCTCATATGAGTAATTATTTAAATGAATACATAGTTTTACAAACATTTCAATAAGGTTTTCTAAAATAACTCAACTCATCTTGAAACCATTAACTCTTATATATATCCAAGTGTATGTTAAATCTTTCTCCTTGATCCAATTCCTCCTTTCTCCTCTCCTCAGTAAAATATCATCCCCATACTAGCCACCTCATTCCATCTTAATGATCTACATACTTAATTCATGCAATTTTTTCCTCTAATTTCTCCTTCAACTCATAGAGTCATTTAAGACTATGTTCATGTATGTCAAAAATAGTAACAATTATCATGCCCAAAAATCCCTAATCTCCATGATTAATTTTCATAATGCATGTTATCAATTCAATGGATGTTTTCAACCCTAATCATCTAAAAAGTTTGAGTGATTTAAATAAATAAAAATTATTTTATCATCTTTGAACTATATCATCGACTTCACTAAAAGTCATCAAAACTATATTATTCCATGATATGTCGACTAAACAATAAGTCCATCAACCTTATAATCATTTATCAAAAAATTTGACTTTCACTTAGTAATAAACATATTTCAAAACATAATGACTTTGCCTAGTCTTTTAACAATATAATCATTGTTTAATATCATATAAGTATTAAAACCTTGATCAACACTAAATAAAATATAATGATGTTTCCAATGATATTATTGATATCTTTTGATAATAGGGTATATAATTATTATAAACAACAATAATATTTTAAGTATTATCATAACCTTAATCCTTTAGATCAAGTAACAACAATATAATCGTTCTACAACTTACTATAGTAATGTATACATAATAACACATTGTTATACTACACAGGTATATCTAAAATAGTAGCAAGATAGTGGTAAGGCAAAATAAGACACAAACAAATTTCAAAAACATGATATAAATATCATAACTAAGGGAATATAAGTATGAAAACTCAATCAATCAATCAATAACATCAATAATTATTAATGTAGTACACAACTAGATTAGTACCATCATACAGCTAAATTAACAAGATCATCAAATAGTAATTAAGATCACAACAGACATATATATATATATATATATATATATATATATATATATATATATATATATATATATATATATATATATTACAAAACATAATGACTTTGCCTACACTTTTAAAATTATAATCATTATTTAATATCATATAAGTATTAAAACCTTGGTCAACACTAAATCAAATATAGTGATGTTTCTAATGATATTATTGATATCTTTTGATAGTAAGGTATAAAATTATTATAAATTATGTTTCTAATGATAATAATATTTTAAGTATTATTATCCCTTAATA
>JARHVA010002154.1:1947500-2100000 GCA_037957365.1 Torreya grandis
CAAAAGTCTCCACCTACATATCACTCTTAGTTCATTCTTTCTCCCACCACATGCACAAATAACAACAAACTCAAATATTTAAAATTGTATTTTTAGAGTGATCTCTAATGCATTGAATAAATTATGTTTCAAATATTCACTTTTTAACACAAGAAGATATAGCTATTAAGATCATATTAAAATATGAATAATAATTTATCCACCTTATAGAGCTTGAAATTATTGTCCTATATGTGAATGATAATAGTGATAGGAAGACTTGTAGCTTCACACCATGCCTACTGCACTTCTTCTTGATGTATTCATCTCATTTATAAGACAAAAATTATTTGCACATAGAACCACACTTCACATAGACATTTTTGTGCTCTTAACTAAAATGCATTAGTACCATACTTCACCTCATATCCCCAACAAATACAAATTTATATCATATAAAACTTTCATAAATAATAAAACCCATATAATAGTTTATATCATCATCCTTTTTCAAATTGAATTGGATTCATTAAGAATCCTAGAGGAAAATTCATAACACCACTTTACAGTATCATAATTATATTATCAATAATAGTAGATTCATCATTAGTAGAAGTAGTCATGTTTGTAGCTTTCTCATATGTCACAATTTTCACTCCTTACTTCAGGAATCCTGGAATATCCACCTCATCTATTATATGTGTTAAATATTTTGGATTGGAAACCAAATAAAGAATGGGAATGCCATAAATATTAGTTTGTAAAATAGATGTAGTAATAAGTGACATGTGACTAGGATCACTTAAATAGAACTATAAAGGTTTTAGAAATCATTTTGGAGTAAATCAAAATGGTGTACCACCACTTATGGTTACATCCTTAGGGAATATGTAAGTGAACTACTTTTCATGATTTAAAAATTAATCCTCAAACCTTTTTATGGCCCATGCCACACAAATTCAAATGTTACACATCTTTCTGAAATCAAATACTCTACTACATTCCCCAAAATATCTTGGGCCTAAGAATCTCTCATTGACTTCATAGTTGCTTTATACTCTTCTAGTTTTGAAAGAAAGTCATTAACTTTAGATGGTGTAGAAATGAGTGAACTATGAAAATATGTCCCTATTTTTATAGAGTATCTTTGGATGTTCTTTAGTTCTCTATCAAATGATGAATAACCATTTGAGTGTTACAAATGGATCTCATAGTTTTAGACTCTAGTAATGGCTTCTGAAAGTAACACACCTTGAAACTACATAAATCCTAATATTTACATTGTCTAAATCATTAAAATAATTATTATTATGAAATGGCATAAAATTTGGGAACTTGAACAACTAAGCAAGAATTCAAGTGTATGTCTAGAATTTGAATATCATTATCATGACCTATTGTTTCCAGGTTCATGAATACATATTTTCTTTATGAAACATTGTAACATGTAGTTCATAATTTATTTGAACTTAAATTGTCAAAGGAGATAATTTAACCCTACAAAAGTTTAAATTTGGAATGAAACATAAACCTAGAGATAGATCATGTTATTACCCCTATGATGATCTGAAATAATTTCAAATAATTGTAACTTTATACCAATAGCACTTCTTACAAAAATATGCCAACCATTCTATTTGCATAGAATTAGAATCACCACAATCATTTTTGCTATTAATTATGTCATTGTTAGGATTGTCAATACCACCATTTTTTTTATAAATAATAACATGAAGAGATTCAATATCACTAAAGAATATGTAGTTATTCCCATACTATTTATTGATCCTACCTTCCTTGCCCTTCTTGTAGTATTTATTTATAGTTTCAATTTTTTTACTTACTTTCACATTGAGTACCAAAATAGAAAATTTATTGGTAAGAATATGACAAACAAAAAAATATGACACTCAACTATGGATTATATAGACTATACACACCAAATAAATAACACCAAAATAAATTTATATGCAAAATCATTTCTATAACTTTACCCAAATAATAGGATATCTAAAAAATAGCAAAACCACCCAAATTCCTTATGGGCTCAATAACCCAAAATAGGGAGAAGGATAAAATACCAAAACAAAAAATATGGGTTTTATTAGACACACGCACACACACAATAGTAAAATGGAATGGAAAATAAATACAATCCAAAATGAATAGAAAGGGAAACTATTTACAAAAGAACAAAAAAAAGATTAAATAAAGCCATTAATGGGCTGGGAAAAGTATAATCCTTTGAAAGACAAAATATGGCATAATAAGGACATCATTTATAAATATAAAAGTAAGGATATCAACATGTTTTTTATTGCATCCATGGGAAATATATGAGCCATGGGGGGAAAGATAAACACCAATTCAAACAATTTACCTTGCAAAACTAGAATGTAAAAATTATTCATGTTTTTTCTCATGAATGTAAAAGGTTTGATTTGACTTGAAAATTGAAACACAAACAATGAGAGACATACCTCTAATACCTTCACCTATTGTCTTCTCTTGGGACTCTTCAACCATGAATGGATGAACCAAATCCTTCATAGGTGCTTCCAAATGTGAGCTTGGGGTAAAAACCTCTTAGCACTCCAAATGGATGAAAATTTATTATAGATTGCTTCTTTTTTATTCTCCAAAACTTATTATGTGCTCATGATCAACATCATTACACACATTCTCTTCACCAATATTAATCCCACTACCTTCATGAATCATCATTTTTCCATACATTCTTCCACTTGAGTTGAATTTTAGTTGGGCATTCTTATTTCATTTTTTACTTATACGGCTCCATATAAGTTTTAAAAAATAATAAACTCTTTCATTATCATCAACAATATCATGGATTTGATCTTCTTTGAAGGCCAATATGAAGACAAAAATATTTTTTATTGTATCATCATTTGTATAAACCCAACTAGACCCTAATTTGGGTTCATTTGAAACTATATCTCTTATATTTTTTATTCATTTTTTTCATTTTTCCACTTGATGTTTCCCGAGTATGCATACTTTTTTTCAGTTGAAACCTCTTCATCTCTGTAAATAAAATCATACCATTGGTAGCAATAGAAAAATCATAAAACTATAAGCATGGGATACATTCCATCATCTCAAGAAATATTTTGAATGGATTTACCAATATTCTTTTTCAAGGTGAATATTCCCTTAAAAATATAAGAATCAAAAGCACCATTTTGATCTCTAGTAGAGCCACCAAAACCTATTGGTGTAAAATTTGGTCATGTTAGCTTTGTGACTCACATAGTAGGAAGCAATGTAAACTCACCAATAGTTAGAGATATCACCATGGAGAATGTTGATTCTCCTCTGCATTTGAGACAACCAATTCCCTCTTGAGATATGAATAATTTGAAGTTTTTTTTTTTTACCCAAAATCACAAAATCAAACAAAATAAAAAGAGAAAAGAGGAGAAATCCACAGTGGGATAAAAGTAGAGAACCATCTGGATAACTCAAGAATAAATAATAGAAATGGAAATCCTTCCTCTCACACAAAATGAACATAGGAGCAGTAGGGGTTTTAGGAATAAAAGGGGACATTTTGAAGCATAAAGTCTTCACACAAACTAGATTACACATAGTACAATTTTTCCTTAAGATCAAACATGCATAAATTTGTGAACATCAAGAAAGCTCATAAATGGGGTATTAAATTCAAAGTTTGGAAACACCACAGGTTGCACATAATCAAAAAGATGCAAAAATTTAATAGAGCCTTCATCTACAAATAGAAATTAATATTTCATAAATAAAGGAAATTAAAATATAAAAACACCCAAGAATAATTTCACTGACTTTCTTGTATTTCAATATTCCAAACTAGAAATTGCATGACTCCACACCAAGTTGTACCTAGCTCTCTCCAAGAGGTTACAAGAAAGAAGAACCTCTACAAATCTAGATTTTTTCCTTTTTGTACAATTTTTTCCTTAACTTATAATATGAAAATCCATTCATTTGCCTCTCTTTTGATTTTATAATTTAGTCAAATTCACAATATTAAAATTGACTTTTCAATTTAAATTTGCACATAATATTAATTCTAAAAATAATTAAGCTATCACATGACCAAAAAAAGTATAGTCATTTAATGCATTTAATTAATTTCAATTAATTATAAAATAATTAATAACATAATTTAGTCAATTAATTTTTTGTTGATCCCATAACATCAAATCTATAAATTACTCCATGTGGGATAGTCAAAAAGGTTGCCTTGTCTATTGGGCAGTCATGTGAAATATTATGAAAAATAAGACAATATGCATCACTACAATAGGTCACCATTAGATAAATCATCTATGGCATATCATGTTGAGGTAATACATCATTTAATATATCATGATGCACTCTCTCTACCATGGATGACCACCTAGCCTCCTTTTCTATAACATCTATAAAACATAAACTAAATAAACATCATATCTCACATATATAAATCTAAAATAGTACATATATCTAACATGTAAATTGATCTATCACAAACTCAAAAAAATACAAATTGCTTACCAATAATATCCCCATCGACTCACCCATAAAGTACCTCTTATGAATAATGGTTTTATGGTGGTGCAAAGCCTCTATAATGAAAAATCTAAATCACATAAGCATGATGTAGTCCACTATGAATCTGCATTACAATCAGTAAACTTAGTACAAGATCCACTTTAGGATCTCCTTATATATCTCCTTGTATATCTCCATGTGGTGGTTCCTATGGTGGTGTATATGGTTATGTACATGATTGTATTAGAACCTACCTCCATCTCTATCTCCACCATGGTTAGTCTAATATCTATTTTTTATAATAATAATCACATCTCTTACTCTTATAGCTACTTCTAGATCCCCTAATTGTCATCAGTTTCACTACCCCCCATGTCTCATTTGGTATGGTCATATGATAGGAACATCTATTGGTATTCTTGTACCCCTTACACTATGATGTTCCTTCACATGTCATGCCTAATATCTCCACACTAATATAGGAGTTTTTAGGTGTGGAAACCCAAACTATCTTTCTAAATTAGGCACTAGATGTGGATCCAATTACCAATGATAGTTACCTATAATACTTTCATGCACTTGTGCCTGAAAGGTATTTGGCCATGAGGGCTAAGTATATATTATGCCATGATACAGTTGCCAATTAATTTATCCTCATGTGATAGTATTTAATACTAGGGAATGTGGTACACCATATAATGTATGATATTATTCCCATCATCATACACATGGTAGGACAACATCCACTACATGTGGAAACCCTGTAGGCTAATACATTTGGAACCTCTCATAAATCCAACTACATAACAAAATAGTAGGGCCCATCATCATTTTACCTCATGATAAAATAATATATAAATTATGCACCAATTTCACCTAAATCATTGATCCCAAATCATAAATCATGCCCTGATATAACATGGTCTAGAGTAATACAATAATATATAGTGGCACCTTCCCATCTAACTTGTGACATATCATACGAGTTATCACAATTCTAATGATGGACTTATAGATATATATAATAGATGACACATATACATTAAATAGGTACACATTTAATATATCCTAAGTATATATCTTAGATTAAATCACTTATAATTTGAAGTCTCACCTCTCTACATATCTCTCCATTATATCACATGACATAGACAGGCCTACAATTAAGAGTCCTAGATATCAATGGACATCCTCAAGGGTAATAACTAACTCAATGGTATCCCCATCCACCACCCACCTAGTATTATTATATATATATATACATGGTAACTAACTCCATACTAATTGGAATCCACCACATCTCCATAATACCATCAAAACCTAAGGTAGCCAACTAAGCTTGATCCACCATAGATAATCTCTCAAGTAGATATAGTAACCAAACCATATCCATTAATCTCCAAATTTTTGATCATTTCTACAAAATATCAAACATTAAAACACCTATTATCTCTTTATCCCAAATAATAAACAAATATACTCAAAAACTCAAAAATATAAGTAATTAACAAACTTAACTACTTCATCAACATATTTTGCCTTTTTTACCAGTCCTAACTATGTCGATTGACTTTTATACTGACTCAACCACACATTTATTAATGTCCTACTATATTGGCCACATTTAATACTATGCCATCCACCTAAATTTTATACACAGTTAGTCAAGGCATACACCATCGGTTGACTTTCTAAAATCTAACTAGGTTGGCCATTTTTCTTCTAAGTGGCTACCTAATTTTTATATATGATTGGCTATGGCATACACCATCAACCACCTTACCTAACCTACTATGTCGTCCACCCTCTATACTAGGTCAACCACCCCTTCATTTTATAATGTCGGCCATAACATATGTCATCAACCACCCTTTAGCTTTTAACTAGATCAACCACTTTAAACTTGATCAATCATTATAATGTTATATTAGATTAGACACCTACTACAAAGTTCTCCACCTATTCAAAATCATGAAAACCAACTAAATTGGCTAGGTTGATCTTATTTAAATTGCATGATGATTTTTAAGTAGTTTGTCATTAATGCCCTAGACCTAATTTTTCAAAATTGGATTCTTACCCACTACCCCTCGTAATTTTTACTCTATTATTAATTTTTTTGTATAAATTTTTGTTATATGGTTTCCTAGTTCATTTTAATCCCAAAATTCTAAAAAAAATGTAATAAATTCATCTCATACCTAGACTATCTATGTAACAGCTATAATACATCTCTAATGTATTTACTTCATCATTATTGCACCATCATCTCTCTTTATACTCAATTAGGATAGTTAGATATTTGATAGTCAATAATCACAAATGCACAAATAAATAATAATTTCCACCTTTTATAGTAAAATTTTAAAAATTCCAAAGTTTCAATTATTTACTGATAAATTTTGTATTTGGCTCATAACTTTATTTATGTAAACTATTTTGACAAACTAAAAAATGTTCTAGAATCCTAAAAACATAGAGAATTTTTTAGTATTAACCACATGTTTTTGTAAAAAAATCAAATTTTATCTTATTTTCCAGGTTCATCTCTAATTCCACATAATGGACACCTCTTCCATCCACTTCTCATGCAACTCCTATTAAACAAGAAGGTAAGTGAAGGTATATATCTATCAATTATTTAATTTCATTTACTTTCCAATTTATACTAAAATTTCTTAGTTCAATTTTATGTGTTGTTATGTTCTTTCTTGAAGCATCATCCCATGTTAAACCTACATGACACGTGATGAGATTCGAGTGGGGGATATGTATACACATAATATTTTTAAACTTTATCATTTACTAGAATTTTTTCTCTTTCAATAACCTATCAAGTTTAAATATCTTTGTGCATGCCTTAAAGGGTAAACTAGGAAAGGGGTAGGTATACCATGGGTGCTTTACAAGATTGTGGGTCAACTCTATCATTACCTAAACCCATTACAAATCCTATGTATCCAACTCCCTAATAGATCCAAACCCTATTTACACATTCCATAATCATTTTTAATTACAAATATCCCATGACTAATCAAACTCCATATTTTCCTACTAATTCAATTATGTTTATCTTGTTATAAAATATTAAGTACACATTACAAAATTAAGTTAGCCTGGCTGACTTAGATTAAGACCTAACATTAACTTTTTCTAACTAACTAGATCAAGTCGGTTGATCTTATCAGCTGAAATTTCATAAGGGGTTAAGGATTATCTAATTATATAAATACAAATCTCATTTAAATCTAATAGATAGGAATATTGATTTCTACATCATTATAGTTTATAATTCTATTAAGTCTAAATTTGAAGGAGCCATTGCTTACGGTTTACTTTGGATAAAATACTGCTTGTCTTATGGGAAGACTTGGATGTAAAGTAGGTTTATTTTAGCCTAGAGATCATTTATATAGTGTGATCATTACAAATCCACAACAACCTCCTACAAAGCACCTTTAATCAAGGGAGATATTGAACAGGTTTGCCCAAGGTAAGTATTCCTAACTCTTATTATTTTATTTGATAGATAAGTATTGTATAAGTAATATGTGTTTAATGTATCCCTCCTTGTTTATATTACCTATATGCATAAATTTCGTTTAAACATAGGGTTTTCTTTACTTTCCATTTTCCACTTTAGTTTATTTATCTTCCCATTTGCTTACCATGATCCCTTGATTATTTGTTTGTGTTTAATCATCCCTATTTTTTCCATAAGCTTTGGTGAGCATTATATTAGTTTTATTTTATGTAATTAGACATAGCTAGGTTTATTACATAATGTCATTTTCCTAAACCTTTCCTTTGGTTTTGTGTGGTAAGAGATCCCTTGGTTAGGTTTAGCATATCCAATTTGGTCATGCTCTTGATATAAATAGTATTTTAATGGATTCTAGTTGATTAATTTATTCGATCTTGGATTTACTAAGTCAGATAAGATGTAGATGTATCTTAATTTTTTTTCATACACTTTCAAATCAAATATTATGGATTTATAAGGATCACACTATAAAAATCATCTCTAGGATAAAAGACTCCTACTTTGCACCCAAGACTTATTACAAGACAATTAGTCTTATTTCCAAGGTAAACCTTAAGCAATGGATCCTTCAAATGTGAATTTATAAAAAATATGAACTGTAATTATGTGAAAATTAATGTTCCTCTTATTGGATTGAAATGATCCTTGTATTTATAACAATGGATAAGTCTTAACCCTTCTAGAAATTTAGTTGATGAAGTTTACCAGTGTGACCCAGTTTGTTAGATTAGTTATTGTTAGGCCTTAAACTAAGTCATCCAGATTGAATTAGTTACATAACATTTGCTTAAACATTTATAACATGATCAACCCAATTGATTTAGTATGAAAAGAGGGTGTTTTCTTAGTTAGGGGTTATTTGAAAATATAAATTATTTGGGAAATGTGTAAATGGAGTTTATATTGCTTAGAGATTTGGATGGTTAGGATATGTAATAGGTTTAGGTAGTTATATATTTGACCAACAATATTTTGAAACACCAATGGTCTACCCATTTTTTTCCTAGTGCACCCTTTAAGGTGTATACTCAAAGAGATTGAAACTCGATAAGTTATTGCAAGAGAGAAAGTGTCAATAAATGAAAAAAAATTAAAAATATTATGTGTGTATATATATATATATGCCTCAATTTAATATCCTCATGTGTAACACAAGTGTAATAGGGGATGGTGCTTCGAGAAAGAACATAGCAACACATAATGTTGAGTTAAAAAATTATAGTAGCAAGTCAAAAATAAATAATAGTATAGATTTTTTTAGAAATAATTGAAAGTACCATATACATACCTTAACTTACCCTTATCATTGAATTATTGCATATTATGTTTTTAATCTTGATCATGAAGGATGAAATAACTACTTTGTATAAACCCTAAGGATACAAGGCTAAAGAGCAAAAATAAACAATCACAAGGAAATAAAAGTAAATGAACACTTTCATAACTAAATAATTCACTTGTAAAACTAGTAAGCTAGGATGAAAAATGCTAAGTTAGAATGAAAATACCAACAAAAATTATCAAAAGATGTAAAATTAGGTAACCAAAAAGCCAAGGCTACAAAATGACCAACAAAGTAAAAAATGCATCCTAAGTAAGAAAAGTAACAAGCCAAATCAAACCAAGGACACATGAAACTAAATAATTGAACTAATATTGATGTAAGATAATTAATAATACATACTCAAACAAAGATGTAAAAATAGTAGGAACATATACAACACTAAGGAAAGATAAGTAACAAACCATATTCAATCAATAATGAAAAAAACATAAAAAGAAAAATAAAATGAAATGTCTTGCAGAAAGGTGAAAAATAAATTTCAAAGTCCCAAACATAACCAAGGGAAATATGAGAATTATAAGACCATGATGAAGAAATTATCTCATAACCACTCTAAGATGTAGCTTATTTTATAATGATGGATGAATTAAAACAATCATATTCTGAGCATGTATGAAAGATATGAATAATAGGGAATAGAGAAGTTGGGAAAAGATTTAGAAACAAACTTGCCTATCAAGGGAGCATATGAAATGGGTGGTGGGGTAAATAAAGGTGGTACCAAGGTGAATAATATTTATTGGAAACAAGACACTCAAATCAAGTTGGCAAGAAAAAAAGACTTTAAACATTAAGGACTCTAGATAAATCACTCTATGCACACAAATTTGGGTTAAGTAGTGAAGTATAAATATCATCCCATAAATGATATATATGCAATAAAAAGTAAAATGGACCTACCTTCCCATGACATGTTCCCTATTCCTTTGGATATCTTATAAAGTTATGAGTCTACTACAAAGATTAGGTACTTACATGACAAATTAAGTGATATTATAAATATATTTTTTAAAGTATGATACCTCCTATCCTAATCTACTATCCTACCACACACCAATGGACCTTGGATCTATCATGATGCCAACTTTGGAGTTTTAGATTTAACTAGAATAGGATATGTGCCTGATAATAATCACATATTCTAGTGTGATTTTAACTTTTGAATTTTTTTTTTTGCCTTTTTATCATTACCTTTTGTGTTAATGATTTTATTTTTGAATTTTATGTCTTTTATCTATTCCTCCTTTATACAGATTAAAAAAACCAAACATGGGTGTTAAAAATGATTATCACTAGAGAACTCAAATTTGGTAGCTAGGAAAAGGAATGTAGAGAGAATGGTGTCTAAGACTCTTGTATTTGCACATTAGAGAAGAATGGTAATTTGAAACTAGACTTGGTATGCCCATAGTGAAATGGAATCAGGGAGATGGTGGAAGTGAACATGGTGTTTCACTCAATTTCCTACTCTAATTATTTTTTCTTTAAAGGAGGAGAGAAATAATAGATGAGGGTTATGTACCTAGTAGAAAGTGTGTGCATTGATATCCAAATGAGGTGAGAACTCTTCTTTGGAGAGGGAAGAATGACCTAAAAATCACATAAACTTAATTAAAAATATATTAATAGAGAGATAAGGAGCTACCTGGTCAGAAACCAATCCCAAGAAAGGAATATGCTTCCTTAAATGGATGTCAGCCCTTATTCAACATCCAAGTTTATTGATAAAAAAGGAAATTACAAATAAAAGATATGAAATGATATCAATGAACAATATAAAAAGAAGACTAATCTATAGTAGGATTGATGTTATCAAAATAATGGTTCCAAAATGTAGTAGCCTTGTCAATATCCTCCTAGATTATGGCTAACTACTCCTCTATGTCCTTTGGATGGGGTGTGAGAACCACAATGCAAAGGGAAAGCTCAAAGGCTATGTCACTTTGATCAGTAAATAGAGGTTGGGGGATAATAGGAAGTTCAAAGACACTATCTATCTCATCTACAAGTCCTGGTAGGGTCATCTACATGTAATAAACAAGTTAAGGTCAGGTCCAAAAAAATTAGAAAAGTGTTCAGGTACAGGTCAAGGGATGGCCAAAAGTTTGAAAAGGTGAAAAGGAGGGTCAAAATAAAAATATATAATTTTGGGTGATAGTGACCATTAGTGGTTGGGGTGACTGGTGGAAGTTATCCTAACCATCGATGGTTGGGTGATTGGTGGTAGTTTCCATAACTGGTGATGGTTATGGCAACTTTTGGTAGTCACCTATCAAAAACTTGATGGGGAGTAAATGAGCTATAAATAGGTAACTGAGGGACCAAAAAGGTTGTATAGGTAGTTTGGGTAAGGTAAAATAGGTAGGAATAATATTTAATAGAGAACATATTTACAATAAGTAATGAAGGATAAAAATAAATAGAGAAGACAAAGTGAGGTACCTTTGCTTTGAAGAATTGGATGGTTGAATGCTTGGAGAAATGTAACCAGTGTAATGGTACTTTGATGAGAGAATCACATGGGTAGAGATTTAGGTTGTTGAATGTCTATATAAAAAATAAGAGAGTCTAGATGCACAAATTCTTGTCCCAAATCTCCTCCATGAGCCTTGTATTTATAGCACAAAACTTCTTGAACAAGGAGAAAGAGTTGCCAAATTGAGGGAGGGAAAGTTGCTAAGTTGGTCCTAGATAAGTGTGATGGACTGATAGAAATAAATCCATGAGTTCATGTATGGGAAAGTTTCCAATGTTATTAGTATAAGCTTGTTCACAATTATAATTTTCTAATTTATTGGGTGAGGGTACCTGACCGTCGATGGTTAGGTTAACTATCAATGTTCGACCCTCTAAGTTAAAAGAGGTGAAATGCAAGGTATTGATTGGTTTATTCAAGTTTGTGTGAATAAGGTTCCAATAGGTTAATAGAGTAGTTAACTAGGTTAGAGTTGAGATCCAATATCTATTGCGACAACCTAAAAAAAATGGTTTGATGGATGTTTTTAAGTGTCTACATTTTTCCCCTTTTTTATTGTGTGGCCTTAGGTCAATAAGCCATAGAAAAAAAATGGAAGGCTGATAGTCCAGGGCCAGTTGCCCTAAGTATGGGAGGAGGGTATTCCCCCTCAAACCAAGGGTCGATGAGATAGGATCGTAATTGGGTCATGGTTTGATAAAATAAAATAAGGTCAAGGTATGGAAACATGACTACACACAAGGTGAAATGAGATGCAAAGGTAAAAAAATCATGAAAAGACACAAAATGCCCAATATTGATAATAATAAGGTTGGGTTCTAGAAAAAGTGACAAGGTAACTAGTCCCCAGCATTGGTCATAGCTGACTGGGCTACGCATATCAAATATTCTAGAAAGGGTTAGTTTTTACTTAGGTATCTAGGGTAGGAAGTGCTCTCAATAAAAACATAAATGGTTGAGTTGTGCACAAAGTGGTGCAAAAAAGGTTCAACAAGGCCAAATTGGTTGAAGTGGTCAATGATGATCAAAGTAAGGTTAGTGCAAGGTGTTTGAATAGGTGTGTTTCAAAAAAAAGGCCAACATCATGATAGACATAACAAATGGGTGGATTTGTTGGGTGGGGGATGGCTGAGGTTACTCCTAATTCACAAGGCAAGAGGATGTTTCCTAGATATTCCCTTGGAAAATGCATCTAACATGGACTTTAGGCCTAATGTAGTTCTTGGGTTAGGGAGACGGTGACTCCTAGATAAGGGTAAGAGTAGGGGAAATATTTTACCCCATTAGGGTTAGGCAAGGTAAGGGTAAGTTGAAGAAGGGAATTAAGTGGAATGGAGAAATGTAGGGTGTGTCAAAAGGAAGGGGGAAGGAAATGACTAGCAATAGTTACCAAACTATCAACGGTTGGGGGGAACTAGTGGTGGGTACCTAACTATTGATGATTAGGCCAACTAATGATGTTTGCATTAGCCATCGATATTTAGGGGCAAAAATCCTTAAAACTATGACAAAACCAAGGAGGATGTAAAAATAGGTCATTATTTGTCTTATTAAGTGAAATTAGTGGAGTGTTGTGTCATTTAATAATTTGCATGTGAAAAGGATTGTTGGTGAGGTGAGTGAAGTGTCAAGATGGGAGTGATGCATAGATAATGAGATTAGGACCAAGATGAATCTAAGGGATGCACTAGTCACAAGGCATGGTTTGAGGAGGTGGCACTGATCATGGAATGAGGTGGGTATTATTGTAATATTGATAGCATCTTATTATAGTTTGTATTAAGAATTAAAAGTGTACATAGTAAGGATAATTATTGGTGAAAATAAAAAACCTAGGGTTTAGGTCAGTTATGATGGGTTGTGTTGCTAGGGAGGAAAACAAAGGTGGGGTGGGTAGAAAATGGGGTAAAATTGATGAGGGGGGGAAGAATGGGTGAAAGTGCAGGGGGAGGGGGTGTTTATGTTTATTTAGTTATTTTGGGGAGGTTGGAGGGTTGAAGCCTGCAGCGAATGGTCACCCACAAGTGACCATCATTGGTTAACCTAACTGGTACTGATTGACCCTAGGGTTATAAAATACACCAAGGGGATTGTCAATAAATTGTATAACTAATGATGGTAAAAAAAAAGGGGTTTAGGGTTAGGTTGAGGGTTTAAGATTTAGGTTTAAGGTTTAAGATATAGGGTTGAGGATTTAGGTTGAGATTTTAGGTATTTGGGGTTAGGTTTGAAGGTTTAGGATTATAGGTTTAGGGTTTAGGATTTAGGGTTGAGGATTTATGTTGAGGTTTTAGGTGTTTAGGGTTAGGTTTGAGGTTGAGGATTTAGATGGTATAAAGTATGTGAAAAAGTATGGTTTAAAATGGTGTGTGGGTGGGTGGAAGAGAAGAGTCAATATTAGGGAGAAAAATAAAGGGTAGGTAGGTGATTCAAATAGTGTTTGTCAAAGAGAAAGGTAGGGAAAGTCTATCAATTGTTTTAATTATCATGTTTAGAGGGATAGGTTACTTAATTCATGATATGGTTGTTTATAGGCATGAGAGTATTTGGGATCGTATTCTTGAGATATTCCTAGTAGTTCAAGATGCAATGACAATCGAGGATTGGCATCATATGGAGGTGGTGGGTTTCAAGGGGATGCACCACTACCAACTTATTTTGAGGGATGCTACCATGATAGTCACCCTCATCGAGAGATGGGACCCAGTGACTAATACCTTTTGGTTGTTAATAGGAGAGATGATGATACTATTGGAGGATGTACACTAGATTACATGGTTATCAATCTGAGGAGATCCCATTTATCAGATAGAGGGGGATGATATGGATGAGTGTTTGGAGATGCTATATGGGGATGATGCTAGTGCTACAAAGTTTCATGCTAGAGGCTTTAGTATTAGACCACTATAGCAAAGAGCCCCAGGGGATAGGCATTTATTGACTATGTTATAGTTAGTGGTTACCCATTATGCATTGTTAGATTTAGTCAAAAGGAGATACCTTGGTGTGTTATTAGAGGTGTTAGTGGAGTTATATCTAGGTGGTGTTATTTTTGGTTGGGCACAGGTATTACTAGTTCAAATATACAAAGAGCTATGAGGTTTTTAGGCACACATATGGTATGGCATTAGTATGGGGTTTGTGTTATATTATAAGGTATACAAGCACATACAAATTTTATGACCATTAGATTTACCAGTTAGGGGGTATTTACTAATGGATTATAAGGTCAATTTTTATTGATGCAAAGAGAGAGGGCCCTAACAGGAGTAGATGGTGCTACACATGACCTAGACTAGTTCATAGATGCACTGGGGAGCTTGGTGGATGGAGACATAGTATGGAAGCTATATAGTGAGTGGCCTATATGGGAGGGCTACCAACATCATACATTGTCTCTATAGAGCTAGAGGTAGATATATGGGAGATGGGAGGGAGAGACCAAGTGTATCCCATTAGAGAGGGTACAGTGATAGTTTTGATTGGTATAGAGAATCCCTCCTAATTTTATATAGTACAGGAGGGAGGATTCAGAGTATCCACTTCTACAGCCATAGCCATAGGATGAGGTTTTGAATTTTGAAGAACTACCATTGAGGGGAGGTTATGATGCTATGGTGACACCTGACTACCCTACATGATTTCAAGGTATATATACTATGATGGATTTTGGTCATGGAGATGGTGATAGGGCCCTAAAGGATGTAGATCAAAGATAGGGACCGTACAAGGGGACCCACAGGTGGTAGTGGTACTAGTAGTAGTGTATGCCTAGATAGTTGCATTACAAGGGTAGTTTTTGACTCTTCAAGGTTAGGTAGGAGGATTCATAGTGGAGAGAGACTAGGCCCATGAATATATCATAGATTTATAGGGGCAAATGGCCATCTTATAGGGTCAAATGATTACATTGATAGGGAAGCAAGACTAGGTGAGGGTCTTTCTTAATTTGGTGATTTGGGAGAGGGATTGTTTATGATGGGCTAGTGGTGTAGTGATAGGTACATCACCTCTTAGATATATAACATAGACTAGGTATCATGAAATGATACAAGAGTTGAGGTATTATGAGGACATTATGTTAGCATAGTGTCCTAATGAGCCAAGGTGGGGAGAGTATCAGTTGAGTGTGTAAGGTAGGGAAGGTTTAGGAACCCCAGGGTAGTGGGTTATGGTAGTGGGTTGGCTAGTAGGGCCTCCACCTAGTATAGGTATAGGTACAGGTGCAAGTATAGCTATAGGTACTAGCAGGGATAGTAATAATGGTCTATCAGGGCCATGGTATGTATATGATCCATTTTTTTATACCAACTTGCACGCTGAAGATGTGAGATGTATTTTGAGTGAGATTTTATGATGTATAGACATTACACACATATATATTATATGTTTTTATTGTGAGATGTTGTGTTGATGATATCTAATGTGTTATGTGATGTTTATGTTTTCATGATGATGTATGTGGTTATGCTTCAATGTTAATTATGCTATGATGTTTAATGGTAATGGTTGGTTAATTGATATAAGTATGTTTTAATAATGTTATTCATAATGATTAACCTAATGTTTTAATGTGAGGTTAGTTAATTATATTAGCTAGGTATGATAAATTGGCTAATTTTAAATGTTAATGCTTTGTTTTGTGGAATGATTCTAGTTTTAATAGGTAGGGTAGGTATGGGTAATAATAAAGAGGGAAATTATATATTATTGGACAAGGATCTCATTATGCCACAAAAAGAGGATAGGATTTTAATGAACATGAACTCTTCAGGCACATCAAATTAGTGTTTCCCTAGTACTAAGGTGTGTCATATAAATACCATGTGTCAAGTGAGCTGAGCATCCTTTGATTTATAGAGGTGATATGAGAAAATGAGGGTAATGATAAATAAGTAAGGGAAAAAGTGTTAGGTAGGGAACTATGTGTTGGCTCATTTACCCCTTTACTTAGGTGATGCCTAGAACTAAAATAGACTAGCCCATGTCATTGAGGGGGTAGAATGATCAATACGAGAAGTCCACCAATATTAAAATAAAATTTATTACAATTCATTTGGGATAATGTTGACTTTTGATAGGGTTGTGTATTACTTTAAAACAGGTGAAGTTGATCAAGGTGGGAATATTAACTGGGTTACAAAATAGAATAAATTGCAGTTGCTAAATAATATTTATCATGTTAGCTCAGACATCCTTCAAGGGAGTGGTCTAAGTTAGAGTTCTAATAGATATCTTTTGAGGGAGCAATCTCTTATTTTATCATTTAGGTCATAGCTATCCTTTGAGGGATTGGTTTGTTTCTTTTTATTATGATAATGGACCCAAATAATATGTATCCCAAAAATCTTGAACTCTTATTTGATACATGGACACATCTATTTGAATCTTAGAGCAAAACCATTTGTAATGGAAAGGTTATGCCTCAATATAGTGGTTATGCAATAATACGAAGGGGTGTTAAATAATGTGCAGCCATGGGATTCCATCTAACAAAAGATGAAAAGTATCCATGAGAACCATGCCATGGGTAGAGCCATAGTTCCCACATTTAAGATTGGATGAAAGTGGTTGATGGATAATCACATGGATTTGGTATAACCATATGAAGTTAAGATAAATAAGGTAAGAGGCTTAGGGGAGTGAGAAGTTCTTAAAATCAAAGGATGAACTTAAGTTAGATAGCAAGGTGTGTTTGATAGGGCTTAGCAATGGAAAGAGCACAAATGTGAAGCATTGAGGGGCTTAATTTCTAGTTTGCCTTTGAGAGAGGACAAATGATAAGCTCTTGATCTATACTTGTGGGTTATAATATAGGGTCTAAGCTAGTTGAAGGTAAACTTACCCATTTTGGTTTTCTCCATGTTAGTGACATGTTGGTTTTATTTGAGGATAAGGTCTTCAATGTTGAATTATCACATTTTCAAATGTTTATTGTAGGCTCATTTGATACAATCTTGATAGATATGAAGCTGATTAAGGGAAACAAGGTGATGTTCATCAAGGAGTTCTAAGCATGCTAAACATTCCTAATGATAGTCACTTTCAAAAAGAATCTCTTGCAAGGATATTCAAAGAGATGGAATTCAGACTTCAAGAGGTAGAACTACCTCAGCTCCAAAGACCAGAGAAAAAGGTGTAGCACTCGTAGTAGTTTGGATAGTAGTGTGGTAGGCCCATAGAGCAAATGGGATATGGAGGTGTTAATCCTTGCCCAAAGCATTGACCACCTTGGTGAGAATTTTGATGAGGGTTTTTTTAGAAGATTTGACCTATCTATTTGCTTATGGATGATAAGGGGAAGAGAAACTTAAGTCAATGCCAAAAACTTTACAATTTTCATGGACTTTTTTATTCTTGAAAGATTTTCCATTGTTAGTGATGATTTTATGAGGGACACCAAAGTGATAGATGATGTGATGGGTAATGAAGTAAATGATTTTTTATCTTTGATTGAGATCAATAGAATGACTTCCACCTATTTCATGAAATACTCTATGGTTGTGATGATATATTGGTGACATTGAGAGGAATGAGGATTGATCTCGTTAATAAGATCAAGACCCCATTATGAGAAAGGCCAATAATCTACTAATACCTAAAGACCATGAGGAGGTGCATGATGGAGGTTAGCATGTTGCTGACATTTGATGCATTTTTTGGCATAGTCACAATAATCCTGATTAAGTGTAGGCCAATAGTATCCTAGGAAAAGAATACGCTTTGCAACAGCTAAACCACTAAAGTGTCCTCTATAGATGTTGTCATGTGCTACCTTAATAACATGAGATGATTCATGGTTATGAAGGCATGGAATAAGGAGGCCATCAAAGCCTTGTTTGTAAATAATTCACCTTAGTATTAAGTAGTGAGAGGTGCTTTGAATGAAATCTCTATGAGCATTTCTTGAAAGATCAGGTAGAAGGACACCAACATTAAGGTAGTCAAAGATTTGGTCATACCAAATGTCTAAATGTGATGTTTCCACTTGGAAAATGATAATAAGATCAAGACAGAGGTAAGATGGGGTGATAAAGTAGTGTATGGTGACAAATAGTTTAGAGTCAGTAGGTTAGGATGGAATTTGGGATGAAAGGGAAGCCATCATGTATTCAAATTTTTTTGTAGAGTGAGGGACTAATTGATTAGTATAATGGTTAAATGATGCTAATAGTTTTTTAGCAAGTTGTTTATATTTTATAAGAACATCATTTTTACAATGATAGGCTATTGTGACTTGGTTGATAATAAGTTTAGAATTTCCAAAGACACGTATATTTTTTATTCCTAAGGTTAGGGAAGTTTGGAGACCTATAATCAAGACCTCATATTTGACTAAATTATTGGTGCATTCAAAATTGAGTTTGAAAGAAAGATGGAGAGGTTATCCATTAATAAGAATGAGGACTATGTTATCACCCCCACCATTTTGACATTTGAAACTGTCAAAATACATAGTCATTTGATAGGTGGGTTCTTCTAAAGAAAGAGTAGCTATAGACTCATCTGGAAAGGAAAAAAGAGGATTTTGATTATCAGGGAAAGTGGGTTTAGCTAGTTGGTCCACAATGACCTATCCTTTAATGGAATTTTTTGGAATAAAATCAAGATTGAACTCAGCTAAAAGCATGAGCCACTTAGCCATACCTTGGTTATGATATGGCTTAGAGTGCATATACTTGAGGGGGTTAGTGTTGTTAAGGATATAAGTTTTTTAGTTAAGAAGATAGTGATGAAGTTTAGAGGTGAACAAAACTAAGGCAAGGTAGAGTTTTTATAGATGGGTATATCAGGTTTCATAGTCAATGAGGGTGCAGCTGATATAATAAATAGCTTACTCCTTATGTTGGTCATTATGATGAGTGAACATGGCTCTCAAGGAATGATCAGTGGTAGATAGGTATAAATAAAAGGGTTGATCTTCTCTTAGGGGAATAAGGATAGGTAGAGAAAGAAGATACTCCTTGATTGCATCAAAGGCTTATTGACACTCCTTGGTCCATTTAAAGGAGGTATTTTTTTTAGGAAGTGGTGAAAGGGTTGATAGTGATCGGATAGTTGGGAGATAAAATGGTGGATTAATTGAAGTTTGCCTTATATGCTATGAAATTGTTTTAATTTAATAAGAGGAGGCATTTCTAGAATGGTTCTAACTTTTTTGAGGTCTATTTCTATTCCATGAAGGGAAATAATGAATCCTAGGAGTTTTCCTAATAAGACCCCAAAGATGCATTTCTTCAAATTGAGCCTGACATGATAATGAATAAGTCTTTCAAAGATGATGGATAAAATGGCAAGGTGATCCTAGTGATGTTTGGATTATTTGAAAAAATCATCAACATAGTCTTCAACTATTACATGAATGAGGTCATGAAAAATGTAGGTCATGGTTTGTTGATATGTGGCTCCTACAATATTTAAGCCAAAAGGCATGACATGATAGCATAAATTTCCCCATGGGGTGATAAAATATGTCTTATGTTGATCTTGGGGGGAAATCAAGATTTAGTTATATCCCAAAAATCCATCCATGAGGGATAACATTTCATGGCCAATGATAAGATCAACAAGTTGGTTAATGTTAGGTAGGGGAAAGTCATCTTTGGGGCATTCAAGGCTAAGATCCTAGAAATCCACACAAAGGTGGAGTCACCAAGTGTATTTAGCGACATGAATAATGTTAGAGAGCCATTGTGGATTGTCAATGGGTTGAATGAAATTAACAGATAGAAGGCACTAAAGTTCTTCTTTGATAAGAAGAGATATACAGGGATGGATTTGATGAAGTTTTTACAAGACTGGCTTAACCTCAGGATGGGTGATAATGTTATGAAGGGAAATGGGTGGGTCAATATCAGCAATATCCTAATAAGACCAAGCAAATGCTATGCTATGGTCACAAAGGAAGGCTACATAGTTTCTTTATTCCTCAAGAGTTAAGGATTGGCCAATCTTGACAATATGAGGGTTTTCTGGAGTACCCAAGTTAATGTTTGTGGTTGATTCATTTATCATTGTTTGATTTTTAGGAGGGAGGGATTTTTGAAGAGAAGAATCCTCAACTCCCAGATAAGTAAGAATAGATTTGTCATTTTTACATTAGATGGTGTTAATGGTAGGAGAATAAAGCATGATTATTTTAGGGTGGATGAGAGGAATGGTTTTAGTTTGACCCCCTATTGATAAGTAAGGGGACCTAAACTGACAGTGTTGATTAAAAAAAAAGCTAGGTGGGATGATGTCATTATTTTCAACTGGAGTTGGTGAGGGTAGAGGTTCTTCAAATTAGAAATGTGAGGTTGATAAGGGTACAAATTCCTCTAATGGGAGAGGTGAGGTTGGTGGTTCCCTAAATAGGAGAGGTGGAATTGGTGAGGTTGGTGGTTCTCCAAATGGGAGAGGTGGAATTGATGAGACTAGTATGAGCTCTTTTGGGGGAACATACCCTAGGCAAAAGAACTCATAAGGTTTCTAAGTTTTGATAGTAGGAATTTCATGGGGTCCTTGTTCATAGAGTCTAAACCCAAACCCTTTCTAAATGCATCGATGAAGGTAAATTTGGGCAAAGGTCAAGTTACTAAGATAGGAAAAGTTAGAAGTGAATGGTTGAACATATGTCATTGTGGTGGGAGAAAGAAGCAGTTTATCAAGTCCCCCATAAATAAAATATATTATATTATTGGGAAGACCAAAGGGGAAAAGGGTACCAATATTTGGATCATAATATGGATCATTCTGAAGGTTCCCAAATTTATTTGGAGAGGGAAAAGCATCCAAAGCTAAAATTTTATATTCCCCAAGTGTAAGTCATTGGAATGTCGATTGCAAGGGGTGCTCGACTAAGATTTGTGATGAATGAATAGTTGAACTAATGGATGCTTCACTATTATTTAAATTATAAGTGTTGGTGTGTTGGTTTGACATGGTGGTTTGGCTGGTGGTTGGTTTTGAAGAGGGTGAAGGTTGGATAAGAACATCATTGGGATGATACATCATATTATAAGAAGCAAAGGTACTTGGATCAGCTTTAATTGTAATGACTTGTCCCTCATGCTCAAACATGATGCATCAATGAAGGGTAGAAGGGATACATACCATGGCATGGATCCAGGGGTTACCAAGTAACAATTTATATTAAAATTCACCCTATATGATGTAAAATAGTTCAAAAATGGTTTGAGGCTCCAAACAAATGTGGAGGATAATTGTTCGCATAGTAGTGGCCAAGGTATCATTGAATGAGCGAAGAACCATCGAGATTTTTTACATAATGTTTTTAGGTAGTTAAAGTTGATCATAAGCATGGGAGGAGATGATATTGATACTTGCTCCCCTATAATCATGACCCTTTTGACATGTTTATGATTAATGGATGTTATGATAAAAAGAGGGGGATCAAGATCTTCACTATGATATGGTGGGATTTTAGATTCTTGAAAGGTGACACTAGTAATCTGTTAGAAAACTCCAATCAAATATGCAAGAGGTTGGGGATCATCTGGTTAAACTTATATGGAATGAATTACTTTGATTAAAGCTTGATGATGTTGAAGTGAGGTGTTGATTAAGTCATAAAGACTCATTTTAATGGGCATTTGGTGAAGTTTTTTTATCACCAGGGATTAGACAAATGAAGTTGCATTGGAGGAGGAAGGGGATCCCAAAATGGAGACCTTAGGCTTGGATGGTTATGAAGGTTCAAGTGTAATATGTTGGGTTTGGTTAGTTGGTTGAGGAGGTGAAGGGTAAGACCATGGAATGGTGGCCTTGACTTTAGCCTTTTCATTTAGTTGGACCCCTTTACCCTTTTCTTTATGTTGGGCTCTAAACTGAGTTACCATATGAATAGTATGGATAATGGGAGCAGTTACTTGCTTCGGTTCATGTGTTATACTCCTTGATGGGAGTAGAGAAGGAGATTATTGGTAGGAGGATTGGATAGGTGGTAAAAGAGGTAAAGGGCTTGAAGAAGATTCATCCAATAAATCATCCTCCTCCAAAGGCCATGAATGATAGTTTGGAGAGATTTACAGTTCTCCATATCATGTACAGGGGTTCTATGGTAAAGACAAATTAGATTGTCATTAAACCAAGTTGGTTTTTGATAAGTTGGGTCAAAAGGCTTGATGGGGGGTAAGTTAATGGTAGAAGCTTGTAGGATCCTTTGTAATATTATTGTATAAGACTCTGATAAGGATTATGGAAATGGTGAGGTTTGGTTTTTTAGTTTAGGTTTCTTTTTGGGTAAGGGATTTTTAACAGGAGGTATGGTTGGTGGAGTAAGCTTGGCTGGAGGTTTTGAATGAATTGTCTTTGGTCTAGAAATTGGGAGTCTAGATGATGAGGGTTTAATAGATGGGAAGGTGGATGGGGAAAGGTTTGTGAGGAATGGAATTAAAATAGGAGATGGGATTGTTATAGGTAAATCAAAGGGAGATGGGTTTTTGGAGGAAGAGTAATTTACGAGAATGGTGGAAGGATGTGGTCTTAAAATAGAAGGTAAGGGTGAAGGAGTTGGTATGGTTCTTCCTCAAATTTGAGGTTTGGGTAGTTCCTCCTTCTTAATGGGATTAATTGGAATGGGTTTTGTTTGGATTGGTGTGGTTATATCTAGTCTCAAAGGAGGGTGAGTGGTATTTGGCATGGGAAGGATCCCTAGGGTCTTGATTGGATTGGTAAAAGAAGTATAGGGTGATTTAGCAATTTTAGATAGGGGTAATTGAGGTGGTCCTTTGGTAAATTTATGAGTAGTTGGTGGAGTTATAAAAATAGGCTTGAGAGTGGATTTTAATGAAGTAGAAGGTTTAATTTTATTTTTCTATGGGAGTCCAAGCCAATGCCAAAAGGTAGCTCTATCAAAGTTGGGTTGGGAGGTGAACTCCAAACTTTGAACTAGCTGGGAGAAGGGTTTATAAACAAGAATTATTCCTTGATTGTTAGCTTCAAAGTGTAAACCCTTTAGGGATAAATAAGTAGTGGTTTCAGTATTATTATCCTTGGTGGAAGGTTCCAAAGGCAATGATTAGGTAGATAGGGGTATTATCTCTTAAGAGATGGATTTCAGGGAAGATACAGATGATTCTATAATTAGTGTGGTAATGGTAATGGTTTTAGGTGGAATGATTGGTTTAGATTCCTCCTCAGTTTGGTTTTCCAAAGGAATAAGTGGTTTTTTGAGTTGGATTACAGGAGTAAATAAAATGGTCAATAAAGTGACCATCTCCTTAGGTGTTTCCACCATAGGAGGGGTGGGTGAAACCATGGCTTCATCTAAGGAAGTGGAGGGGATAGTCACTTCCTTCATTTGGTAATTTGAAGGGGTTGGTGGAATTTGGTTCTCCTTAATTTATGTGATAGAAGTAATAAATTATTCGACAATGGGCACATTACTGATTACATGTGTTTCATGTGAATTGGATTATTTAGGTTGGTTTTCATGGTGTTAGGTTAAAGGTGGATGGCTTGGAAATGGTTTTTAGAAAATATCAAGGGATTGGTTTGAAGGACCATTTAGGTTATCAAACACAATCTCCCCTTTATCAATTAGGTCTTGGACAATTCTTTTAAAATTATTGCATCTATTGATATTATGTCCAACAACTCGATGATAGTCACAATGATCATTCTCATTGTACCACCCAGGAAGGGGGTGAGAAGTATCAAATTATTGAAGGGGTTTTATGGGTAAAAGTTGGATTAGATTGGCCTTGAGTAGTTTCTCCAACATCTATGCATAAGATTCTCCAATCAGGGTAAATTATTTTGAAGGAACCCAATTTTGAGCATGGTTTTGGTGATTGAAAGGGTTATTGGTTGGAGGTGTTTAGTTGATGAGTGGAGGAGGTGTGGTTTTAAGAATGACCAAATGTGTTGATGGTTTTTATTTAGAATTGGTTGGGTTCATATTTTTAGAGTAAGTTGACTCCATGGATTTGAAACTAGAATTTTTATTTTAAAGTTTCAACTTCTCTTCATCAATAACATGGTTTTCCAATTTACGAGCCATAATAAAAGCTTCATCAAAGGTCCTAAAGGTTTGGACTTGGAGAGTTAGATCAATGTGTTTAGCACAACCCTAGGAAAATAATTTAATTAATTCAAGTTGAGGTAATGGGAAAGTGATTTGATTAATAAGACCTCTCCATCTAGCTATGAAATCAATAATGGACTCATCTTCAAACTATTTGATGGAGTATATATCTGTAATGGAAACCTTTTTAGATATGTTTATAGAAAAATTTTATAAAAAGGTTTGTGCCAATTAAGAGAAAGAAAAGATGGAATGAGTGGGAATAATACTATACCAGTCAAGGGCAGCCCCAAATAATGACATGGGAAAGGTTCGGAGGAGAAGAGTATCATCATAAGTGATCAAGTATCACACATGTAAAAATGCTCTTAAGTGTTGTTGAGAGTCCTCCTTACCTTGGAATTTAGAAAATTTGGGAAATTCCCATTGAGAAGGATAAGAAGGAATAGGTATGGAGGGATGGATAGGCTCATTATAAATTTGGTCATAAGACAAAAGATTGGTTGAGGTGGAGATAGATGACTCCAAACTAGTCATTTTGTCCATGAGGATTTTGATTAGGTCAGTTTGGGGTTGAGAAATCATATAATTAAGAGGTACATTTTGTTGAGGTTGGTTCATGTTAATGTATGAATACGTAGCATATGGTAATGATGAAGCCACATACTAATAGGTGGTGCCAAAAGGTTGAGATGGTGACACATAAGAATTATTTAGTATAAAAGGTTGGGTGACGGTCATTATGTACCCTTATAGGTTAGGGACATATTGGTAAGTTGTCATAGGCACATATTGAGGAAAAGATGTGGTTGGTATGTTTGAGGTAGGAGGAAGCTGGGAAGGTTGAGGTTGGGTGGTTACCTAGTGCTAATTGGAGAAAGGTTTTGAGGTATGGAGAGCACTAAGTTTTCAAGTGGAACTATGGTCAAAGGATTGGTTGCAACTGAAGGGAAGATAGGCATTGAAATGGAAGATAATGCCATAGTAGATAGGGTGTAGGTAACTAATGTTAAGGTTGAACCCCCATGGGTTGTGATTAATGGTGTTTGGTTGGGTGGTGGAAGTTTGGTTTGGGTTTGGGTGGATGGGATGTTGGAAGAGGTCTAAGCTAATGGTTGAGTTGAAGTGGTTCCTACCATGAAGTGGGATGGCACACCAAGAGAAGGTTCAAAAAAATGAACTAAAGTAAGAGGGGTGTGATGGGGCAAGGTGTTAAGCTAATGTTGCAAGGCAAATGGATTATTTTTGAGAAAGGTGGTGAAGTCTAGATCTCCTTTAGATATGATTGGAATTATAGAGGGAGATGGTGGTGGAGGAGAATGGTGAGGTGAACCATGGGGAGATTTATCTACATTTGAGGTACAATCCATGGATGAAGATGAAGGTGGTGGTTGATTATTTTGAATTTTCACTTATTTTCTAGTCAAAACCATATGAAAAATATGGAAGTGGATAATGAACTTTTCTTCTCAAATAATGAGCAATCCAAGAAAAACCCAAAGAAAACAAAGCACACACTAAAAGTGCAATTAATACTAAGATTTATTTTAAATCACTTTTGGCTTATGCCTTAAAGAGTGTGAAAGGAAAAATTGGCTTATGATTTAGGTACTAAGAATCCATCTAAGGATGGTTTCAGGGTAATTTTGGGTGCTCAAAGAATCTGCACTAGACTGAGTATGTGGCTTGGTATTGGGGGCTTGCTCCCTGCACTTCATGAACCCAACGCCAAGCCAAGCCACTATGCTAATAGATACCATTTGTCTAGAGTTTATACTCTGCCAGAGAATGGAGGCGGTTCCTCCCCTTGGTGGTGAAATCCAATTGGAATTATCAGGGAAGGTAAGGTGATCCAAAGGGTGATGAAATCCCAATGGGCCTTGTCTCAAGTATGTTTTGATGTGTTCTTTGGTGCAATGGTTTGGTAGTGTAACATTTTTGTTCTATGATTTATTAATAATGCAATTAATTAATCTAGGTGAACTAAACATTAAATAAGTAATTCAATGGATGTACTTAATTTTATCCCAAAAGGAAATATTTGGTTTCTTTGAATCCAAACAAGGAACAATGCAAGATGACAATGCAACCTATTCCTAGAATGAATTTTGCAGTCTTTTTTTTAGTTCATTTTGATTTTAGAAAATAAAAGTAAAATAAAATTTGTATTTTTTATAATTTAAATATTTGTAGAAATGCAATAAACATGAGATTCACTAATGTAACTACATGAAATAAACCAAACTATGAACCCTTAAGGGGTCCCACCAAGCATGCCAAAATGTTTCACTCCATTTCTTACTCTATTTTTTTTATTTGAAGGAGAGAAATAATAGATAAGGGGTGTGTACATGGTAGAAAGTGCATGCATTGATATCTAGATGAATTGATAAATCTTCTTTGGCAAGGGAAGAATGACCTTCAAATCACATAAACTTAATAAAAAATATGTTAATAGAGAGGTAAGAGGCTGTCTTGTGAGAAACCAGTCCTAAGAAAGGAATATGATTCCTTAAATGGATGTCAACCCTTGTTTAACATCCAAGTTTATTGATAAAAATGAAATTACAAAAAGAGGAAATGAAATGATTCCAATGAACAATATAAAAAGAAGA
The DNA here is from genome assembly GCA_037957365.1 of Torreya grandis. Taxonomy (NCBI): domain Eukaryota; kingdom Viridiplantae; phylum Streptophyta; class Pinopsida; order Cupressales; family Taxaceae; genus Torreya; species Torreya grandis. The sequence goes on from JARHVA010002154.1 coordinate 1,975,026, forward strand.
CTAATCTATAGAAGGATCGATGTTATCAAAATAATGGTTCCAAAATGCAGTAGCCTTGTTGATATCTTATTGGATTATGACTAATTATTCCTCTACATCCTCTAGATGGGGTGTGATAACCATAATGAAAAGGTCTATCTCAAATCAAATGTCACTTTGATCAGTAAATATAGGTTGGGGGACAATAGGAAGGTCAAAGACACTATCTATCTCATGTGCAAGTCCTAGTAGGGTCATCTACATGAAATAAACAAGTTAAGGTCAGGTCTAGAAAAATCATAAAAGTGTTCAGGTATAAGTCAGGAGATGGCTAGAAGTTTGAGAAGGTGAAAAGGATGGTCAAAATAATAATCGATAATTTTGGGTGATAGTGACCATCGGTGGTTGAGGTGACCAGCAATGGTTATCCTAACCATCGACGGTTGGGTGCCCGGCAGCAATTGCTATAACTAGTGGTAGTTATGGCAACTATTAACACTCACCTATCAAAAACTTGATGGGGAATAAAATGAGATGAAAATAGGTAATTGAGGGGCTAGAAAGGTTATATGGGTAGTGTGGGTAAGGGAAAAGAGGCAAGAAGAGTATTCAATAGAGAACACACCTACAATAAGCAAAGAAGGATAAAAATAAATAGAGAAGACAAAGTGAGGTACATTTAATTTGAAGAATTGGATGGTTGAATGCCTAGATAAATGTAGGTAGTGTAATGGTACCTTAATGAGAGAATCACATGAGTAGAGATTTAGGTTGTTGAATGTCTACATAGAAAATAAGAGAATTTGGAAGCACAAATTCTAGTCCCAAATCTCCTTCATGATCCTTGTATTTATATCACAAAACTTCATGAATGAGGAGAAAGAGTTTCCAAATTAAGGGAGGGAAAGTTTCTAAGTTGGTCCTAGATAAGTGTGATGGACTGACGGAAATAAATCCATGAGTTTGTTCATGGGAAAGTTGTCAATTTTCTTAGTGCAAGCTTGTTCACAGCTATAAGTTTCTAATTTGTTAAGTGAGGGTACCTAACCATCGATGGTTAGGTTAACCATCGATGGTTGACCCTCTAAGGCAAAAGAGGCAAAATATAAGGTATTGAGTGGTTTGTTCAAGTTTTTGTAAAGAAGGGTCCACTAGGTTAATAGAGGAGTTAACTAGGTCAGGGTCGAAAGCCAGGGCCTGGTGCAACAACCTAAAAAAATAGTTTGAGGGACATTTTTAAGTGTCTACACATGGGATGATTGACCTACCTTAAATTATAAAAAATGTTTAGTGTGAAAATGGTATAATGATAAATAATCATGACTTATCATCATAATGAATAGTGTAGGTGAGTGGAGACATTAAAATAGAATGTTAGAGTTGTTACCATAAAACAATATGACCAAATTTAAGAGTATGAATTCACAATCTTCAACCATTGCTTTATTTTTTATGGAAGACACTCAACTAAGATTGTAGATAGAATTAAATTAGAAAATGAATATTTGTGAGGAAAGCATGGTCCTATCTGAGGTCTTACACTATAACTCACAAAAGGAAAACCAAGGAGATGTAAAAAGTAATTAAGTTTATAAATATATAAACTAATGACGTGAAAGAGATTTTAAGATTAACTAAAAAATGAAAAAGAAACAAAAATATATTCATGAGGATAGTTGGGTCCTATCCATGGTCTTATGATGTAACTCATGAATTAATAGATGAAGGAATGTAGATAGACTAAAATACCAATGATAGAAACTAAGGATACTGAAATTAATGCAATGTTACACTTTGAAAATCTTTGAAAAACCTACAAAAAGTGTTAGCACTATAGTATAAAAATATATGAAAAACATGTAAGATAACAATAATATTAGAAATGATAATTTAATAAAAATATTTATCTAAAAATTGAGCATTAATGGGTTCTTTCAAAATATGTCCTTCATTAGTTTGTAGTTTATAGGTAATAGGACGAAGATTGTCTTTGACTAAATAAGGGTCCCACTATTTTTTGGTATATTTTCCTTCCTTGTTATGGGTATATTCTAATTTAACTTCTAAATCACCAAATTTGAAGGTATGAAATTTGACCTTTTTATTATGTTGTTTGAAAATTTAAGCTTTATATTGGTGATTATGTTGTAAAGTACCCATATGATGCTCATCAAGAAGGTCTAAAGGATGTAGATGAGATTCATAAAGTTATTCATCAGGGATAATGTTGTGAAGATAGATGCGTAAGGAAGGTAGGTCAACTTTTAAAACTAAGATAGATATAGATTTGTATACTAAAGAAAAGGGAGTTGCCCCAATAATAGTATGGATGCTAGTGCAATAAGCCCAAAGATGCCAATCAAAATGAGAATATTTAAGTCTTTTGTAAAAAAAAATTAAGAGTTTTGTTAGTGGATTTTTCTTGGCCATTGTATTAAGTATGATGGTGTGGATAATTTTTGCATGATTTTGAATTTAGTACATGGTTATTTCATATCCTTATTCTTGAAATTCCCACCATTGTCAAAAATAAAGGTGTTTGGAATTCCAAAGTAATAAATGATTTGATTAAGTATAAATTGGGATATGGTGATACCCATGGCATTAACACAGGGCATAACTTCAACCCACTTAGTGAAATACTTAATGGTCATGATGATAAAGGTATGACCATCATGAGAATGAGGTAATTTACCAATGAGATATAATCCCCACATGGAGAAACACCAAGGATATTCTAGTGTTTGAAGCTCAATTTGAGAATATTGGATGAGATAATCATGAAATTTGTATGGATTATAATTTTTGTTGAATGTGATAGCATCTTTTTCAAGTGCGGGCTAGAATTATCCCATGCCTAGGTATTTACAAGTTCTAGTGTGTCCACTATAGTGACCACTACAAATGCCCCTATCTTGTTTGAGAATATAAATAAATTTATCTTGAGTGACATAATGGAGCAAGGTATCTTTAGCATTATGATAATATATGACTCCATGTCGTAATACATATTTGTAATCTTATTTGTGAATTTTTGTTTTTTTGTGAATAAGTGTCAATAGGGTAAGCTTGATGCTTGATAAATTCAATGATGTTTGTGTACCATGGCTTTGTCAGATAGTGAGAATCTTAATATGACATATAAGAGAATCATTGTTGGTTGATAATGAATATGGTGATTTGTGTATGTGGATGAGAAATTGGGAATCATGAAGAGCTTGATGAAGGTGAAAAAGAGAGGTATATGAATCAAGTGAGTCATCTATGGCATTATATTCTCATGTAATTGGTTATATAGTGAAATGTTTGAATTATTTATAAAGTTTGGTGTAAATTTGATGATAATCTATGAGATTTTAACTTTTGCATTGATAGTCATCATTAAATTGATGGCATATGAGTTCTGAGTCACCTAAGGCATGTATGTAAGGGATATCCAAATCAATGGCAAATTTCAAGCATAGGATGAGAGCTTCATACTTGACCATGTTATCAATAAGATCGAAGGTTAATTAGAAAGCAAGAGGTATGATTTTACCATAAGGGTCAGGTAAAATACATCTTGCCCTAGCTCCTTGAAGACATTTAGCACCATCAAAATGGAGTGTTTGAGTATCTTTATGTAGTTCAATTATAACTTTAGGTAATTATTCAATAATGATGTTGGATTTTGGTTTAGAAATGGAATTATTTGGTTTACAAAGATTATTTATCTCAAGATCAACTATAAAATTGTTAAAATAATCTTTGAGTGAAATAGCCTAATTAATACCTTCAACTTATAATATTTCTTCATCAAAAAGAGTATATTTAAGATGATCAATGGTTGGTATAAGAGAGGTATCAAGCTGATGATAAATTATTTATCCTTTAACTAATTTCTATGTAATGATTTACAAGTCAAATTCCATCAAAATAACCATCCATTTTCTAATTTTGTAACCAAGTGATAAAGTTTTTGAGAAGAAATGATGAAGAGGATCAAAATTATATGATGACATAAGTTATTTGATAAAGCATGTAATGGTGAAGTTTTTTATCTATGAAATAAATGGTGAGAATCATGTTTGACTATGGTATATCATGTATCATAGTATGTAATAGCACAACTTATATAATATATGGCATTATCATGGCGTATTTCATCTTGTTGGGCAAGCATTGCCCCAACTTATATGGGGGTTGAGGAAATGTACAAGATGAGAGATTGATTATTGAAAGGAATTAAAAGAGTGGAAGGATACAAGAGTGATTATTTCATGTTTTCCAATGATTTTTGACATGAATCAGTCCATTACAAAGCTATAGCTTTCTTAAAGAGGGAGTTAATTGAATAAATAGAGTAAGTCATCTCAAGAATGAATCATCAAATTGCCCCAAGTTTATCAAAGTGTGTTCATATGTCTATAATAGAATGATGAATGGGCATGTTGATCATAGATTTGGTTTTAGCTAGATCAACATCAATTCCTATGAGAAAAACTAGAAAAACTAATATTTTATCGGAGGTCACACCAAAAACACCTGTATAAGGATTGATTCTAACTTTGTATTTAATGAGATGATAAAAAATGATGGCAAGATCATGAATATGATTTTCATAATGTTTAGGTTTGTAAATAAGGTCATATACATAGGTTTCAACTATTTTATGTATGATATCATGAAATATATGGGTCATTGCATGTTGATAGTGACACCAGCATTTTTAAGACCAAAATGCGTTTTGACGTAGCAACAGGTGCCCCATTCTATTGTAAATTTAGTTTTATGTTGATTTTTGGGAGCAATATGAATTTGATTATATCATGAGAAACCATTCATGAGAGATAATATTTCATATCTAGCAATGGAATCAAAGATGGCATCGATTGATGGTAAAGGAAATTTATCTTTAGGATAAGCTAAGTTGATATTATGAAAGTTTATACATATGTGAATAACCATGACGAATTTTGTGCTATGGGAACAATGTTGAGCACCCATAAAAGTAATCTATAGGTTTGATGAATTTATCATATAATATCTTGATGATCTCTTTATGACATGAGGTAAAAATCTTAGGAGGGAATTTATGTTGATTTTGACATACATGTTTTGCATCAAGATAAGTAATGATATTATGGACAAAAATACTAGGGCCAATGTCAATCATATATTCATACAAGCATATGAAATATTTATGATATTTATTGAAGAATAAACCAAAATTATCATGCTCTGTAGGATGAAGTTATTTGAAGACATGAATGGGTTGAGCGATAATATTGGTTCCGTAGTTAATTAACATAGTTTCTTTAATAAGCATATCATTTTAATCTTGGAAATGATAAGGAGCAGGAAGGAGTGAATAAACATGATGTGTGTTATGGTTGATACTAGAAATGAAGTTATTGAAACAAGGAGACTTGTTCTTAAAATGACCTAGCTTATGAAGTTGTAATGAGAGTTAAGGATCATGATCTTGGAGTAATTATAATATGGATTCATCAGTAGGGAGCATGGATAAGGATCCATAATATCAACATCTACTTCAAGATCCAAAAATTTGGTTGCCTTGATTATTAAATTCAAAATTTATTTATTGGATGGATATAGCTTATGCATCTAAGGTAATTTCAAGAGTAGGGTTGTGATATTGTCCAATAGAAGTTGGTATCAAGATAGTGGGAGAAGTATTATCACATTGGATTATTGATAATAAGTATATAACTATTTTGTGTAAGGGGATCGGTAGGTGGTAGTGGATCTTGACTTGGTAGATTGATTTGCTCAATGTTATTAGGAATTGTAGGTTGGATTAGATCAAATTGGTGAATTTATTGGATGACCTGTGGAGTATTAATTAAAGGTACATTGATAGGTGGTATATATCCTTATGGTTCTGATTCACTGTCAGAAGATATGTCAATGACATGAACATCAAAATTAAGGGCATGTATTTTTGATAGTGTCTTTTGATAATGATTTACATCTAAATCTCGAGATTCAGCTTGCTCCATAATGTAGGTATCATTAAAGGATGGAGATATATCACATGTATCTTTCAATGGGGGCATTTATAGTGGATTGTGAGGAGACATGGCTAAGGGATCTTGAAAGAGTTTTACCACCCCATATTTATTGTAATCAAAATTATCCTCTATATAAGATTTTTCATGTGCATTACATGGGGAAGGGTTATCAGTGTTGTCATATATTAAGGGAATGGTTCTATCTAATGGAAGAAGAGAATGTGGAAGCCATTCCATGATATATGGAGGTGATCAAGTGGTATTGAAAATATTTTACATTTCATTGAGTTCATCATTATATCAGTCTATGAGAGTGACATGTAGATCTGAATGCATATTGATAAATTTAGGAAGTGAAGGAATATTGATGTGGGATATAGTAGGAATACGATATTAATATTTAGGATTTGAAATTTGGATACTCTAAGGATTGAGATCATCTTCAAGTTTATAATGATTCCCATTATGTATGCATTTGATATATTGGCTACCAGAAGATGTAATAGCTTGTATCTGATGATTATAAGGACGACCCACAATCATGTTTTAAAATAAGGGAATATCAATTACCATAATTTTGTTATGTATGGTTTTGGTTATAATGGTAAGAGGGAACCAAATGCAACCAAGTGGTTTTTGGTTAGTTTTTTCAAATCTACGATACATGAGTTAGATTTGTTTGAGATTCTCTTTGGAATATTCAATTTGTTGAGTTAACCAAAGATATTTGACATTGATGCTTCATCTTTCATCAACAAAGAATTTTTTAATTATAGTTTTATTTATGTCTATTTTGATAAAGAGAGGTGGATCATCTACTCTAAAGATAATTTTTCCATTTATCATATCTTCTTCTAGAAATTCTATAAAGGGTTTGGTAGGAAAAAAAATTTCATAGAATGTAATTCTCCATGTTGATGAGTATCAATAGGTAAGTTAGATTCAATAAATGAGGGTTATTCTATGTCTTGTAGTTTTTACATAAGGAACTTGTGATGATAGGTAGAAGTTATAACTAATTCCAAGAGAGTAATTTTATAATTCATAGAGTTAAGTTCACCTAAGAAATTCTAATAAGGTTTAGAGGAAGAGTGAGCATGAGGATTAGGTTGATTAGGTCTAGTATGTTTTGGAATTATATAAGGTCGCATTGGTGGAGGTGGATCATCACTAGTGTAAGGTTCAGAAGATGCAAGCTAAAAAGTGGAAATGTCTTTAAGTAGTTGATCATCAATAGAGGGTTTCTAAGGTATGGTAACATGATCTTTGTGAGTAGGGTTTTTATAATAATTGAATTCATTTGCATTCACATATTGAGAATTGGTATAATATTGATCATAATTAACATCAATGGCATAAAAATATTCCTTAGAGTGTTGTGCGGTGGGATCTGAGGAAGGATATTTGTGATATTTTATAGGTTTGGTAAAGGTTCACTTTTGAAAAGATTTAAGATAATCAAGATGTCATAGTCTAATCATAGTATCATGATCAAATGCATAACCTAACATGAAAGATACCACAAATTTTATAATCCCATGATATGTTTCATGAGAATGAATAATGTCATCATGGAACCAACAATATTTAGTTTGATCATACCATGATAGGGGAGCAGTATTGTTATAGATGAAAGGTTTAGATGGAGATAAAAGCTTCTTCATTTCTAACAACATCAAGGGTGGGTGGGAGAGAGCTTGAGTGTCATATTTAACTACTCACATTTTATTTGGAGGAGATTTAGATTGATAATTTATGTTAGTGATTGTGTTAGTTGAGGTTTGGAAATATTCCTTTATTGAATTATGAGATGGTTCAAATTGGTTCATAAGGAAATCTTGTATGTTAGCTTGATAAAGAGCCTATTCTAAGGTTTGAGTAAAAAATAATCTAACCTTTTCTTGAAGAGAAGGTTTTAATGAAGTAATAAATAGTTTAAATATATTCTCATTAATCATGTTATGATATGCTTTATGAGCTAGTGATTTCCATCTTTTGATAAAAGTATGGGTAGATTCATAAGGTAATTGCTTAGCATTGATGAAGTTTCTTAGATAATTTTTAGGAAGATCATTTTATTGAAATTATTTTACTAAATCATTGATGAGATCCTCATGAATCAATATAGAATGCTAAGTAAGTTTATTATGCCATTCTAAATCATCTCCCATAAGAGTTTTGATAAAACATTTAGAGGTAGTAAAAGCATTGGTTTGAACCCAATCCTTATATAGAATATTGAATGATTTAAGGAAGATAGTAGGGTCTTTAGTTCCATCATACATAATGGTTGGAGAGATATTTCCAATATCTATGGATATGATAAATGGATATAAAGGTTCATTTTGAATATGTTGAAGCATTTTTTATTGCATGATAGGTTGAGGGATGATATTCCCATTAGCATCTCTAAGAGGAGGAACAAAATTCTATTAATTTTGAGGCATGACAATAGGGGCTTAATTTACCATTGTAACATATGTTTTTACATTTGGAGAATTTGATTATTGTTATTTGTTTGCATAACATTCATTTATTGGACCATTTGAGAAAGAGGTTGAGTCATATCTATAGATGTATTTTGATTACTAGTGGTTAAAGGTGAAATGTTGGTGTTGGTTGGAGGGGTGATCCCAAGATTAGTGATAGGAGGGTTTATTATAGAAGGATTCCCTATGTTAGTATCAATTACTCTAATGGTAAAGTAGTGAAGTTTGGAAATAAGGTTGGGATCATTTAAATCATCATTTTGAGTGATGTGGACCTATGTTTCATTCCATTTACCTGTATGAGGGATGGGTTTAATTATGTTATGAAGGGTTATCCTCTTGGGTGGCTAAGGTAGGAAGGAAATAAGGACCCATGTACACTCAAAGTTGGATGAGGCTATTCAATAAATATTTTAATGGGTGATTTCATGATGTCAATCAGTGTGGGAAGAAAAATAACAAGCTAACAGGTTGAGAGAGGGAAAATGCTGATAAAATAGACTAAGTCAGCCAGGAGCAATGGGATCAATCAAGTAGATCTAGTGGATTTCATAGGAATTGATAAATTAAACTAGGTTGGATAAGACCTAAATATTTGACCAAGTTAATCTAGTGTGATATAGAGAAATCTGGAAAATTAGTTGAAAATTAGACTAGATCATCTAGGACATATAGGGTTGACTAGGTTGATCTAGTGAAATCTAAATATATCTAGAAATAGATTAAAAAAATTAACTAGATCAACGAGGACCTATAAGGTCAACCAGGTTGATCTAGTATAATCTAGATATATCTATAAAAATAGATTTAAATTTAGATTAGATCAACCAAAACCTACAGGGTTGACCAAGTCGATATAGTATAATGTGGAAAAATTTGTAAAATTGCTAAAAAACTACTGAATCAAGTTGGTCAACTTGGTTGTGTAGGTAGGAAATAAATAGAGTTTAGATAGCCTACTAAGTCAATTTGATTGACATAGTTTTACACTCTAGAAAATACAAAGTTTGGATAGCATACTAAGTCGAGCTGGTTGACTTAGTTATGCAAGATGGAAAATACAGAGTTTAGATAGCCTGCTAAGTCGAGTTGGTTGACTTAGTTGTATAAGCTATAAAATACAAAGTTTGGATAGTCTAATAAGTAGAGCTAGTCGACTTAATTTTACAGGTAGGAAAAATATAGAATGATACTAAGTCATGTTGATCGATTTAGTTGAATCTAGAAAAAAATTAATAATAATTTGAACTATGTATTTTTTAAGGCATAAATAAAGTAGACATAATACTGAACTATCTAACAAAACATATAATTATATTAATGTTAGTCAATAAAATCTACAATACAACAAAGAATAGAAAGTAACAAATAAAAAATATAATTCTATAACTAATGATGCTAACTAATTATCTGAAAATAAGATCAAAAATTCATACTAAAATGTTTTGATTGATTTGTAGGCTTCCATAGATACTTGCTTGTCCATTGGATAGTGACAGTCTAATGTTTTAGAGTGCTAACTATGGAGGAAGTGTCATTTCCATAGCCTACTAAACCTAGTTTTAAGGGTAAGCTAGAAGTTACTTCTCAGGATAACCACTAACTGATGCACCACAAGATCAAATAGACAGTGGGATTCCTAAGGTTCAATTCAAAGGGAAATCCTAAGTGTTTCTAAAATACTATGAGGTGCATGTAAATTAAATATTGTAATTAACTATGTACTATGGCTATGAGTATTGGGGCAAGACCCCCATGCCATGATATTTGTAAATGATAGATAATGACTATAAATATAGTATCACATAGACCTTCATGATAGTAGCTAAGTAATTTTAAAACTATCAGTACATAGTTTTTATAAAAATCAAGACAAAGTGTTGAAAACCAATGTGCAATTTCATAAAGTTAATAAATAGGTAGCCAAAACTTTTCAAATCAAATGTGAGATTAATTAATAAGAAATGAAAATGAATTATGTTTCTTACACTAAAATTAAAAGACACAGAACAAGATTTGCTAGGTTGATCTAATTATCAAATAGAACAAAACACAATCGGGCGAGCTGATTTAGTATGTTGTGAAAATAGGCAAAAATCAAATGCAATCATCTAGGTTGACTTAGTTTTTTATTAGAGTAAACAGACATAAAACTAAGTCGACTAGGTTGACTTAGTTGACTGTGTGATATAGTTTCATAGAGCTAGAAAAATGGTAAAGATAGTCTAGAAATTAAAATGCGAAGTAATTTTATTAAAATATAGAAATGACAACTTGAGATAATTGCCAAAAATGGAAGTACAAATCTTGTTTAGAGTGAACCTAAAAAATATCTAGGTCAACCAAGTTGACTTATTTGGTTAAGTGAAAATGTTGAAAATCTAATTACTAACTATATTGTCTAGGCCTGATTGAGTCCTATAGAGGAAAAAATATGAAAAACATAGAGGTTAAACAAGGTTGACCAGGTCAACCTTAGTCTATAGATAGCTAAAAATTGAAAGTAATAAAATGAAACAAGATCGACTAGCATGATCTAGTTTCTTGAAAAATTGAAAAGTAAAATTGTTGAAATGAATTAGGTCAACCAACTTGACTTAGTTGGTTGTAAGTGAAAATTTAGAAAATAGTAAAATGATAGAATTGACCAATGCACCTCATTTTATTATAAATGAAACCTTATAATCAAAAGTACAACCAATGAAATCTAGTTGACTGTGGAAATAAAACCTATAAATAGAGAAGAAGACTAGATCATCCAATGTGTTTTAGTTAACTTCAAAAAGAAAACCTATAAACAAAGGGAAAAAATAGGTTGACCAACATGATGTAGTTGATTTTAAACCATGGATTTATAGGCATAATAAATTACTAGATCATCCAACATGATTTAGCTGAATGGAGATGAAAAACTATAAATAGAAGACAAAATTGATTCGACCAACATAACCTAATTGACTATAGATCCTAAAACTATATATAGAGGTTAAGATTAGATCGATTAGTGTAAACTATTTGACTATAAATGAGAAATTAAAAATTCAAGGGTTAAGTTCACTTTGGGTTCACCAAAATATATGCTTAAGATATATCTACAGCTTATTTGACTTAGTAAATTCAAGATCAGATAAGGTAATCAACTAACATTTATTATGATATTATTTATATCAGGAGCATGACCAAATTATATTTGATAAACATAACTAAAGGAGAGGGTTCTAAATCCTATAGGCAAATGATATTATGCAATAACCCTAGCTAGGCATACGTACATAAAATAAAAGTAATCTAGTACTCACCAAATCTTTATGGCATAAATGGAGATGGTTAAACACAAATAAATGATCAAGGGATCATGGTAGGAAAATGGGGGCCTAGATCACCAAAAGTGGAAGATGGCAGACAAATAAAACCCTATATCTATACTAAGTTTAAGCATAGAGGTAATCTAATAAATGAGTTTTACATTCAACACATATTACTTATATAATATCTATTTATCAAATGAAATAACAAGCATTATGAATATTTACCTTGGGTGAACCTCTTCGAATCACAATCTCTCCCTTTGCCCATGGTGATTTATAAGAGGTTGTTGTGTCTTTGTAATAATCACACTATATGAATTATCTCTAGGATAAAATACTCCTAATTTGCATTGAAGACTTCCCACAAGACAAGTAATTTTCTCTCCAAGTCAAACCCTAAGCAATGGCTCCTTCAAATGCAAATTTAGTAAAATCATGAATTTTAATGATGTGAAAATGAATGTTCCTCTTATTGGATTGAAATAAGCCTTGTATTTATAGTAATGGATAAGCCTTAACCCTTCCAAAAATTTATCCAATGAGGTTGACCAGTGTGACCCAATTTGTTAAAAAAGTTAATGTTAAGCCTTGAACTAAGTTAGTGTGACTGACTTTGTTCTATAACATGTGCTTAAACTTTTATAATAGGATCATCCCAACTAAATTTGTAGGAAAATAGGGTGTTTTCCTAGTTAGGAGCTATTTTTAAATATAAATGCTTATGGAAATGTGTAAATGGGATTTATATTGCTTAGGAAGTTGGATAAGGGGGACTTATAATGGGTTTAGGTAATGATAGTGTTGACCAATAATATTTAAAAGCACCAATTATATACCCAACCCTTTCCCAATGCATAATTTAAGGCATGCATTCAGAGAGATCAAAACTCAATAGGTTCCTATAAGATAAAAAGTGTCAATAAATTATATATTTTTTAAAATATTGTGTTTTTACAAACCTAACCTCTGAGTCTTCTCTTACAAATCCTACCTTTCCCTAGGGTTTTTAACCTTCTAGGGTTTCATATTATTTTGGTTTTTCATCTTGATTTTATTAATCTACATACAACCTAGGCATAGCTAGACTAGGTGGTGTATCTATTAAACATCTTAGTATTCCTCTTCTACCACCTAAGATGTCTCAAGCTAATACCCTATCAAATTCTACCAATAATGACAATAAGGAAAACACAAAACAAATCTCATAGAGAATTAATCTGATCATGAGGACAATGAAACACATGATAAAAATGAGCATGAACAAGTAGATAAATATCAAGTTAAATCTATTACATTTTTTCAAGAGCATATTTGTGAAAATCCTGAAGATCTTCAAAATATCCCTAATACTATATTAGAAGCTAAAAAATCCAAAGCTGTTAGTGAACAATAATTGTTCTCTACTGATACAATTATTGTATATATTGAATATACTTACGAGTCTTCCCTCCCCTCAAAAACACCATTTATTCCTACATCTAGTTGAGGCACAGGATATTTTTTCAAACCATTGATCCCCGAATATCAAAAAACTATTGTTACATCTTCCATGGGAACAATCAATACTTCAACTCAATTACTAGTTTCAATGCCTACATCAACATAATTAATGTTTGCATCCCCTTTAATGACTTAATAATATCAAATATAAATCCAAATGTATCTAATATTCACACTCTTCTTTAAGATATTCAAGTTTTGGAAGCTAATGTTACCATCATTGAACAAAATACTTCAAAATCATCTCATGTTATTGATTCACTATGATTCACTAGATGTATTGCATAATCCTCTTGCCCATGAGATATATTTGCACATTTTTCTAGCTAGTTTTGTAACACCCAAGTTCACACTTTATTATGGTAAGGGTGATCCTAAACAACATCTTTGATATTTCTATGCATCATGTCTTGATTATGCTTCCAACTAAACTATTGACAAAATTATTTCTAAGAAACCTAAAGGACTATGACTTAAAATGGTTATATGATCTACCAATATAATAAATAAGAGCATTCAATCCTCTAGAATATCAATTTATATCACATTTTTCAATCAACGTTACTTAAAATATGTCATATGAATAAATTTTAAATATCGAACAAGGAACCAATAAGCCCATCAATAGATATGTTTTGAGGTAAAAGACATTGTTGGCCAAAATGATAAATCCAATGGAAAATAAATACCTTCAAGAAATCTTGAATAAAATTTTGCTTGACCTATTACATGATTCTATTATCTTCAATAAGTATAAATATTTTGATGAATCATGCCATATTGTTTGAAATCAAGAAATGAAGATCATTGCATTGAACAAACTTAAGTATGTAGATAACACACCGACTACATCAAATAGAAAGTTTCATATCAAACCAATCTATAAGTTAAAACCTATAGAGAATAAAAATAGAACAACAACAATAGTGAATACAATGTCATAACAACTTAATTATATCATCTTATCCAATGCACATAAGAGGTAATTAACATGATTACCTGAGTTTCTAGCTTTGCTTCTTTAGAACATAGTGTGATGTCGTATCGTATCTCTCCCTCCTCCTATGGTCATTGATATGAGTCTACCTCTACCAAAAGGATATGATACAAATACTTATGTTTCTACCACTAATGTGTTTATAATTATATGAATGGGTAATACAAGTTGAATCATAAGAAACAAGATCTTATTGATAGTGAACAAATTACCTTTATGATCCTCCAAAGGATTTAGTCACAACCTAATGATCATCAAAACTAGAAGATATTAAACAATTCATTACAAACTCATTCTAAGGAAGCATCCAAAGTGAAAATGGTATATAATGTGCATCCTCTTTCACCACATTATGGGTAACCATTAGATGGGATTATTTGCACACTTACACATGAGATATATCCTATGGTTTAGAGGCCTTCTATTACATTTTATGATAATGATCTTATGGATGATGACTCTGATCTTTACTCACTATTTATTAGAGCATATATTGATCATAAACCCATACATAGTGTTATATTTGATAATGGTTCTAGTAATAATGTATGTACTATGACATTACAAGCACATGATGTTTTATACCCTTCAAAATAGATGGTCAAAGGATACGATGGGAAAATAAAACAAGATTTTGGTGAGATTGATTTACCTTTATAGGTTGCTCCAGCACATGTGACCAAAACATTTTTAATTAAACCACATATATGAGTCTTTGATATATATAATTAGGATGACCTTGGATCCATAATATATGCACGATACCTTCCATAATGCATTAATGTCTCAATTATATTCATGCCAACATGGTAATCATAGTTTCAGGAACTCAATATGAACATCCACTACAACAAGAGAAGTTTATTCCAAGACAACTAATCATAAAATATATTAATGTTAATCATGAGTGAAATGATAATTAAAAGGTAATCCCCTTTCGTAGGAAACTAATACTTGAGATGCCATTGCATCATAGATACACAGTGGACTCCATAGAGTCCTCATTTACGCCTTCACAACCAAGTCCATTATTGAGAGAAGATCAAAATGTTTTATAGAGGGTAAAAACACCCAAAATTACATTGAATAAATAATAAATCACTAAAAAATGGGTTTCATGAACCATTAAAACTTATACTCATACTTCACAACCACATATTCCTAAAAGGCACGTGTAGAGTATTATAGATTCTATACTTCTAGATTTGGCACATATACATGATCTTTGGTGAAATGACTAATTTACTATACCATATTCTCATTATAGATCACCTTATGATCATCCCTTATATGGGAACATTAATTAACCCTCTTTTATTCAAAAATTTAAAAAATGAAAAAAAATAAAAAAAATATTCAAATAAGGTAAAAATAAAAATAAATATTTAACATTTTACATGTTTACTAGATTTTGCATATGTCATTTAATTTATTTTAATATATAGCATATCATTTTTTACACACATATGTTCCATGGGTAATGGAGTGTGATACATCTATACACTAGATCCATGACACATTATGCCGGGGGCATCTCACTTCTATTGATCATAATTGATATTATATTATTTTATGATCACTTTACATTATCATATTAATATTAAATACTAATTATTACACACTCCTATACTCATTCTATTATGTTACACATTGTACTTGATACATTTTTCTACGGGTCATTTTGTTAACACATGTATGTAGGGACTAATATGAAATGTTTAGGTTAGTTACGTGTATTTCACTTATTTCATATTATCACATGGATTAATTGATTATACTTCTTGTTTGTTTCCTTGTCTTGATTGTGGAACATTTGAACATGTTCCTTTTTTGTTGGCCCTAGTACTCTGGGTATTGATTATTTATTTGGTGTGTGGACATTTTACATGTTCTCCCATTTTAGTGTGCAACATTTGAACATGTGCCTTATTTTTTGTCTCCATATAACTCTCTTTTCATGACATTGAGTGCTTTCACATATGTGCTTGATTTTTTTATAATATTTTTACTTCTAGATGTTGTCATGATTCATATCATGCATCTTAAGGCTTTTTATGTTAGGATACTACAAACTTCATTGATATATATACTTAATCATGATACCACTATATTTTTTTTTCTAAATGATTGATACATCTATAACATGGTTATCTAATCCTTTTAAGATAAGGTGAATCTCACATTACACTCCCATCACCTAAAAGGGGGGCCCATATCAGAGGTGACATGTCATAGAGACATGATTCCACATACATATAGTTAGAATAATTTGATCAAACTTACATGATTTATATATACATTTGGGTCAAAATCATATACATTTAACACTAATTTTCACAAATATAGGATAGGGTTTTTCAAATTTGTGATGCATATTATAAATAGTTTATAGATCAGAGACTACATTTTGATAGAGATGTCAGCTTGAGACACATTTGAGGTGATATGAAATGCACCAAATTACATAAACATATTTAGATTGCATACACATTTATGCACCAACCTTTCCAAAATGCATCATTTAAGTCTTTATCCATATATAATAGTTGGCTCCTTTAATTAGTATGATCGAGATTCACCACCCTTGATGGCCTTGTCGCTACTTATATTTTATGGGTTGGTATGGTTACACCATTTTACTTGGGCTAGATTGTATAAATTTACTAGATTATATATACTCTTGAGATGTGTGATCGAGATTCAGTGCACTCAATGAACTTGGAATAAATTACCCTTGCATCATATTGTGGGCATGATCAACATCCACTTCCCCCCTTCCCATCTCTAAGGTTTAGTTTTGAACCTCTCTTGACAATGCTTCAGTTAGGAAACATCATTACCAAATATTACTATCAAGGGGTAACATGGTTGCATTAACACATAGGAGTATCCTTTCCTTGATTTCATTTCTTTTAAGTAATTTAAATTATTAATTTTTGGATTATATGCACTAATTACACCTATAACATGCTCTTGGTTTTAGGTCATACACATAAAACAAATTCAAATAGGGCTCAAATTAAAGCAAGGTGTTTTATATACACCACCATATACATATATTTATTTTAACCTATTAATTCCATCCTTATGCATTACTATATTAAATGAGGGGGTGGATGTAGCTATTCAAATATATATTTTACATGATAAACTAGTATTTCACACTTGACAAATATCACTCAAGGCTCTACCCTTCAGTTATTGACTTTCCCATTATCAAAAGGCTCATGGTCTCCATCTCATTATACCTAAATGCTTATCTTATGGTTCAACCCTAATATTCTAATTACCCAAATCACCTATAGCCCACATTATTTTAAAATTTGATAAATATATCCTTCCTTATCAGTTAAATATCTTCAACATTTTTCTATTCTCTAGGACACTACCATTTAGACCTGGATACTAGTGTTGATGCTAGTGTCCCAAATCCAACGCTAGTGTTCATACCCTATAAAGGATCAAATTTAAAAATAATTAATTATGTAGGGGTCAACTTATTTGTCTTGATTAAATCTCCATGAGATTATTTTTAAAAGGTGTGGTATAAACATAAAATAAATCCCACTCATTATATATATATATATATATATATATATCAATTGACCAATAAAACTCCTATCAAATTCATTAATCATTCACACCACTAAGTTTTATTTCCCTATTCTTCCCTATTTCCATATTAGTCATATGAGAAATATTATTACATATTTGAATCATTAAAATATCATCCCATGAGTAGTATTTGTCAAGTTTCAAGCTAGATCACTACATGCACTTGTGAATAGTATATTACACCATTGTTCACACACAAGCCCACATAAAGGGAATAAGTACATCAATCAAAGGCCCTCTTTAGAGTATATGTCTATGTAGGGAGTGATCAATAATAGAGGTGTATTTGAAGTCATCTTGAATTAACTTGAGCCCATTAACCCCTATTTTTGTAAGGTGGCATGCCCTAATTGGAAGAACTAGAGTTTTGATCAAATATTTGATATCCAAAACCTATGTGTGTGATCCCATTTAACAATATACAAGGAAACAGAGAACCCTAATATGTTCAAGTAGAGTTTTTCTAAAAGGACATGTAATCTACTAGGATATAAGCATCATTTTTAAGATAAAAGTGTTGATGCTAATGTCCCTATTCTAATGGTAGTGTATAGGCTGACAGAGAGCTATTTTACAAAATATGATGTATCATAGTTGAGTATCATCTTAAATGTTTCTACACTTACTCTTATTAGATCTACCTGTCCATTAGTAAATAAGCTAAGTATTATCTCTTCTATGTGTTTAAACATGCAAATTACTAGTTGGCATTATATTTTTTATATTTATAAAAATTGAATAATTTAGCATTATATTAGAATATATTATGGATCTAAATTATGTAATTTTCTTAATGTTTAGAGTAACTCCTTGTTTTATTAGGCTAATCTTTCATGTTAATCCTTTTTTTATTGAAATATCAATTACAAAATATATACATCAAAGATGCAGAAATAATTATAAAAGTCTCAAAAAATAACTAGTTATGGAGGAATCCCCCCAACATTTCAAAAAATACTAATCATTAAGATAATATAAAAAATAGCCCCAAGTAGGTAGCCCAACAAATAGAAAAACAATAATGAACTAGCACAAAACCACCACACAAAGAAAAAGGTGGCATAGTAGTCATCAACTATATAGATTAGTCTTTAGGCACCCTCTAAGCAGTAGTGCAACCCATCTCACTATCCTCATCTGAACCCAGGTAAATAGGTCCCTCAACAGATCTTTTGTTCAACTCAGGTCCCAATTGATTTAATCTTGTAGTCGATGGTGGAGTGTATTATTAACTTTGTTAATTAGAGATTTCATTTTATTAGATCAGATATATTCAATAACCTCATCCACTTTAGAAAGACTTCCCCTATCAATGAGTTTCTCTAGTTTCTCTGTGAAGACATTAACATTGTCTTCAATCAATTTCCAAACTATCCTTTACTCATCATCATCTTATACCATGGGAGTGAAATTTGGGGAGAAGTTTGTAGATCATATTTATCATTAGAAAATAGATTAAGATCCAAGTTGAGAGGAACCACATAATCCTCAACTTCCTTAATGAGATAAGTGTCAAGATCATCATTCTATACATCCCACACTATATCATCATTGGCCATAAGCCAACTATTTACACCATTTTTTTTTTGAATCTGAGGAGTTCACCCAATCTTGCATTATATTATCTACTTGATCAAAGTAGGACTCTTTTATGTAGTCCCATTTATACTCAATTATTTTAACCTCTACAACTAACTCATGATAAACTACCCAATCTAGGTGTGGACTCAGCTTAGGATATCCACCTGAACCCATCAAGTAATTTTAAGTGATTTTGAGCATTCTAGATCTCAGGAATTGTTCCAACTATGCTTGAGGCACCTTCAGTTGAAGAAATATCTGCAAGGAAACAAGATGAAGGATGACTTTCATAGATAAGTTAGTAAGCACCCTAGTCTTATGTTGAAATGCGTCTAAGTTCCTTTGCTTACATAAAAACCATAAGATCTAGGTTGAAAAAATAAGCCAAATTTTATGAAAGAAGGGGTGGACTTTGACTTTAGGACAAATATACCCAAAATAAATGTTCAACCATCCAGTGTCATAATCAAAAATAATATTCCAACACTTAAGACAACATTTTCAAAGGTTAGAAGCATAAAGACATGAAAATAAAATATGTTCAATAGTTTCAACATTGTTATAAAAGGAATAAAAAAGTTGGACAAATTAGATTTTACTCAAAATAGATCCAATAGAAAGCTTATTATAAATCAAAATCCACTGAAAGCATTAATTTTTAAGTTCAAGACAAGAGGCGCAAATCACATCAAATCTAAAAGACCAAGAGCGTATAGGATCACATACAGACTAGATATAATTAAGAATAAGGTAGGGGAATTTGGAAAAAGAGAGCTTGTTGTATAGCATCTGAGTAGAAAAATCAAATAGGGTGGAGGCTTTCAACTACTTAACACTATCCCAAAACTCTCCCTCCTCATCCATAAAGGAGACATTATTATTCCCCTATAGTTCTTTTTATAGAAGAGTGTAAGTTTTGTTCTAAGTAGTAGGAATTTGAAATTTGACTCTAATTTATGACCAAAAGGCCCATCTAGATTGTGAGAAAAGATATTTAAAAACCTTTAAACCTTTTGTGAACCATTCAAAGGTAGAACAACACTTAATGAGAGTAAGCAACCTTTTGTTAACATAAAGGTTCCACTAGATAGATTTGTAACCCTAAAATATGACCCAAACTAGCTAAAGATATGTTTTATAGTAATATAAGGTTTTAAAAATTCCCAAGATGACTGAATGGAGGAAAAAATGGGTGAGCCAACAACATTAATAGAAAAAAGAACAAGTAAATCTGATATATTTAGCCCTTTCTAAAGTGGTTTCCCTCTAGGAAAACACTTCAAGATATTATTCTTGACCAAGATTTTCTAGGTTTCCTCCCCTTTGAATTAATTTATTATCCATTTCAAATCAATAGTTATAACTTAGATCCTTAGGCTAAGACCCCTGATATTTTTTGGCTTTAAACAAAATTACCATGAGATAGCATGTATTTTCCTTCCTCCTTTGCCATCAAACCATAGGAAGTCCCTTATTATTTTGTGTAACATATTAATATGTGTCTTGTTGAATATCCAATAAGAGGCATAGTAGATAATATATAAAGAAATAACTTTTTGGTAGACTTGAATCCATCCAGGTAAGGAAAGCAAGTGTCCCTACCATTTTTCATTTTTTTTACTGATTTTAACAAAAATCCACTCCCATATGAGCTTAAATGAAGGGGTAAGTGCAAAAGGAATACCTAGATATCTAACCATTTAATTTGGACCTTTCCATGTCCAACCAAAATTTGAAAGCCAATCATGAGGGGAATCTTTCCACCTTAGCATATATGATTTATACATAGCAACCTTAGAACTAGAAGTAGGTAATATACGTCCAACATTGCGAAAACCTTATTCAAGTTACTTTTCTCTAGTTTTAAAAATAGATTAGTGTCATTAAAAAATAAGACATTAATTAATACATATTCATTGGGAAGATAGATGCTTCTGATAAGAGGTCCAATATCAAAAAATCTAAGGAGATAGTGTAAGGTTTTAACAACCAACACAAATAGTGAAGGGGCAACAAGACATCCTTGTCTGATGGAGTGTTGAACCTCACTTAAGTCAATCAAATTCTCATTCACTTTGATTAAATTTTATGCATATTTCAAGATATCATTAACCGTTCTACAAAACTTATCCTGAAAACCAAAGGCTCTTAAAACTCTTTGAATGCAGAGCTATTCATTTTTTTCATAGGCTTTCTCAAAGTCAACCAGAATCATGCCAACATCTTGATTATAATCTCAAGACAAATACATCTCTTCCTAGATCGTAATTATATTATCCAAATGTATCTTCCTTCAACAAATCTAGTTTGAGTCTTAGAAACAATAGGGTAGTAGTGAAGAGAGTCTCTTTGCCAGAATTTTCACTAAGATTTTGTAGGAAACATTAAGGAGGGTAATTGGTCTCTAATTTTTGACCTAGGAGAGGTCACCTTTCTTAAGGATGAGTTCAATAACTCCTCTATTGATGTCAAATCCTAGGGAACCAACATCAATATCTTATTTAAAGACCTCTAGACAATCTTTAGCCACCTAGTCCTTATTGCCTTTGTAAAATTCAGTAAGAAAACCATTAATACCATGTTCTTTATCATTCTTGAGAAATTTTATGGTTAATTTGATTTCATCCAACATGATATCTTCATCAAAGGAAGTCTCTTGTAAATGTGACACTTTTTTTTTAATTCAAATATCACATATCACCTTATTTTGTTCAATGAGATCATTGGAGCCATCAGAAAGAAACAAGATGGAATAAAACTCATAAAATGCTTCTTTTATTTTATAGGGGTCATGACCAATCTAACCTTTAAACTCAATGCCATTTATTTTACTTCTTTGGTGTTTAGATTATAATAATATAAAGAAAAAATTAGAGCCTCTATCTCCAAGCTTAAGCTAGGTTAGTCTTGATCGAATTAGCGCCCCCTAGCAAGGTAGCTCTAGGATTTCCCAATTTGATGTTTCATGAAGTTAAGCTCTGCCAATAGTCTATCATTAGCCAGATCATGTTTAAGGGAACTTTTATATTGTATTAATTTTTGTTGGGTGATTGTGGTAATTTTCCTGCACATTTTAGCCTCTATCTAACCATACATTATTGCAAATTTTTTTGACACTTCCATACAAGAATTACACTAACCAAATCTAGAGCAGAGATTCAAGAGATCTTCCCAATATTCCAAAAAGAATCAAGACCATAAATACACACTTGATCAAAAAGATGAGACATATTGAACTTATAAAATCCTTTGAGAGATGAGGCAACTTTGTTTTCCTTATATTTCAAAGAAAAATTCACTTCTATGGGATGGTGGTCAAAAATTGTGTAAGGATAAACATTCACCATATTTACATCCCTATTTGGGGTCACTAAAAATGAATCTCTATTCAAGTATAAACTATCAATTCTAGAGTATTATATCTTATTATCAATCTGATTGTTGCACTAGGTAAACTAAATTCATTTAATTTGATTTTTACCTTTTTGAAGCAAATCAAGGATTATGTGGATTCTCTTAAATTTAAAACAAAAAAAGATTTCATTACCTCTCCAGGTCTAATGATCACCTCTAATTTTATCTTATTTTTCCTCCACAATGTTAAAGTTACCTCCAAAGATCCAAGGGACATTTTTAAATTTATTAGTAAACCAATTCCATAGATCAGACCTTTCTTTATAATCATTTGGAGCATATATATTACACAGTCCAAAACATTGGTTTTGGATTTTTAGCAAGATCTAAATAGCTCCATTACAGGGGGAGATACCATGGCCAATAATGCAATCCTTTAGGTCAAGGTTAACCAAGATAGAATCCCCTCCTCTAAATCTTTGGTTATTAGTGGAAAACTATAGTGCATTAAGCCAAATGAAATTAAATACTAAGTACAACTAGGAACCCATAGCCTTAACTTCTTGAAGACAATAAAAAACCAGTTTGTCTCTTGAGTGCCTAAACTGTCTCGCAATGGGTTTTCTATCAAGGGATTCTAGGCCTCAAACATTCCAACTTATAATCCACATAAATCAAGGGGGGATGGGGGGTCAATTAGATTAAACATGGGATTTATCCCCACTACTGTATAGTCTTTTAAAACAGTCTAGAACTTTGTTTTCCTTGGCCTTATTAAAAGTAGAGTCATGACCACTGGGAGGTGTAGCTTTAGATTTTTCTTATCTTCAACCATATAATGATCCATTGGGGTGGATACTAAATCTATTTTAAGTCTTTTACCACCCCATTTGTATATCTAAATTTCAACAACATTTGGGTCCTTGAGGGATAAGGGTGCACTCATTGATATATCCATCTCAGATTGGATCTATTCGGTCCTTATTTCTCTGGATAAAATGTCATGGGGAGGAATCACCTCCAATTTTACTAATATTAGCTGAGGTAAAGTTGTTAGGGTTAGAAGTACAACCAATAGGAGGTTCAACTAACAAAACCACATATTCCTTAGAGAGAGTTAGAATGGGTTCTTTGCTCAATAAAAGCATCATCCAAGTTATCTGGTAAAAAATTAATCACATTAGGTATAGAATTCATCATATCAACAAATAGTGGTGGGGAGATAGATGACTAAGGAACATATTGAGTTCATATTTTTCAAGCTCATTTTTAGCCTCTTCATGGGGGAAAATTTCTTTCAGTGGTTCACTATTATGCATAGAGTTTTCAAAATCTTATAAATCATCCAACATAGAATATTTTTTCTAAGCATCTTGACCTTTGTGTTTATTGTGAAGGTCTTCTTTATTGACCAACATTGGGTAATCCTTCCTGAGGTGCCCATCTTTTTTACAAAAAAAATAGGTGTTTAATCCACCCAACCCTCTGATAGCACAAGTATGGGAAATCCCTTTAATTTTGAAATTAAGGGATTCTAGAAAAAAATCTAGGGGTTCTAAGTAAATAAAAACCCTAACATTCATATGGGCTAGTGACCTCCTAGCATCCTCAATTCTCAATACTTCCCTAAGGGGTTTCAAAGCTTGTGGTAAAAAGTTCCACAGTTGGATGGGAATGCTTTCAATGTCCACCCATCTGGGTGTAGTTTTAAAAATAAGGTCATTGTAGTCCATATCTAGGCTCCAAGGGACTGGCTTAAAAATAAATTGTCCTACATTCCATAAGGGTTTACTAATATCCCTTCATTGTGTATTAGAGTTTTTAAACAAAATCATAAAACCCTTTCTGTATCATCTGAAAAAAGATAATGTACATACCCAACTTCTTACCCCAAATAGAGTTGAGCCAGTTATCAAAAAAGTTATTAGAGGAAAAGAATTCTTGTTTAAGCAAACAAAAAAATTCCAATATTTTTAACCTAATTTCTTCCTATTAATATCATTTTCCATGAAATCATTTAGAACAATAGTTAGGGACTTATCAGGGATAGGGAGCTTACTAATTTGGGATTCATCCCACTTTTGCACTCCATATTCTCCTTCCAACACACAACTAACAATAAATTCTACACCTTTTGAATGTTTTATCGCTTCTTCCTAATGCAAGACCTTATTGAAGAGTTTTATTGATGCACCAAAATCTCCTTCTTCCACTTGAGACAAGAAAGATAGACCATTCTCATGATTTCACACCTTATCAATCCCCGAAAGATGAACTATCTCATTAAATCCACCATTTTCACCCTTCTTCACATGTTTGAGGTCATTGATTCTAATCATTTTCATAAACAACTACAATTAATACATACCCCTTCAAATTTTCTAAAGGCCACAGGATGAATATTCAAGAAGGGGAGGTGCAAGATGGTATGGACAACAAATCAAGAGACACAAAACAAAAATAAAGACAAAGCCCATACACAAACCACAATAACAATAAACAAAATTAAATCATGTGAGAAAATGGGCTAATTTAATTTGACCACCATGGGCACCAAGAAAAGAGCAACATGAAAATAAAGTAAGCAAAGGTAACCACTAATTTAATTTAATCCTTGTTTCCAAAAATGGATAAACACTTATATAGTTTTAATTGCACAAAGACCCAATCACCCATGTCAAAATGTTTTTTTCTATGATGTTGATTTTCTTATTCATTCATTCTATTATGTATCATTACTAAATTCTCTCTTAGACTAGATAGTACCTCTTACTAATGTTGAATGTGTTATTATAGTCTTTTAATATGTAATTTTAGTGTAATGAGTGTCACTTGAGACCACCTTGCCTTAGCTTAGAACTAAACCTATCTTAGGGAGGGCCTCTTTTTATCCTATTATAGCTTTCATGTAGATCTAACCCAATCCTAAACTTACCAAAAATTAGCACTAAGCCACCCCCTAGGCACCTAAGCCCTTTACTGACCAAATTTTACAACCTAGATAGTAGCATGGCCCTTAGGACACTAGCACATTGCACTAGTGACTTGGGGACCATGCTAGTATCCCTTTATTCTCTACTCCAACGGATATATTTTCATCCCCCAATGTAATTTAGGGTCTACCTAGACCCATTTCACATATTGATAAACACTATAATTCTATATATACATCACTTCCATTCACTTATCCACTAGATAGAAATTAGATGTAAATGATCTTAAATAAAATCATAAACAATTGTGTAAATCAAGGTTATCAATCCATATTCTGCCCTACTTCTACATATAACCATATGAAATAGCCTAGAGCTTAGAATAATCATATTTTTAGTCTTAATTCACACTCAAAGCACTCAAGCTAACATTCATAATAGCATGCACTTGTACTTGTACCAAGCACTTAGGCAAGAAAACTACATCGAGCTTGATCCCTCTTTGAAGTAGTGGTAAGTAGGGAATGCTCAGCACATAGGGTGTTGAGGTCACATCCAACCTACCTTACTAATTCCACTCTTTTTTACTTGTGCTTCTCAAATACCCTAACAAACATGGAGGCCTCGATTTTTGTATATAAATTAGTCAAAATAGGTATAATCAGTGAACCAGTAGTTGTCTACATAGCTATAGGCATCTTAGGTCCAACTGAAGGTATACCCAAAAGTTCATTGCCCCTATTGTAAGAGGACACTACTATGCTATTGATGACACTACCATGGTGTGCTAGTGTCTAGAGGATTGTGTTTCTATTTGAGAGGGTTTTGGAATAGATTATTTCTCATGACACTTTGAAAAGCTCTTGTACCTAATTTCAACCCATTACTTATCTATCTCAGTCAGTTTCCAACTAAGTACTTCCTTTTCTAGGTCATTAATATTTATAGAATAATCAAATAGGTTAATTATTATATAAATCAATGGTTGTATTTATTGTTATATTTAATCCCCAATTTATTATTCCAACACTTTAGCATTTTAAGGTTTTACATTCTATAATCCCTTTAAAGTTAAATCATTTGGTGAACCTGAATTACTTTGAATAGTGCCCAAAACCCTAGCTCTAAATGCTACTCAAGTTTGTATACTTCTATTTCTTATTTACATAGGTTGGGTTAGGATTTTTAGATTTCATGTATTCTATTTTAGAAGCCATAGTTCACTTTGTTTGTTATATGCCATCTAAAAACGTTATATCTCTTCATTTAAGAAGAAGTGTTAGGCTTAGTGGCATTCATATTGAGCATACCCAGATTACTTCCCTTCAAGCTTATACCATGGATAAAGAACTAGTTAAAACTCCTTTCATTGATCCTTCAAACCTTGATTATGTGGATTTCAATGACAATACATCTAAACATAAGCATTACATCCAAGATAATAATGATACATAATATGGGACTCAAGACACACTCCCCCCTCCATACAGATAATATTACAATTAATAAGGATGAGGTCTTATAGAGTTTCAAAGATAGAATTTGGGAATAGACCCATGATCATGCATAGATTTTTCAAGCTATAATGGAAATAAAGAACCCATCACTTAGTCAATCTTATAACCCCCTAGATGTTAATATTTTTACATCTCTTATTGCGATGACTCAGATTCCATAACAACCTATTTTAACTCGATAACCTTTAGCATTGATAATACCTCCTATGTATAATACACATTCCTCCTCTCTTGATGTATAATCCCTTATGCATGAGATCCATTCTCTATAGGCCAAGGTGTTACATCTTGAGTAGGGTTCCATTATACCATCACATGCATTAGACTCTCATGTTCTCCTACATATACCATTGGCACAACATTTAGTGAAAACTCCTTTGCCATATAGATTTGTGGCACCTAAGCTTACTTTGTATTATTGTAAGGGTGACCCAGATCATCATTTACATGATTTTCACATAGCATGTTTGGACTGTGTGTCCAATGATTGGCTCTTGACTAATTTTTTCCCTCATAGTATAAAGGGATATACATCACAATGGTTCTATGATCTTCCTAATCAGTCCATCACAATATTTAATCCACTAGAAAATATGTTTTTTGGCACACTTTTCAATCAACATTAGTGATAAAGTTTCCTAAGCTCAAGTTACACAACTAAATCAAAAATATAATGAGCCAATAGCTGAATATGTCTTTGTAATATAAAACTATACTAGCAAAGATGACTAGCCCCATGGAAGATAGAGCACACCTTAGATACCAATTGAGCCACCAATGTTGATGAGTCCTACGTCTATTGCATTAACATGTACACATAATCTCCCACAAAGACCCTTACTAGAAATACCCCTACATCAATTACATATTTTGGATTCTATAGATCCTCTCTCTACCCCAATCCTACCCAAATCAGTGTTAGTGAGTTCCATAAATACTCATCACAAAGCATCCACACTAATTAAAACTTATTCTACCAAATAGGTCCCTAAGCTCCCCATATTTCAAAAGCCAATTCAATCAATTCCATAAATTCTTATACTCACTCCACAATCAATTTCAACTTTAGACTCTTCAGCATTCACTTCTTATATCTCAGATACCTCCTTGTACAACATGCACGATCGTTCTTCCTCTATTTGATAAAAGACGCCTTAATATTGAGTCTCTCATGAGACTGATCAGTTATTAGTTTCTCTCCTCTAGTACATAGTTTGTCTTACCTTGCTCCTTGTATATAGTTTCATTTTCATTATTTTTTGTACATAGATTATACTCAAAAAACATAAAAACATTCAAATATTTCTCATAAAATACAAAATTTTAGATTGTATGCATTTCCATGTTTACATTCCTTCTATTTTCTAGGTACTACATATGTTATCTATTTTAGTATAGTTAATTTTATCATACATACATGATTCACTTGTTCTATTTGAGTGTTCATAGATTCTTATAGGACCCAAGTCCATCACATAGATTTAGATTTTCTACTATCCACCCATTATGGGCACATACATAGACACAGATTCAACATTAATACATTTTCCCATTGGGGGCATCCTATATATAGTTTTTTATTTTCTAGGTTACATCTTTATATACTTCATATCATAGATTTATCATTGTTTATATCTTAATATTGATCATCCTATACTACACAATTTTTTTGTTGATTACTAATACCTTAGACTCAGCTTATGTACATATTTGCTCTTATACAGATTTGTACCACATTTTTAAGCATACTTTATTTTCTAGATTTACTAGTTTATATTTAATTGTGTCTCTTTGCTTTTAAATATATTCAAGGTCATTTAAATATGCCATTGTTTTATGGATATAAGCCACTTCCTTTCACTATATGTATTATTTGGGCATGTACCCATGTCCTTGTGTGTGATTTCTTGATTGTGTATGCAAACACTTAAACTTGTCCTTCCATGTGACACTAAGCCAACCTTGTTTGTTGTTTGTGTATATGGGCATTTAAACATGTCCTTATATGTATTGATTTCTCAAATTTAGTGACATGTGCCCATGGCCCTTATATTTTTGCCCCTTGGCCTACTTTTCATGCCTCATGTGTTTGTAGGTATACTTTCATGTATGCATCATGGCCATGACACTTATCTCTTATTTATTGATTTCACACTCAATTTTTGATGCCATGAGCAACCTCATGCATCTCTCCTTCCTCATTGGGTTCCTTGATGGACACCATGCCCCATCCCCTTAAGTAGTTACTCATATTATACTTAGATTTTTTATTCATTTACATGCTTACATTGTTGTATTTATCTTGACAAACCTTTTGAATGTTAGATCTAACCTACATCTTACATTACCAACTAATGCTTAACCAATTTTACATTTTAAAGTCATGTATACAAATTATATTGGTTTATCACATAGATATCATATATTTTCAATCTAACACACATGATGTAGATCTTTTTTTTTTAGGATAGTTATTGCACAGGTTCAATAACTCCCCTCAAAACAGGGGGCATTCACAAGGGTTTATCATAGAGATCAGGCCATCTGAGTGCACTTAGAACATAATTTTTAGTATGCAAACATAGATTAAATAGCCCATAATCAAGAAAATAAAGTGAAAATAGTCATATATAGATCAATTTCAATTTTATATAAAATGGTATAGTTGGAGACTATCATGGCATAGTAGACACTAGCACGGTGTGCTACTATCCAAGGGACTGTGCTACTTTCCAATAGCCCATAAACATGAAATTATATAATTGCCAAAAAAGTATAGTAGATATAATTTAGATTTGTACCATTCAATCATAGATTATCATATATGCTCAATTTTGCACAAAATTACATAGGTTTGCTCAGATTGGATGCATCATGCACAACATGATCACTCTCATTTCAGTTTCATATACTTAGACACTCTTTATTATGACTCTATCTATGACCCATATGCATAGATATCATATTTGGGGGCATGTGCATGGCACATTATTTCTACATGTTCAGTTTGACACCATTACTCTCAAATGAAATGGCATATCCATGTCATTCTCTATGTTATTACACCAAACACAATTTTTACTAGTTTTACACCAGATTGATTCCTTATTCCATCTACAACATTTGGAATTTTTGTGTAGTCCCTGAGCTACATTCCTGAGTGGCCCTTGAGTCATTTTACATTTTAGAGTTTCCATATTGCCCTAGAATCATCCTACATAGTTTCAGTTATATCACATAGCTTCAGTTAAATTTCAAAATTTTATTTTTGTATGCATTTTCTACACATGGTTAGGTAATGATGGAGTCATAGCCTACTTGAGTTCTTGAGCCACCTATATAGAAGCATTAGGCAAGCCATCAGTCCAATCCAAGTTATTCATAAATAATGATCCATCGAGTAGGTGTGGGAAATGATGGAGTCATAGCTTACGTGAGTTATTGAGCCACCCACACATGGGGATTGAGAAATCCATTCATCTTAGTCTAATATATTCACTATTTGATCACCAGTTACACACATAGGATGTCACTAGGTTCTAGCATTGGTTCACATACCTAACTAGGTGTATTTTTTCATTTCATCTTTCTCTTATCTCTTTACTCAATTTTGCCTTTTATTTTGAAATATCTTAAGTAAGGATTGATTATTTTATGCTTCATTTGTAGGACATGTAATGGAGTAGGCTTCACAAACCCAAACCCAGATTCATGGACTCTGCCTCTGAGGTATGTCCAAGTACATTTATTTTCCTTTGTCCTATTCATTTCAAATTTTTCATTTATAGAATAAATGGGGGGCAAATATGGTCATCTAAAATGTCATTTTAATGAAATGAGGGTTACTTGAGACTACCTTGCCTTAGCTTATCCCTATATCTATCTTAGGGCCTCTTTTGATCATATTTTAGCTTTTGTGTGGGTTTAACCCACTCCCATACTTACCAAAAAGCAACACTAAGCCACCCCCAAGTACCCAATCCCTCTACTAACCATATTTTACCATTTGGATAGTAGCACGGCCATTGGGACACTAGCGAACTACGTTAGTGACCTTCCATGCTAGTGTCCCTCTACTCTTTACTCTTCCAACAGATATCTTTCTATCCCCCAATGCAATTTAGGTTTTTCCTAGACCTATTTCACATATTGATGAACACTATAATTCTATATATAAAACACTTTCATTCAATTATCCACTAAATGGAAATCAGATGCAAATACTCTCAAACAAACTCAGAAATAATTATGTAAATCAAGGTTATTGATCCCTTTTCTACCCTACTTATACATACAACCATTTACAACAGCCTAGAGCTTAGAATACTCAAATTTATATTCTCAAGTCACACTCAAATCACTCAAACTAACATTCATACTAGCATTCAGTTGTATTTTCACCAAGCACTTAGGCAAGAGAACTATATCAGGCTTGATCCCTCTTCAGAGTATTGGTATGTAGGCAATGCTCAACACATGGGGTGTTGAGGTCATGTCCATCCTACCTTAATAATTCCACTCGTTTCTTATTGTGATTCTCAAATATCCTACAAAACATGGAGGCATATGTGTTTACATATAAATTAATCAAAATAGGTTACAGGTAGTGAACCAGTAGTCATCTACATAGGCATAGTCATCTTAGGTCCAAGCTAAAGGTATACCTAGAATTTCACTACCCCTATTTTAAGAGGATACCACCATGCTCCTAATGACACTACCAGGGTGTGTTATTATCTAGAATTCTACATTTCTATCTAGGAGGGTTTCTAACTTTGGATTCCTACTCAAGACACTTTGCATAACTCATGTACCAAGTTTTAACTTGTTACTCATCTATCTTAGTCAGTTTTCAGCTAAGTACTTCCTTTTCTAGGTCATTTTTATTTATAGAATAACCAAAAAGGTAAATTATTATACAAATTAGTGGTCATATTTATTACCTAATTTATTATTCCAACACTTTAGCATATTAGGGTTTTATATTTCATAATCTCTTAAAAGATAAATCAATTATTCAATGACTCGAACCTTAGGCTACACCCTTAAGAATGAAGTGAGATATAGGTGTTGATAATCATAAAGTGCCATAAATGGATGCATTTTAGAAGAGGAATGGAAGGAAGTGGTATACCATCATTCTTCTAGTGGTAAAAAATGAATCTATCATTCTTATTTATCTGATTTAAAATAACATAAATACTCTTCTAAGAAATTTTTGTCCACCTATGTTTTCCCATCATATTGAGGATGATATGATGAGTTATGATCCAACTGAGTGCCCAGATAGGAGAATAAATTAGTACAAAAATTATTAATAAATATGGGATCATAATCACTTATAATGATCTTAAAAACATGAAAGAGTTTATAAAACTCACCTAGGGTCAAATCTATAAACCATTACCACAATAAAAGTCATTGATGAAATTTTCAAATAACATCTTAGTATATTATATGCAAATAGATTATATAATGATAAATACTCTATATCTCCAAATTTTCCTCAAATACAATGAATGAGCTTTGCATATATAGGCAAGGAAGATCAATCCTAACTAAGAAATCAAGCTAAGTGATCAATCATAACTAAGAGATCAAACCTAAGACTAAAAGATAACTATCCCTAAATGATAGAAACAACTAGAAAATATCTCCATAATATCTAAGAGATAAATATGTAATATCTAAAATAAAATAAATAAAATATCCACACGACTGGGTGGGAATAACTAATACCTAGGTGAACATGAGCTAAGGTAAATAACCTACTCTAACACCCCCCTTCAAGTGAAGCTAGGGGCCAAAAATAAAGTGTTATATCCATAGTATGAGTCTTGATACAAGCCATGATTAGATACTTATGTAAAATATATCCATGAAACAATCTTTCATAAAATGGAGAAAGGGAGAAAACCTACAAGAAAATTAAACTCCCCCACTAAAAAGAGAGAAATAATAAAAAGAAATGGGTTCTAACAACAAGGTTTGATGAGGTACCTATGCATAAAAAATGATGAAGTGTGAAGACAAGTGTCCCTATAGATGTCGATTCATTTTACCAAAATACATAGATTCCAATTCGTTGTAATCATTGAATTGAAGTGGGAATGGTTTTGAATATGAGGATAACTGAATACAAACATTGTACTCTAAAATACTAGGTAAAATGATGAACTCGAGCAAGCATTATCTGAACACCCTCCCTCAATGCCAAATTGAAAGAAGATGGCAATGAAATTTTCTAAATAAGTGGACTAAAAATGGTGAGAAGTGAGCACAAAGACTAGTGGGGATACCACGCTAGTGTTACTACATAAAAAATCAACAAGAATGCCACTAAGACATAACAATCCTCATATGGGTTCCAAAAAATAAAGTTCCTAAATAAAATATCTATGTACAAAAGATAAATCTTGAAAATGTAAATAAAATATCTCAAGAAGATGGCCTTAGTGGTGATGGGAAAGACTGATAATTAAAATAATAAAGGGTGCACAAACTAAGGTACACACACATAAAGGTAGACTAGGCTATAAAAAAAATCCTCGTGGCATTTTATAATTTAGTGTGGGTGCAATATATCCTATACACAAAAACACCAAGTAAAATAAGGAAGACATTGTATACACTAAAATAATTCTAAATAGGGAGACTGTCGACATGTCGAAAAAATCATCATAAATCATGAGAGTTGCTTCAAAAATAAGGGAGCAATGTGGGCCAAAAACATAAGTGGCACAAAAAATATACTCAAATAATGCAAGACATCAGGTTCTATTTAAAATGTGTGTGCAAGTGTATAGATAAATGAGCATGAGTGCAATAAAGTATTTTTGTGAGGGGATATGGATAATAAACGAACCATGCTAGTAAAATCCTTTCAAAGACTGATGGTGCTACCACAAGTGATCTAAAATTCATCCTAAATCAATAGGAATGGTGGATGAAGATGCTTACATAGTAGTGCATGAAAAAATTCACAATAATAAAATGTGAGGTAACATGCAAAGAGATGTCAAACTCAGCTAAAGATATGTCTATGATGGAGTGCAATCAAGATGTTAAAATCAATGAAGGAGAAAGTTTGCTTGTTTGTGAAAGGATTTGACCACCTACTAAATCAGGCCTTACCCTCCATTATTTTACAAATGAGATTGTAAAAAAGGTACATGGCTTAGCAATAAATAAATACAATATTTCCTTATGTCTCCTAAATAATAAAATAATAATCAAAAAATAATCCAAAGATATTGCTTAATAAAAAACAATAAAAAAGTCCCTTTAAAAAAATCTCCTCAAGAGGATTTTTTTTGAATAGTAATACTCAGTAAAACTATGATAATTTTTTAATTATTAATGAAAGTTAAATTTTCAAAATTTTATTAAAATACGAAAACAAGGTGCACAAAACCCATAAATTGTTTTGAGTGATCATTTATAGTTTTCTCATAATTAAATAACAAAAAGTCATATTTTTTATAATAATAATGCTTAATAAAACTGTGATATCTTTTAAAATTATTGATGAAATTAAAATTTTCAAAATATCATGGAAAGTACAAAATAAGACACAAAACCCAGAAAACTTTTTACGCAATCACTTATAATTTTCTCATAATATGGAAAAGAACGGTCATTTTAATCAAAAAATGGATTTATAAAAACTTGTAGATCTTGCCTTTGATATCCAACTAGGTTTAAATTAGATGTGATTATGTATTTATCATATAATATGTATACATTGGTGAGATTTTATTTACTCTTATAGTCTCTAAAATTGACCTATAATAAAAAAACATAAAAAAAAACCCTCCAAAAACTAGAATTTCTTACACATCTTTCTGATTCTTAGGACCATCTAAAGAGGATATAATAGAAGAGAATACTTATTAAGGAAATAACATCCCAGATGTTGAATAAGAATAAGCTAAGGAGCTGAGTAATGATTATTGGAGACTGCTCTGAAATCATGAAATAATAAATAATATCTTAGTATATTATACACAAATAGATCATACAATAATAAATACTACATCTCCAAATCTTTCTCAAATACAATGAATGAGTCTTGCATATATAGGTGATGAAGATCAATCCTAACTAAGAGATCAAACCTAAGACTAAGAGATAATTATCCCTAAATGATAGAAATAACTAGAAGATATCCCTGTAATATCTAAGAGATAAATATACAATATCTCATAATATCTAAAATAAGATAAATAAAATATCTACATATAAGTTTGTGAGAATAACTAGATACCTAGGTGAACATAAACTAAGGTATATAATCTACTCTAATAGTACCATG
The DNA here is from genome assembly GCA_037957365.1 of Torreya grandis. NCBI lineage: Eukaryota > Viridiplantae > Streptophyta > Pinopsida > Cupressales > Taxaceae > Torreya > Torreya grandis. The sequence continues at coordinate 2,010,627 of JARHVA010002154.1, forward strand.
TAGATTTTGAACTATATCTTGCAAAGTAGTAGTTATTATACTAAATACAAAGGGTTATGATAAGGGGGAAAAATGAATGTATTTGGTGAGCCTATCCACAATTACCATGATGAAAATTTTTTCTTCAGACCTTGACAACCTTGTAATGAAATCCATAGAGACATCCTCCCACCTCTAGCTAAGAATAGATAAAGGTTGCAAAAAATCAAGTGTCTTAATTGTTTCACCTTTGTTCTATTGACATGCCATACATTTAGCCACAAATTTTTGTATATCCCCCTTTAGTCCTTCACAAAATAAATAATGCTTGATTCTATGATAGGTTTTCAATAATCCTAACTACCCCCTTATTGGAGATGCATGAAGCTCTTTAAGGATCTTGTACTTGAAGATAGAATTATTATAGAGATATAAGCAATATTTATAACATAATGCATTCCATTTCCACTCAAATTTGGAAGAGGCATCATAATCATGTTAGATATTATGAATCAAAACCTATATATCCCTATCATTCTCCCATTCTAATTGTGCCTCTTCCAACCAATCTACATGCCAAATGGCCATTGCACATAACGATGCCTCAATAGATTCATCCCTTCTAGATAGTGAATTTGCTACAACATTCTCTTTTCCTTTCTTATAAATGATTTCAAAGTCATATCCCAAAATTTTAGTCACCCATATATTTGTTTTTCTAATGACAATCATTGTTCTAAAAAAAAATTGACTATCATGATTAGTCTTTACCTTAAAGTGTCTACCCATCAGATAAAGTTTTCATTACTTGATTGCATGAAGAATAGCCAACATCTCTTTCTCATAGATTGGATTTATCCTATTTTACCCTTGAGTTGAATAATCTCAAATGCAATGGTTCTTATTTCCTGCATGAGTACTACCCCCATGCCATAACCTAATGCATTACATTCAACAACAAAATTTTGGAAAAATAAAGGGTAGCCAAAACTAGAGTGGTGTACATAGCCTCCTTTAACTTCTCAAAGGCCTTGGTGGTTATATCATTCCAATGAAAAGAGTCTTTCTTAAACAATGTTGTGAGTAGTGGCATTATGCTGCCATGATTTTTCATAAATTTACAATAGTCACTTATTAGCCCCAAAAAATTCCTGATATTCTTGAGGGTTTTTTGACACCTATTATTCCATCATATCTTTGATCATTTGATGGTCAACTTTGACTCCTTCATGTGAAACAATATGACCCAAGTACTCCACCTCTTAGACTTTAAAAGCACATTTTGAAGGTTTTACATAAAAATGATGTTGTTTTATAACTAACAGTACATGTTTCATGTGCCATAAAGGTTCCTCCCAAGTTTTGTTGTATATTAGGTTGTCATCAACAAACACTAACATAAATATCCTCAGAAAAGTTCTAAAAATAATGTCTATCAAACTTTGAAATGTAGATGGTGCATTAATGAGACCAAATGACATGACTATAGAGTCATAATGGTCTTCATGAGTTTTGAAAGTTATTTTAAAGATATCTTCATCTTTAATCTGAATTTGGTGATACCTAAAATGAAGATCTAGTTTTGTAAAATAAACAACACCACATAATTCATGTAGAAAATCATCAATTATTAGAATAGGGAACTTATCTTGAACTGTGTACTTGTTAAATTATTTGTAGTCTAGGAACATCCTCCAAGTGTCATCTTTCTTATGCACCATGACCACCAAGGATAAATATTCACTTTGGCTATGTTTGATAATACTTGCCTCCAACATCTCATGTATTATATTTTCAATTTCACTTTTTTGGGTATATGGATACTTATATGGTCAGATGTTTGGAGGTTGATTACCTAAAATCAGGTGAATGGCATGATCATGTTCTCTACTTGGTTGTAGTCCTTTTGGCATGATGCCAAAAATAGTTGGGTGGTCATTAATAATCATTTTTAGATCAAGATGTGTAAATGCCTTTGTTAGTTGAACTTCTATAGAAAAAAATCATGCTACAAATCCTTCGACCCCTTTTTTGAGAATATTTATCATCTAATATGAATTAAACAATTATGGATGTTTTTTCCATAATCCACATAGTTTAAATGTCTTACCTTGAGAATGAAAGTGCATGAATATTTCTTGGAAATTCATCTCTATTGTGCCCAAGGTTGTAATCCATTATACTCCCAAAACAATATTTTTACCACCTATGGAAATAGAAAACATAAGAAAATCAATCATGTAGTCTCCTATAGTAATCTTAATACTATGGTATTTATCATAACAATTTATTATGCCACCATCTATAATCATGACCTAAAATTTTGGAGCTAGGTAAATGAAATAATTCAAATAAGTGGTCAAATTATCATTGATGAAGTTATGTGTACTTCCTGAGTTAATCAACATTGTCACCTTATGTTTCTTGAGGAAGCCCACAACCTTAAGGGTTTGAGGCATGTTAATACCTGAAAGTACATGGCAAGAGATAGTAGGGTGAGAATTTGCAGAGTCCTCTATCTCTTCCTCACCCTCACCTAAGGCTACATAATCTCTTTCATCTTCATTAGTTCCTTCAATCTAGAATGGATTATTCTCAATGCATGTATGTCCTTTCCTCCACTTGTTATCATAATTGAAACATAACCTTTTTGAATGCTTCTCTTCAATTTGTTAAGGAGTCAATCTTATAGGCTGAGGAAATGATTGTGTTAGGGAATTACATTCTCAGCTAGTAGTGAAAGCCCTTCATTTCATGAGATCTATTTTTTTTGCCTTCCATGCTAATGTTATGGATTTAGATATTGAACTTGGATTAAACATGCAAAAATCAACTTGGGTATTATCCTTAAGCTCACATAGTTTCAAGTCATTCATGTTGTCCTCATTAGTGTCATCCTTGCATAAGGAGAGATTATGAAATTGATGATTATAATCTTTGACAAACTTTGTTTGTCACAACTTTTCTAACTGACTAAAGAAGTTTCAGAGACATTGTTGTGATAGTGCATATGTAGCTCATCAGTAAATACAGACCAGATAACAAGAAGGCCCTTTTTTTTCTTCTAAGCACACAACCACTGATACCAAATGAATTTCTCAGGTTATGGATACAAAGATTCCATGACCACTTTTTTGTGCACATGGGGTCTAATGTAGATCAAATAAATTTTCCATTTAATTAATCCAAGCGAGTGGATCCTTACCATCAAATTTGTGCACTTCCACATTTGGCATCAGGTGGTTTGAATCGGTATTGTATTTTTTATTACTTTTGTTAGGGGAACCAAAATAGAATGGTGGAGGATGATTTAGCTAAAGATGAATTACAAGAGTGGTCAATTTCCCACTAATAGTTGTCAATTGAGTCTTCACGTCATCTATGTCCCCTTTTACCCTAGTGATGTCCCATTTTACTACATGGATATCATCTTCCTTCATCATGCTTTCCATGTCTATCTAAATTTGGTGAACCACCTTATAAACCAAAGGATCCAAAGTTCTAAATTCCATGTCATCCTTATGAAGTGTTTTTGGAGTGTCTTGCCTTTTCCCATGGCCGTGAGTGTTAAGACCAATCATACACAAACCTTAGGATTGAGGGTTTTAGGACCAAGAAAAGTGTACTGAGGTATTATATCATTTTGATCATATTGTTGAGATGAATCTAATGACTACTAATTTGCACAAGGATGCAAAAAAAATTGTACTTTTTATTAAAAAAATACTTTGAATGAAACAGCGGTGATAAAAAACTAAATTCTTCTTGGATTGTAATTTATCTTTTTCAATCCTTTAACTCTCAATATAACAGCTACACTATATTAAAAAAAAAACACACACCTCATATAAACTTACCCAAATTAGCACTTTAACACCACTTGTAATGAAATTACTTAGATATTTCATACCAATGGAATAATATATCACAAAAATATGAGAAGAATAAGCATATCCACAACAATAATTAACAAAAGAGCATATTAGTCAATAAATATGGCTGGGCCAACTTCAAGGGGGCAACATCCAAGATAATTCAATTAGAACAAAATTTGTAATATATCCTCAAACACTAACCACTGCCTCCTATATATACTCTATTAAGGCCATGGTTTTTCCATAGGCTGATTATTCTAACAATAGAAGAATCATAGAGAAATGCAACAAAATAATATGAATGGTTATGAAATCCACAAGTTGGCCACACCTATCCCTTGACACTCTATAGGTTAAGGGTGTAGCATAACCCTTTTGTCTTTGAACATTAGGTTGACTCTCCCTCAACCAACAATCTTGTAGGTTGAGTTGTCTCCTAAGAATACATCACCTTCATTGTTCTTTTCATATACACATAACCATTTATCATGGAGAGTTATATGAAAATAGTCACTTGAGTCAATCAACCATACATCATGGCATGCGTGAGAGCTTGATGATACCAAGAAAAATTCCTCGTAGTCTTCACTAAGGGTGTTTATTTCTATAGAATGGGAATTATAAATTGACTTACCCTTTTCAACCTTTTTAGATTTTTAATCTTTATTAAAATGTTCTAGACACTAAATTTGAAATATTTAACACCTCAATCATGTATACTTGGTAAGTACTTCTCATGGTTGTACCCTTTAATTCTAAGATCTTCCTATTTCTTAAAAGATTGTATCTGTTATCTCTTGTGCCTATTGTTTATCTCTTAATCCAAACACATATTACTCTGATGACCAGGCCTTCTATAATACTCAAAATTTTATTAGCCTACTTATTATCATTATCTACAAGTTTTGGATATGTACCTATTTTTCAACTTCCCAAACACTTGTGTCCCATTTGGACGCTTATGTTGATGCTAGTTTATTGTGTCAAACTAAGTGTCAGGTGCCCTAAAGTCATAAAATTTACAAATTAAATGTATTAATATGGTTGGCCTAAGTGATTTTATATGATATATTACCAAAAGGGATTGATATATATACAATATTAATCCTCATTTATTCCTCACTTAGAACAAACTTAACAACTCATAAGGCAACTTACCAAAATCACTCAATCAAGCATTCAAGTGAGTAAAGCTTTCATATTCTTTCCTCTTTTAATATCATTCATAGGAATAACCCATCTATAGTTATTAATTATTGAAGGAACACTCCATGAGCCATATCTTCGAAGTTACAAGCTAGGTCACTCTATTTACTTACTTATCATAAGTTGCATCTTGATACACACACAAGCCAACATGTAGGGAGAATTACACAAGTATGAGGCCCTTTTCAGAGTATTGGCTATGTAGGCAACACCTATTGACATAGGGTTCCTTTAGGCATCTCGACACCATGTGCCCACTAACCTATTTTTCCAACAGTCACTCCAAGTGTGAAAAGGCTAGGGTTTGATCATTTGACATAGAATAATAGTTGGTGCATGAGATCTTAACACACCAGAGCAAAGACGATAGAAAACCTATAAAATTTTAGGTAGTCACACTTAGATCCAATCAATATTTCATATTGGACTCCTACGTCTAAGTCAAATAATAGCATCAACACAACTGTCCAGATCTGATGCAAGCGTCTGAGGCCATATAATGTAATTTTTTAGAATGTGATGATTGATCCAAAACCTTGATCTAGTCCACTAATAACTTGTTTTAGCCCAGATCTACATGTGCATAGTAAACCAACTAAGTAATCTTATTTTTAATTTATTGCAATATCAATTAATAGTTGTACTTTCCATTTTTAACATATCTCAGTATTAAAAATTCAAGATATTGTTTATCTGAGTTTGAAAATTGATTGGTCTACTATATATTTATTTTATCACCCTTGTGATTATTTATTTTTATATTCTTAACCCTATACTATATTGACCCATCTCAATTTAGGGTTAAACAAATGCCTCATTTTACCACAATTCCATTATTTTCTTTTATCTTTTATTGTAGTCTTAGATTTACCTCTAGACTTTGATTACCCTAACCTTTTTTTATTTCTTTCTTGGGAACAACCTATTAAAAATAAGACATCCTTCGTTTGATGATCCTCAATGGATTCCTGCCTCATTTCTTCTTATAATAAGGTTGTTACTACATCCCCAACTTTTAATTTTGATGTAGTACTAGTTATTGCCATAATTAAATTATCATAAGAATCAAGTAAAGAACAAGCAAAGTAATACATTTTTCTTCTTCATCCATATTAATCTCGACAAAAAATAACTAACTCACCACAATATTGAAGGCATTCAGAAGTTATTCTATAAAGTCACCATCATTCATTCTCAATGAATATAACTTCTTTTAGAGAAATAGTTTGTTCACTAGAAACTTTGTTTGATAAAAAATCCCCAACTTTTTCCATAGTTCCTAAGAAGTTTTCTCCATCGATACATTCAACAAAACTAATTTTGATAGAAACAATATGATTAAACTCTTTACCTTTCTATCTATCATTTCCCAATCTTATAACTTCATACCCATAGATTGCACACCTAATATAGTAGCCACAAGAAGATATTTCAAATTAAATTTCCACAACTCGAAATGTTAACCATTGAATTTTTTGATCTCTATCATTGTGATTCCCATCATTCTCATTCACGTAGATTCTCACGCTTAGAGCTCTCACTCAAGAATCATTTTATCATGGGTAAAAGAAACCCTAACTCTTCACACAAAGCTAAAACCTAACGTTGATATCAAATGAAGAGAAATGGACCAATAAACTATTACAAGAGAAACAATACTAAAATAATATTTAACCAAAAAAGAGAATAGAAGAAATGGTGTACACATAATATTATACAGAACATAATATTTCACCTAGGAAACCCTTACAATAAAAACCCATCACAGTAATATTCTTCCTTATTGTATTAAATCAATCATTTTGAAATACAATAATGTACTTCTTAGTTTTGCTTTACCCTAATGCATGTATGAATATTTGTAGGCACATTAATAGGTAAACATCAAAGTTTTATTACAATACCATGGGTACCATAACCATGGGCTATATAAAACATGGGATGAAACCACTCAAAAGCACACCCATGAGGTCCCAAAAAATCTACATATACAGTCTAGACGAGTGTAAATTGTGTATAATGTAAAACATGATAAATATACAACACATTTACAACATAATTATTGAAAAAATAATGATGCCATATGAAAATATTATAATCTTCTTGTAGACACTAAATCTAATTATATAGCATCTTAATCTTATATACTTGGCAAATACTTCTCATGACTATACCCTTAAGTTCCTAGACCTTTTTGCTTTCGAAAGGTTTGCATCTACTATCTCTTATGCCTAATGCTTATCTCTTAGTATGACCTTATGTTATTCTAATGCCCAACTCTTCTATGTTATTCAAAATGCTATAATCTTGCTTATTACCATTATCTGCAAGCTTTAGACTTGTCCATGTTATCCAACTTCTTGAACACTTGCATCCTATCCTGACACCTACATTATCGCTAGTGTTTTGTGCCAAACTAAGTGTCTGGTGCACTAAAGTCATCAAATTTGTAAATTAAATGTATCCTTATGGTTGGCTTAAGCTCTTTGATACGATAAATTTCCAAAAGGGGATTGGTATATATACAAGATTTCATTCATTCCTCACCTAACATAGACCTAGAAGGCAACTTACCAAAGGCACTCAATTATGCATTCAAATGAGCAAAGCTTCCATGTTCTTTCCTATTTCAATATCAATAATAGGGACATCCCATCTATAGGTCTAAATTACTAAATAAACATTCCATGGTCCCTATTTGTCAAGTTACAAGCTAGGTTACTCTATGTACTTGTTTATCAAATTGCATCTTTATACATACATAATCCAACAAGCAGAGGAGAACTACATAAGTCTAAGACTCTCTTCAAAGTATTGGCTACATAGGCAACACCCATTGACAGAGAGGTCATTGGGGAAACTCGACACCATGTGCCCACTAATCTATTTTTCCCACAATCACTCCAAGGGTGAAGAAGTTAGGGTTTTGATCATTTAAAAAAGAGTGACAACTTGTGTGCAAAATTTGAATGCACCAAATAATAGATGATAGAAAACCCATAAGGTTTTAGGTGGTCGCATCCAGATCTAGTCAATATTCCATACTAGACACATGCATCCAACTCAGACACTAGCATCGATGTAACTGTCTAGACATGATGCAAGCGTCTGAGGCCATAGAGTGCAATATTCCAAAATCAAACAACTATTCTAAAATCCTGATCTAGTCCACTTCCAGTCTGTTTCAGCACAAATTTGTATCTAAATAGTAAACCAACTAAATACTCTTGTTTTCTATTTATCGTAATATCAATCAATAGTCGTACTTTCTTTTTTTAGCATATCTCAGTATTATAAATTCAGGATATTATTTATCTTAGTTTCCAATTAACGGCTTGTTATAGATCTGTTTATCACCCTTTTACTTTTTTAGTTCTATATTCTTAACCCCATATGAGGTCACAGAGTGTAATATTCCAAAATCTAACTACTATTCCAAAATCCTGATCTAGTCCACTTTGAATCTATTTCAACCCATATCTATATCTATATAGCAAACCAACTAAATACTCTTGTTTTCTATTTATTGCAATATCAACCAATAGTCACACTTTCTATTTTTAGCATATCTCAGTATTATAAATTCAGGGTATTATTTATTTGAGTTTCTAATTAAATGGCTTGTTATAGATTTGTTTATCAACCTTGTGCTTTTTCATTTCTATATTCTTAACCCTGTACTATATTGACCCATCTCAATTTAGGGTTAAACACTTCTAATGTTAGATTATATCTTCACCCAAAAAAATGTTGTAACTTTACTATCTTATGATCACTTAACTTTAGCATTACTACGATACATACCTTCGCTTTGAGGATGAGTTCATTTAAGCCCCATGTTACACTAGGCTTCTATTACCTTGTAGTTTGAGGGTTCTATTGACACAATTCAAAGTTTGTTTACACGACCTCCACAAAAATAGATCATAATATTTCTCAAGGACACCACATTTGTTAGTTTTGATCCATGGACCCTAAAAGTGAGGATCATTTGTATTGAGGTGGTTTCCTTATTATGAGATTATAGGGTGATCTTTTTGCCTCTTTAGAGACTTGCTTAACTCTCTCCAAATTGTCATGGCTTGTGAGGATAAGAGATGCTTGCCCCATTTTTTTTGAGAGACTTCAAATCCAAAATGCTTCGTACGTAGAGAATTAATTGTTTATTTTATTCACCTTGTTTCTTATTCAAGATAAAATAGAAAGCAACCTCGTGATAAGCTTGTAAATATGATACGGAGAGATATGTGAGGCATTGGAGGATATGACTTATTTTCGCATATTTTCTAAAATGCATTTTCGTTTTAATTTTTGGGTTGCACTTACACTCCCCATCTCTTATATTACTTTTCAAGTCCCGTGAGCTAGTTTTGGCCTATTTGGACATTAATATCATTATCTTATTTTATGTTAACAATCAATTTGAAAATAAGATGGAGATAGTAGAGATTGTAAGATTCGTGTTAAAAGTTCCTATCATATTCCTAATAATAACATGCATATGAAGAATTATGGGGGTGTGGGTGAAGTGTAATGTAGTGAGTTGTTCATATTGTCAAGAGGAAATTCAACCTTAAATTTGATGTTCATTTTGACCATCACTTAGAAGTTTTTCCTTTTTAATTGAAGAAGTTAATCAAAACATTGTAATATCTTACTCATATAATAATGTTTGGAACCCGTTTTCTTTTTTCCAATAAAAATTAGTGACCCTGTCGTAATAGTGTTTAGAGTCTATTTTCTTCTTACCATAAATTTTTTTGTGACTCTCTTATAATAATATAAATGAAATAGATAATAAAATTATTAATGAATCCGATATATAAAAAATCTGAAATGAAAACTTTAAGATCAATATCTTTCAAAATATTTTCTATAAATACATAGATTTAATTGAAATATCTATACTAATTTATTCTTTTTATACTAATGTTCCTAGTAAAGCATGGTAGCTGCAAATTCAAGGGGAGATGATGATCTTCAATAACTTGAAAATAAGAGATGCAATTTGTAATCTTGAAAAGCGCTTTACATGCTTGATTGAATAAATGAATTGACTGGACTAGACGGTTGGAACAGCAGAGCACAAAAGTGCAGACTGATGCTGTAATGTTTGGCAAGTTTGTTCTATAGTCTCAGGTCCTTTAACAGAGAAGCCTTGGCAGGTGAGTTCGACCTGAGTTTTGGGACAGCTCGATTAATGCCGCTTGTACAAGAAAGCAGAGGGAAGTTATTTTCAAGTGAGTTCAAAGGCGTTGGCGTTTCTTGGTGATTTCTTAGCCGTTGGGTGGGCAAACGTAAGCGTGCAAGACGGCTGTTACATTGGTTCTGGCAATCTGGAAGGCTTGCTACTTGTATGCTTGCTTCCTTTTCCCTTGACACCTCATCTCCATTTGGGTCCTGCAAATATGCCATCACCGGAATTGTCAAATAAAAGACCAATGTTGTCCCAAACCTAAATCTTCCTAAACCATTTTTTTAACAAGTCCAATCCGAGTATAACCGAATTTTAAGGACAGAACATTACTAATTGAAATTATAAAAACCCAAAAAACTGTTGAGGAATAACGAATGTTCTTACTCCAAGCATAAGAAAGATGAAGTCTTGCTGCTTCTTGCCAACATGAGGCTCTATCATCTTTCGCAGATCTATCAAATTTGTGCACTTTGACATTTCGAAGATATGAAACAACTTTCCTGAGTCTTCCTTTGATGCCTCCCACTTCACATACACATCACACTTCTCATCCTGGGTTTCATCATCTTTACTTTGTGTCTTTTTTTTTATCTGGTCATCTATATGACGCTTTGCTGAATCCACTTGTTGAAAACTAGTTACTTCTGTCAATGCTGCTCGACTTCTGTCATTGTGAGAGAGAAATTTTGAATTTGGCATCCCCAGCTCAACCTCTCCAGTTTTGAACATCCTCGGCGATCTTAATTCATGTCTGGTAATTAATTCAGGGGAAGGGCTACATGAGGTCAATTTAGCATTTCGAGGAGAGGAGCTCTTGCGGCTTGGAATTACTAAACCTGCAACCTCTGGGCTAAGACCATTAACTGGTTCCTCAAAAGAGGTTGTGCTATTCCAGCTAGATCCCATCCCGGCTTCTTTTGGTGTTTCATCGTGTGGAATATCAACAGGATCTGATCTTTCTCCATTAACTTGTTTACCTTTGCTAGGAGGTGTATTTCTTGCTTGTTGGGCAAGCTCTCTGTAATTACCACAAAGCGAAAAAATGTTTTGAATGCGCGTCTTTCTGGAAATAGTTGGATCAATCTGATGTTCTGAACCCCACAGTTTTCTTGTTTTTATATTCCCATAATTTAAATTTGTTTCAGCTTCAATACCTACAGGTTTACCAAGCCTGCCTACAGATTCTCCCTTCTCAGCTTCTTTATCTTCGTCAGTTTGTTTATCCAGGGCAAGTTTAGTGGAATTCTGTAAACAGCTCACGTGCTTCAACTTAGGCTCAAAATGACCAAGAATTTTTCCCTCTGCACTGTAACCATCGAGTATCTGTGTCTTAGCAACATCTGAAACGATGCAATTTCCATTGCAGGAAGTAGCCCATTTTGCTGAAGATTCCCCATCCCTAATGTCTCCTTCCTCATAAACTGTTGGCAACCCTCCTCTTTTCATGAATCTTTTTGATTCTGTGTGATCCTCTTCCACACCATCACCATAGCTATTAGTAGAGTTCAACTTCAGGAAAGGGAACTGCTGATGTATCAGGAATCTTTCATCTTTATTAAGAGCATACAATGAATTATTAACATGATCTGACAGTGATACCGATTCATTCACTGTTGTCACATTGTCTGCATATCCACCCTTTGAATCAAACTGGGGGTTGTCCCTCAAATCTTCAGGCTCGTTGCTGTTTGACTTGCCAGAATATCCTAAACCATATAGTCTCATTTTGTCACTTGAGATCATTTCAGCACACCCATTCAGATGAATGCTACCTTCAGAAACTGTGCAATATGGGAATTTCTGCACCTTATCTTTCGTTTGCTGTATGTATGCTTGCATTCCTTCTAAAACTCTTGCACTGCTGGCAACCAATTCCCCTGCCACACCCATATCAGATATTCTCTCAATTTCCATACTTGCATCCATCCTTGCAAGGTTATTTGATAAAGGAGTGCTTTTGATGTGCTCAAGCTCAGACTCTATATCCTCTAAACGTTGCCTCAACATTTCAACCTCCTCTTGTTGTTGTAGAATTTTCTCCTCCATCTTCCTCTTACCCAATTCCACAAAAACATTTGCCGATTTCTGACACTCCTCAAATATTCTTAACAGTTCTAGTTTTAATAGCCTTGCTTTTGCTTCAACCTTTAATTCTATCTCTTCTTGTTTTTCAGACTGTTTTTCTTGCAATTCTTGTAGTTTTGCTCTGAGTTTTGCCACTTCTTCTTCCTTCTGTAGCTGTTCTTTTTGGGCTGCTTCTTTCTCCTTCTCCTTCAATTTATTATCAATTTGAAGCTTTGAAATGTACTCGTCCATAGCAACAATGCGAGCTCCTAAGATTGTAGAATCAATATCCTGAGAGTTGGGTTTCTGCTTTGAAGGGGAACTGGAGCAACTGACAATGCACTTGGCCTTGGCACCATATTCTAGGGTGCCAATAGTCTTGTGTATGTCTCGTGGATCAGGACTAGCACAGAGAACCATCAAAATTTTGGTTCCATTATCCTCGAACGAATCCTATACAAATTAGAAAAAGACTGTCATAATTCATGGAAACTGGAATTCTGTGAACTTAAGTATAACATCACAAGAAGCAAAAGGCTAGTGTTTTCATTCAAAAAAGTACCTGAAGAAGCATGGTGAGCCTGCTGTCTCTGAATGGCACATGAGGATCTCCATTTGCTATGGCCTCAACAACTCGCTTGAGTGCAACGTTTCCTTGATTGATCTTAGCAGTCTAAGCTTGCAGAAAAAGAAAAAATTTGGTGAAGCTACTAGATATCTGATGCAATACTCTCTGTGCTTATTCAAAAAGCATGATAAAATGATGCAGGTGCTCCTACTACTTGCAGTTACTAGTAAACTAGTTTTTTGCTACAGTTAGAAATAGTTAGGAACATGCAAAATATATGCATAGTTAACAAATGTTGGTATTTATTGTTGTAATAGACATGCCAATGACATGCATAGTTAGCATTGATGTCATGAGATGGCGAGCCCAGTTGGAGATTCATGTAAATAAGTTACTAATTTGGAACTAGATTAATCTGTAATTATTGTCCTGCGGGAGGCCTACTGTGAAAGCTTTGAAATAGGAAAGCAGGAAAATATTGAATCTTGTTCCTAAAATTAGGAGTTAGGATCTTTTTGGTGAGAGGCTTTTTGGTGGAAGCTGGATAGGGGAGAGCTAGAAGTTTAAAGAGCACTACACATACACTGCCAGTCTTGGCAGCACCTAATGAAAAAAAATTTAGAGTAGCTCCCATTGCCTTATATTTATGGAGGAAGAGGAAGTTATGAATGCTATTAAAGTTACAGAAATATGCCCTTTGGATGAAGAAATGTTTTGTTGCCTTTAGGTGTTGTAGACAAATAGCACTTTATTTTCAGGTTTCGTGTCTAAGGTATGTTTTTACAGGGGACCCCTGAGCTAGTAGGTTGATTACGTCCTTTCAGGCCATCTTTGCAACAGCTGCAAGCACTAAGTGCACTTTGGATGCTACTGATTCACATAGAGGGAGATAGAGTAGTGAGACAATACCCTTTGGATGGTACCGATTCACATATAGAGGGAGATAGATTAGCAAGATTATGACCATCCTTGTTTACCACTACTAGGGCACCTGGATCACTCTAGGTGGCATGAATCTGCTTTGTTTCAGTGTCAGCTGCCTTCATTGCTATCGCCAGGGCCCAGCAATTATGGTTGTGTGGCCAGGCGCTTATTGCCAAGGGGAGTACTAAGCGCCCTTTGGATGCTACTTATTCACATATAGAGGGAGATAAATAAGCGAGACAATGATCATCCTTGTTTACCACCTGGACCTGCTTACTCTCACTTTTGGTGTTGTGAATCTGCTTTGTTTCGGTGTCAATGCCTTCTAACCCCCATGGCCAGCAGTCATGGTTGTGTGGCCAGATGCCCATTGCCAAGGGGAGTACCTTGCTTCCTCCTAGGGCTGCCCATCCAGACCCCATTAGCTCTGGCCATTTTGTGATGGACATTATCAGGGTTTGCATTGGCAATTTCATGGTGCTCAATGATGATGTTGTTGGTTATTCTTGCCCGAGCCTTGCTATAGATGTGATAACATTGGTCACTAGTGTTAATCTTCCTCATATTCATGCTTCATTGGGGAGTCCTCCCATCACATGGGATAGGGGCTTTTAACCACTTTCCTTTTCCCCTCTCTTGCTTTGTTTCTTTGTGTTTAGTTACTTTCATTACCTAGGTGCTTTCCTAGTTCTCTATTGTAATTGGTTGTACTTTCATTTTCCAATATTGATATTAATATTTTGGCCAGTTGTGGACGCTAATATATTTTTTCTTTATTGTGTGATATTAATATTTTGTTTGTTTCTCATCAGTTGTGATGCTTATTGATGTATGAAATTCATGCATTGGTGTTTTAAATTCCTATATTTTTTGTTTGTGGTTTAATTTCTTGTGTTAAGTAGCAAGAAACTAGTTTTGATAAAACTCAATAATGGGTTCGAACTGGACATGCCTAAAAAGCCTTCAGTTGTTTGGTTCCCTTCCCCCTCAGGGAGTCCTTAATTTATAACTTTGACCACAAAGGGCGATCCCAACCCTGCTGGGGGGCGATGTTTTCCGAGTTTTTAATTGTTGACCTATCCTGATTTGTGTGTTTGATGTCAAAAGAGAAACTAATAGCCAGGCTGAAGGGGTAGATTTATTAAAAGGCCTAATCTGTGCAATATTAAGAGGATGGAAAAATATTATAATTGAAGGAGACACACAGATCATTATTAATGCAATGAATGGTGGAAGAGTCAAGGATTGGAAACTCAAAGCAATCGTAGAGGAAGCTAAATGGTTAGCTAACAAGTTTGAGTCCATCTCATTAGAACACATTAAGAAAGAAGGAAATAAAGTGGCAGATTTAGTGGCTAATAAGGGTGGGGGAGGCAGAGCGAGGGATCGGGCTTTTTTCTTCTAAAGGTGTGCCTAATAAAATTTGGCTTGCTACTTTTTGTTATTGAATGGAGACTCACAGATCCTTATTAATCAATGAATGGCAGAAGAGTGAAGGCCTAGAAACTCAAAGCAATCATAAAGGAAGCTAAGTGGTCAGCTAGCAAGTTTGAGTCCATCTCATTAGAACACATTAAGAAGGAAGGAAAGAAATGGCAGATTATGTAGCTATAAGGAGGTCAGTATTTTTTGTTCTTAAGATGTGCCTTATTAAATTTGGCTTTCTCCCTTTCTCGATGATTTCCAAAGCATCACATTCTTGGTAAGGATGCCTCTCATTCCTCCCTCTAGGGCCCTTTCTATTATCCCCTCTTCCCTCATTGTTATCCCTTTTTCATATTGCCATAAAGATAAATGTATTATCGTTTTTATGGTGATTTAAGGGCTTGCGCTCCTCGCTCTTGATTTGACAGAAAATCTATCATGAACATCACAAGGATTTATTATGATATGTAGTTAATTTTTTTTTCCAACTTTTCACCTTTGTCAATTTCATTTCTACTCAACTTCGTTGAGTTTTTGTCACCCTGCAATGGAGTTGGATTCCTTTATGCATATTTCAATTCGGCTCTTCACATATGTCTCTACTCCTGGGGGTTGGGCAGATTTTGAGATTGTGAAATGAGAGGAGTAAAAGGGATTTCAAATGTTTCCCTTTTCTTCTCTCAGTTTGATTCCCTGAATCTTGTTCTGCTTGCGTGAGAGGAGCTTTGTGAATATTGTTTCAGTCTTCTTCTTGTGCTTATGATTACAAGTTCTTAGCTTAAGGATTTCTCTACACTCTCCCTTATGTTTCCTCCAACTGGGGATTTTTGTGGCTGATTTTTGCTCAGTGTGTCAGCTTTGTGAGAGATCTTTAGAATGGTTGGTGTCAGTCGACACTTCTTGGGTTTGGCGGCAGTGAGCTTCTTTTATGACTGCATCCTCTCCCTGGTTTCTTCTCATCTTTTTCTGTCTTTCAAAAAAAGGGGGTTTGTGAGGGGTCTTATGTCTGGTAAGAGCTTTATCAGTGGTCTGATTCCTAGGAGTACACTTTAACTAGCCCTCTTCCCCCACAAAGTTGGAGGTTCTCAAAATGGATCGTCAGTAGGGACTAGAAACAGAGGAGACAACTAGCACTTTTGCTCCTAGCATACTCTCACTCTAGGCATCATAGATCAGCTCTGTTTAGGCATCAAGATTCTTGTAACATTCTTGGCCCGCAGTTAGGGTTGCAGGGGAAGATGCTCATTACCAAGGGAAGCACCTTGCTTCCACCTAGAGCCCATTAGTTTGAGCATTTTGTGATGGACATTTTCAAGTCTTGTATTGGCAATTTTGCAGTGGTCGATGATGATGTCATTGGTTCTTCTAGCCCAAGTATTGTTGCAGACACTGTTATTGAGATGTGATGCTTACTAATGTATGAAATTTGTGCGCAAATGTTTTAAATTCCTGTATTTTTTGTTTGTGATTTAATTTCCTGCATCAAGTGGTATCAAAACAGGTTTTGATAGAACCCGATTCCAACAGGTTCATACCAACAGGCCTAAAATGCCGTCAGTTGTTTGAAAGCCTAAAAATACATGTTCTGCAGGGGTTTAGGGAGAAATTAACTAATATGTAATGAAGCTGGTTAAACCAATCTCTTACCATCAAAGAAGATTTAAAATTTAATACATTTGAAACTTATACCAAGTACTTTGCTTATGAAATCAGTTGTTAACATAGAATAACAGTTTTTTACATAATGTTGGAAATATAAACAGCATATATAAATAAACAATATGCAAGGAAAAGAGGAATATCTTGCACAAGGACACTAGATATCCCCTAAACAAACCCACTCATGGTGAAAATTCCAGTGAAAATAGGGTTGCACCTCCTTTCCAATCACCTAATTTGTAAGATTACAAGCCAAGCTCAACTATGGAGCATCCAAAGAACATTGTGTGAAACAAATCTCTAAATGACATCTATATTTGTTTTGCAATGTATCGCTCCTCCAATATCAATTGCACACTTACTACAATCAATTTCAAATGCTACTCAAACTCTATATGCCTTTCCGTGGCAACAACACACACATTTAAGCTTGAAAATGCTACTAAATAGTCTTAGAGACCCATCCACAAACCATGTCAGCAGTCAATCGTGGAATGGTTCCATTTCCATTTTGGGCAGTTGGTTTTCCCTAGTATCATAAGCACATTAAATAGTTGTGGAATATGCCTTCTTCAGCCATGGGAGAAGTAAGCAGCCTATTGGGGCTCTACCTTAGTGTGCACATTCTCTTACTCATCAAAGAAGATTTGAAACGTAATATGACTGAAAACCAAATGTATTACTATTGTTCCCAAGTACTTTGCTTATGAAATCAGTTAACAAAGAATACGAGTGTTTTACATAGTGTTAGCAATACAAACAGCATATAGAAATAAACAATATGCAAGGAAAAGAGGAATATCTCACACAAGACCACTAGATTATGTAAAAATTCCAGAAAACATAGGGTT
Organism: Torreya grandis; assembly: GCA_037957365.1. Classification (NCBI taxonomy): domain Eukaryota; kingdom Viridiplantae; phylum Streptophyta; class Pinopsida; order Cupressales; family Taxaceae; genus Torreya; species Torreya grandis. Next base: position 2,028,375 of record JARHVA010002154.1, read on the forward strand.
GTTCCTCCTTTTCAATCACCATATTTGTCAGATTACAAGCCAAGCTCTAACTATGGAGCATCCAAAGAGCATTTTGCGAGACACATCTAAAATGACATCTATACTGGTTTTGCAATGTATCACTCCTCAAATAACAACTACACTCAATTGCAAATGCTACTCAAACTTAAGATGCCTTTCCATGGCTACAACACACATTTTTATGCTTGCAAAATGCTACTAAATAGTCTTAGAGATCCATCAATAAACCATGTCAGAAGTCAATCGTGGAATGGTTCCATTTCCATTTTGGGCGGTTGGTTTTCCCTAGTATCATAGGCACATTCAAGAGTTGTGGAATATGCCTTCTTCAGCCATGGGAGAAGTAAGCGGCCTATTGGGGCTCTACCTTAGTGTGCACATTCTCTTACTCATCAAAGAAGATTTGAAACGTAATATGACTGAAAACCAAATGTCTTACTATTGTTCCCAAGTACTTTGCTTATGAAATCAGTTGTTAACAAAGAATACGAGTGTTTTACATAGTGTTAGAAATACAAACAGCATATAGAAATAAACAATATGCAAGGAAAAGAGGAATATGTCACACAAGGCCTCTAGATTATGTAAAAATTCCAGAAAAAATAGGGTTGTGCCTCCTTTCTAATCACCATATTTGTAAGATTACAAGCCAAGCTCTAACTATGGAGCATCCAAAGAGAATTTTGCAAGACACATCTAAAATGACATCTATACTTATTTTGCACTACGTTGCAGAGGTACGCCCTCCCCCCCGGCGTCTCCTATTCGGAGACACCTCCGGCACAGGGACGTCCCGGGTACCCCCGGAGGCGTCCGTGGCCATACCGAAAACGTCCGGCACGGCCACGGACGCCTCCGGGAGTACCCGTGACGTCTCCGGGCGTGCCCGAGGGATTCCGGCAAAAAAATGGCATATTTTTTTTAAAAAAAACATCAAAAAGTCCTTAAAAAAAAACCCTAAAAACTAAGCAACCCTAAATGTAAATCCAGTCTGAACCCAACAGTATATAAATAAAATAAACATTTAAGTTTCTTATACTTTAAGTTATATTTTATTTATATACTTTCAGGATGTTTGAGAGGGGTTTCAAACCACTAGGAGCTATAATGCAAATTCTAGGTTTTGGAGGATCCTATCATATTTCAGAGTTAGTCAGATTCCAGGGTTTCAGGGTTTCAGACTTAGCCATATTTCAGGGTTTCAAGATTTCAAGGAGACATCATAGGAGGTATGAATGCTACATGAAGGGATGTATGTGTGATATAATAGTATGAGAATATCTCTCGCAAAGTGCCACAAGCCGATCCCACCCCATTCCCTGTGCACCCCTTAAGGTATGCACTCGTGAGATTCAATGCACCGATGAGCCCTTGTGAGAGAAAGTGTCAGTAAATGATAAAGTTGAAAAATAATGGGAGTGGCATTCATGATTTTGTGGGAAATCGAGATGATTTATTCTAGATTTGAATGTACATCTTGTCTTTGAAGTAATGAATGAATGAATATTATATATTTTTAAGTGTTTTATCATTTATAGTCTATAGACAAATATTTTCATACTATGTAGTTTCAAGTGTTTTACTAAAAAAATGAGTAATATACAATATATATATATATATACACACAGACGTACCCACGACATATACAAATCAAGGTTTTTGAAAAATGACGTACCCGCGTACCTGAGACATCCCCGTATCTGTACCCGTACCCATACCCAAACAACATAGGTTTTGCAATGTATCACTCCTCAAATAACAACTACACTCAATTGCAAATGCTACTTAAACTTAAGATGCCTTTCCATGGCTACAATGCACATTTTTATGCTTGCAAAATGCTACTAAATAGTCTTAGAGACCTGTTGACCAATTTTGCCCACAGGCAAAATTTTCGGTCACCTTCTTCCCTTGCTATTCAATGCCAGTCATTTTCAGGTTGCACAGGTTCATGTCATGGTTCTTCAGCACTCGGTTCATCCATTTTCAAGTTCAATGAGTTTGGTTCATGCCCTGCTTCAAGTGGTTCAGCGACCTTTGGTTCAAAGGTCCATCTTCAAGTTCAACATCTCGATTCAACAAGCGTTGAACCATTGAACCGTTGAACCAATTTTTGGTTCAACTGGTTTGGTTCAAAGGGAGAAGTTCAACGGGCTTGGTTCGTCGGCTTTGAGGTTCATCGGCTTTGGTTCATTGGTCCATCGGCACGCAATGGTTGAACCCTTGAACCGTTGAACCATTTTTGGTTCAACAGCTTGGTTCAAGGGTATGCCCTTGGCCGAAGGGGAGTCTTTAGGTTCAAAATGACCTAGCGGAGGGCGGGCGCTTCAAAAAAGGGCAAGGACCGGGTAGGTTTCGGTTTCGTTCAAAAGTTCAAAAGTTCAAATTTTGCTAAGTCCCAAATTCCTTCGGACAAAAAGTCCGAAGGAATTCGGGCGCAATCCTAAGTTCTAAGTTCAAAGTTCAAAGCCGGGACCCGGGGAGAATTTTTGTGGACTTTTTGTTTGCGGGAAAATGACCGCGGACAAAAGCCTAAGGAAAACAACAAGGCAAAGACAGACTCGGGGAAATTGTCCGCGGGGACCCGGGGAAAAGTCCGCCGATGCAAAGCGACCCGCCGAAGGACCCCGAAGGGCAGGTGCCCTTGCGGGGGACTCTCCGCCAAACACAAAAGGGACACTTCCGAAGGCCGAAGTATCACCTTCCCTTCGGGAAGGTGATAAAGACAAAGGAAAGAGTGCCTGTGGAGGGCCAAGGAAGATAAGCCGCTGAAGAAGCCACATGGACCCGATGACGTTTTGACGGGGACGGTGACGTCTCGGAGAACGTCAAAGTTAGCAAAACAAGTTAACCGTTGGTTTTCAAACCAATGACGGCCGCATAAACGTCAAAGTTAACAAAGTAAAATAGCCGTTCCTTTTCAAACAAGAGAGCGGTAATCATGAAAAAAGGGCCCAAAATGCAGCGACCTGCTAAGTGTTTGCCCCTAAGGGCCGAAGGAGCCAGAAGAGACAAAATTGAGAAAAGACAAGGAGACAAGTGTAGAGCGAGCAAGCAGTTAGTCCAAGTGGCACCGATTTGAGAAGTGACTCCAGCAGGTGAAACAATTCTTACGAATTGATCATGAGAGGACGCAAATAGCTAGTAATGCAACCGGTTTCTCCATTTTACATTTAATGGGTGGACAAACCGTGTATTGACCTTGAAAAGCAGGCTTCAAAACAGACAAAGCACACAGCTCATTAATGTTTTGAGCGACTTGTTCTTCCCAATGAAGGGACGCGATAGGCCACTTGTAATGAAGGGATGCCAATGGGCCTCCTTGCTTCTCCTATATATTGCGAACTTGTCATTTGTAAAAGGATCTTCCACATCTTAACAAGGCGCAGCCTTGCTAAAATTTCCACCTGAATCAAATATACATAGTTTTTACCTCTTCTTTGTGACCTTCTAGAAAATAATCTATCCCACTTTATCAACTATAAACAATTAGAATATAAAATGGCATAAGTATTCATTAAACAATATAAAACATTGTCTAAAAAATCTGAGCAAAATATGTCAGATGGAAACCTCTTATACTTATTCACTAATGTTCTTCATCCTAAACTATAATACAGTGTTAGGACCCTTTCACCAAAATTCTTTGAAGAGGCCCTTGACGAAGATAAACATCAAGATTTACTTATATGCCAATTTGAACCTTCACACATTTGTTGGTAACAAAATACCCCCATTTTTTTTCCTGTACAAAATAGGGACCCTTGTGAATGTTTCAAAACATCTGCACCTTGAATTTACTTTGGGAAGGTCATTCTTTATTAAAATTTGAAGATTGCTCACCTGAAAAGGAATGAACCTCTACATATTTGATTGTTATTGTGATTTATGTGCTAACCCTACTAATGGTTGTCTTTAGATGATGAATAAAATTTTCCATGAAGAAAGGGAGGGTTTTTGAATGAAAAACCCTATGATTTGAGTTCAAAAATGAGAGAAACTTAGCAAGAAACCAAACCTTAATAAAAATTCAAATATGATTTACACCTGTGGTAACATGCATCCTACTCAACTAATAAAATATCAGTGGTCTTAAATTATGATGTGTAATTGGCTGACCAAATATAATATGGATTAAGAGTAATGTTTCTCCTAATCAATTTTCCATAGAACATCTCAAAATAGCCTCGCATGTACTCTGTGTATAATGTCCTGAGTGTTAATTTGTGTTTAGTCATTGTCTTTTGATGCCCTCACAGGTTTAACACCAACACACCAGTTATCTACAAGGCGCCATTTTGCAGCTGACAGGAGAAAAGCTCTATTTGAAAGTATAGAACAGAGGAAGTTACTTACAATGTGCATTTCACAGTACCTTGGTGAGTCTCTGTACCTGTGTTTTCATGAGAACCTCCCTGCCATTTTCTTGCAGCCTGGTCCTTCTGCCAAGTCTGAAGTGTATGTATGTTGTTTTGTCTGATCCTGAGTGTGGATGTGAGGAGGTCGACTTGTTTTGGTGCATCACCTCTCTAGAGTAGTTTGTTTTCCTACACTCTTCTTCTCTTTTCATCCCCCCATTATATAGCTGTATATATACCTGTATTAGCACTTGCTGGAAGAAACATGATGCATCAAAGGGAGCTAGCCCTTATCTAGAGACTCTCCCCTCCAGCTTCGCCAGTCCCACAGGCGAGAGGGGAGTTTCCATAGTTGCAGAGAGAAGGCAGGAGCTCGGCCTCCTGCCAAGGGTGCAATCTCTTGCATCAACAGTTCTGGCACGCCCGGTGGGACACAGTTTGACAACTCAGTAAGGTTTCAGGATTGATGCTGGTCCTGTTACAACATTTTTAAAGTTTTTCAGCATCTGGCGACTTTGCTGGTAAGAGCTTCAATTCTATAATTAAGACCAGTTTCTTAAACTTTTTATGCCTAAAGTCACCACAAGGTCCGCTTCTAAAGGGGTTCCTTTCGATTTCGTTGAGTTGCCTTTGAACTCTGCAAAAAGGCTAAGATTTGAGAGGACCCGTCCTTATCCAACAAGCCATCCTCCTAGACCTGTTGTAAGGGATGCACAGGCAACGGTTCCGCAGTTACAGCCCGTCCCAACTATGGCATTGCCTTTTGCCGCTTTTCGTGGTCAGAGCCCCTTGAATCTCCCACGCTATGATCCAATTCCGAGAACAACGCTAAAAAATGTGCCTTCTTTCGATGGAGAGGGGCCCATTACAGTCGTCAGACATATTAGGAATATTGCTAATCTTTGCAATATTCACAACGTCACCGAGGAAAATATCGCCATCAGGTTGCTAGCATTGTCTCTGAAAGGCAAAGCTCTTGACTGGTACGGGACTTTGCTTGTGAATTCGATACATTTTTGGAATGAATTGGGCACTCAGTTGACAGACCGTTTTGGAGAAAAGAGCGATGGCCTCTCGCTTGTTGAATAGCTGACGACCATAAAGAGAGCTCCGCACGAGTATATGCAGGATTTCAACACACGGTTTCAGAAGACTTGGGATAGAATTCCCATCCTGGTAAGACCGACTCTCGGCTGTGCTTTTCTGTACTATTTAAGAGCATTAAACAGTGATATTGCTGTGATGATACAATCCATGGGGGGCATATACTGCCTGCTGCTTATGACATAGCCATAGCAGCTGAAAATTGCTTAGTCCAAGCTGGAAAAATCGCTCCTAGACCTCACATGCCACTTTTCCCAAAAATGTTACCTCCAATTCAGACCGTTGCTCCTACATTAGCCCCTTTGCCTAGCATTGAGAAACCAGCGGTTGTTCCGACCAATGAGCTTCATGGGGTTAAGAGCCTATTGCAGAGCATGTCAAACGAACTTGTAGCTCTCAAGAGGCAGCAAGCTCAAAGCAACAGGCCGAGTCAGGGATACCAGCATTACGGTCAGGCTCCTAGACCCCCTTTTCAAAACTATAATCAGGGATAGGGTCAGCTCACTCAAACCAGGCCGTTTCAAAACTACAACCCAGGCCCCCCCTCATCATCTAAAGTCATGGTGCCGGTTCAAAACAATCTAGTACAGGAGCAACCAAGTTGTTCGACCATGGGATATGGTCAAGAACAGGCTGTTTACACAAATGAGATGATGAGTTATTTCCAGAATTCAGACAATCAATCAGCTGATCATTCCCAGGTCTTTGAGGCTCCAATGTAGCCCAGCACAAGTAGCAATCAAGCCCAGCCATATTCTACCCTCATGAATCATATGGAAGGGGAATTTTATTCAGTGAATTATGTGGGCGCTGCAGACAATCAGGCTGACTGTGTTGCAGCCAACACAAGATTTAAGAGAAGGGCAATGGGAGAAGCCCAGGCTACCACCCAAGTGGCAGCAGCACCTTCTCCGCCACACTCAAATTTGAAGGCCCCAAACTTCAAACAGTCGTTTGTACCTTCAGCGCCTCAGCCTGCAGCTCATTTTGGAATCAACCCCAAAGAAAGCTTGAAAGGAGGCAGTCCTCAAGTCAATATAGTGGACTAGATGAAGAAGCTGCATATGAACATCTCTTTATAGGATTCATTGTCTCTTTCAAGACAGAAGGACGCACTAAAGAAGGAATTGCATGAGCTGGATCGACAAGCTGTCCCAACAAACACTGATAATGTCTTGATGACAAATGTACAACCTTCCGCTTCAGGTCAGGGAAAGAAAGAAGAGAAAATTCCCCCTTTCTATGTATCTTTGGTCATTGGGGATTTCCTGGTACACAACTACATAATTGACAGTGGGGCTAGTACCTCGGTGATGCCCAAGTGCATAGCCGACAAGATGGGACTGAAATATGAAGAGATGAACAAAGGAGTCTTGCAGCTAGATGGGACACCTGCAAAAACAGTTGGGATTGTGAAAGGTTTAGGCTTGACATTGCATGCTTGCCCAACTTTCTCAATTTCCCATGATATAGTGGTAGCAGATGTTCCTCCTTATTTCGCAATTTGCTTGTTCAGGGACTTCACATCAAAGATAGGTGGCTATCTAGCAGCAAATTGGTCATATCTGGTTTTTAGAACCAAGTATGGGACCAAGGTAAAAATCGAGTCTGAGCCACTCTACAAGGATCATCTAGAACCATATTCGCCCAAGGCAGCAAATGTCAGTTACACTATTATCGACCCAGAAGAGTCCCAGACAGACCAATCTCCGTCTTCTGCTCTTGAAGGAGTTGCAGACCTACTCTTGGATGAGTGGGAAAATGATAACTTCGAACATGATCCTTACAAGTTTATAGAGGAGGCAGACCTTGGAGTCTATTGCTTGCACGAAGAGGGCGCCTCCATGCCAAATATAATGGTCAGCCAAGAGGGCCTTGGTCTATGGCAGCTGTACTTTGACGGTTCTAGAAGTACGCTGGGTGTTGGTGGTGGGGCGATGTTGGTCTCCCCTTCAAAGGAAATGTACTTTTTAGCTTTTCTGTTTCCATTTCTCTTGCATAAGTAATGTTGCAGAATATGAGTCTCTGATCCATGGGCTGGAATGGGCAAGGAAAAGAGGGATCAAGGAGTTGCAAGTTTTGAGAGACAGCGAGTTGATTGTAAATCAGGTAAAAGGCCAGAATCTAACCAAGAATTCCTTGCTGAAGTCTTACAAGCATAGGGTCTGGGATTTGCTGAAAGATTTCCTTGCCTTCAACATCGCCTCCATTCCCAGAGAGCAGAACAAACAAGTGGATAGGCTAGCAGCGATCGGCGCTCAGTTCAATGTTTTCAAGGAAATAAGTCGAGATTGTGGTTCGCGCCACTTGAAAGTGGTAGTTTTGCCCTTTGTCCCGAACAACATTGCAAATTGGCAGGTTTTCGAGAATGACCAGCAAATAGCTTTCTTCCTACAGAAAGAAGCTGAGTTCGCAACACAGAACCAAGCGAAGTTACAGCAACAATATGGCAATCAGATTGTTCAGTTGAAGAACAATAAGCTCCCTAAAAGACTAGTCACGCTTGAGAGCATCTTCAATGGAGATGACCAATTGAGAAATGACAAGGCATGCATCACGACTAAAGAGGAGAATTACGAAAGGGTTGAGATCTTCAAGGACAAGCTGCTTGCGCTTGGAAAAGTCTGCACGGTTCAAGAAAGGCGGGCTTTCATTTTGTTGTGTCAGGAATTCGCAGATGTTTTTGCATGGGATTACAGTGACTTAAAGGACTTCGACCCAAGACTCGCCCAGCACACCATTGAATTAGAAGAAGGCGCTAGGCCAGTCACGCGAAGCAGAGACCTATCAACCCGACGATTGAGCCCTTCATGCAAAGGTAATTGGCCAAATTGATCGAGTCCAGAATTATATTTCCAATCAAACATTCCTCATGGCTGGCCAACCTTGTTCTTGTTAGAAAGAAGAATGGGGAGATCAGGCTATGTGTCGACTTCAGAGACCTTAATAAAGTCTCTTTAAAAGACCATTACCCCCTCCCAAGCATGGAGCGGATCCTTCAGAAGGTAACAGGTAGCGAGCATGGAGCGGATCCTTCATTCGGAGGTTCATTTCGAATTTCGCTGAGATAGTCAAGCCCCTGACCTCTATGCTAAGGAAGGGTGAAGAATTCAAGTGGACAGCACTAAGAAAAGATAGCTTCAAGCCCCTGAATTCAAGCCATCAAATAGGCCATAACCCAGGCTCCTACTTTGATCAGCCCCGACTTCAACAAAGACTTCAACCTCTACACTTTCAGCAATGAAGAGGTGATCTCCGCCATGCTTACCCAAGCAAATGGTGATGACCTCGAGCAGCTGCTTGCTTTTTTCAGCCAAGGGTTAGAGGACTTCGAAGTCAGCTACACGTATGTAGAGAAGCAAGTCCTGGCAGTAGTGCGGAGCCTAAAGAAATTCAGGCATATGTTGTCTAACAGCAAGATTCACCTCATGGTCCCACATTCTGGCATCAAGGATTTCTTGACCAATCGAGACCTAAATGAGAAGAGGGGCGGGATGGATCACCAAAGTGATGGAGTATGACGTAGACATCAAGACCACTAAGCTGGTGAGAGGAAGAGGCATGTGCGAGCAGCTGGCTGGAGACTTCAAGCAAAGAAGGGAAGGCAACTTGCTAATTCATGATGCAACCACTGCAGAGGAACCAGTTGTCATAAGGGATTGGACGTTGGACCTGAGGCGTTTCCTTCTCACTGGTGAGTGTCCACATGGTCTTGATAAGACCGGGAGAAGGTACTTTAGGCTCCAGTCTCTCCCTTATGTCCTGGTTGATGAAGTATTGTTTAAGAAGGATCTATCAGGGGTTCTTCTAAGATGCATTGACCCAAATCGGGCTGATAAGGTACTCGCTGAGTTCCATGATGGGCCAGCAGGCAGTCATTTCGCTCCTAGAGCTACTGCACAAGGATAATGAGATCTGCCTATTTCTGGCCTACTCTTTTCAAGGACACCCATGCCTAGGTAAGAAAGTGCCAGAAATGTGCACTTTTCGATGGGAAACAACGGTTAGCTGCCATGCCTCTACAGCCTATTCAGGTGGAACAACCATTTATGCAGTGGGGCCTGGACTTCATAGGAATGGTCAATCCTCCCTCCAGTGCTGGACACAAGTGGGTCTTGACTGCTACGAACTATTTCACAAGGTGGGTGGAGGCTGTTGCTCTGAAGGAGGCAAATGAAAGCGCAGTCCTGGAGTTTTATGAGGACCTTGTAACAAGATTTGGGGTCCCGGCCACCATAATCTCAGATAATGCCTTGGCTTTTATGGGAACCAAAACTAGTGAATGGGCGCTAAGGTATGGTATATATCTCAGCACTTCATCAAATTATTACCCGTAGGGGAATGGGCTGACTGAGTCCACCAATAAAAATTTGATCAGGATCATTAAGAGGACCATGGAAGAAAATCAGAAGACTTGGCATGCCAAGCTGAAAACAACTTTGTGGGCTGATCGAATCACTCCGAAGAGAGCAATTGGAAATTCTCCATATATGCTCGTATATGGAAGGGAAGCTAGGCTTCCTATCTCACTTGAATTTCCAGCATTGGACCTCGCTCGCTAGCTGCAATTAGAAGAAGGAAGTAGCATGGAGGTCAGACTGTGCGAGCTAATGGAGCTCCAGGAGATGAGGGACCGGGCTATGGCTTCTATGACCATTCGTCAGTAGCAAACAAAAAGACACTTCGACAAGAAATCTTCATCAAAAGATTTCTCTGAAGGAGACATTGTCCTGAAATGGGACGAAGATCGAGCCAAGCCTGGAAAGCATGCAAAATTCGATGCCCTATGGAGCGGCCCATACATAATCACTCAGTGCAAGCAGCGTAATGCATTCCAACTCTCCAGGTTGGACGGTGAAGAACTGCGTATCCCAGTTAATGGGATACATCTGAAGCGCTGCCATTGAATCTCTTTTCAGCTGTACATACTTTCCTTTGTTTTCTTGTTTTTCCTAAGTGTTGTTGCACAAGTAGTAGTTTTCTTAGTCTTGTGTGTGTTTTCATTTCCTTAGAGGTAGATCTGCATGACTGGTTCTAAGTTTTATTAGAGCTATTGCTGATTCTTCAAGCTGCATTTGACTCCGCACCCAATGGATTTTCAAGGCAACTGGTCTTTAAGCATAGCAAGCATGCTTCCCCTGGGAGTCGCCAATTTGTTGACCAATTTTTCCCACAGGGAAATTTTTTGGTCATCTTCTTCCCTTGCTATTCAATGCCAGTCATTTTCAGGTTGCATAGGTTCATGTCATGGTTCTTCAGCACTCGGTTCATCCATTTTCAAGTTCAATGAGTTTAGTTCATGCCTTGGTTCAAGTGGTTCAGCGACCTTTGGTTCAAAGGTCCATCTTCAAGTTCAACATCTCGATTCAACAAGCGTTGAACCATTGAACCAATTTTTGGTTCAACAGGTTTGGTTCAAAGGGAGAAGTTCAATGGGCTTGGTTCGTCGGCTTTGAGGTTCATCGGCTTTGGTTCATTGGTCCTTCGGCGCGCAATGGTTGAACCCTTGGGCTTGGTTCAAGGGTATGCCCTTGGCCGAAGGGGAGTCTTCAGGTTCAAAATGACCTAGCGGAGGGCAGGCGCTTCAAAAAAGGGCAAGGACCGGGTAGGTTTCAGTTTCGTTCAAAAGTTCAAAAATTCAAATTTTGCTAAGTCCCGAATTCCTTCGGACAAAAAGTCCGAAGCAATTCGGGCGCAGTCCTAAGTTCTAAGTTCAAAGTTCAAAGCCGGGACTCGGGGAGAATTTCTGCGGACTTTTTGTCTACGGGAAAATGACCGCAGACAAAAGCCCGCGGAAAACAACAAGGCAAAGACAGACCCAGGGAAATTGACCCGGGGAAATTGTCTGCGGGGAAATTGTCCGCGGGGACCCGGGGAAAAGTCAGCGGATGCAAAGCGACCCGCCGAAGGACCTCGAAGGGCAGGTGCCCTTGTGGGGGACTCTCTGCCAAACACAAAAGGGACACTTCCGAAGGCCGAAGTATCACCTTCCCTTCGGGAAGGTGATAAAGACAAAGGAACGAGTGCCCATGGAGGGCCAAGGAAGATAAGCCGCTGAAAAAGCCACATGGACCCGACAACGTTTTGATGGGGACGGTGACGTCCCGGAGAACGTCAAAGTTAGCAAAACAAGTTAGCCGTTGGTTTTCAAACCAATGACGGCCGCATAAACGTCAAAGTTAACAACGTAAAATAGCCGTTCCTTTTCAAACAAGAGAGCGCTAATCATGAAAAAAGGGCCCAGAATGCAGCGACCCGCTAAGTGTTCGCCCCCAAGGGCCGAAGGAGCCAGAAGAGACAAAATTGAGAAAAGACAAGGAGACAAGTGTAGAGCGAGCAAGCAGTTAGTCCAAGTGGCACCGATTTGAGAAGTGACTCCAGTAGGTGAAATAGTTCTTGCGAATTGATCATGAGAGGACGCAAACAGCTAGTAATGCAACTGGTTTCTCCATTTTACATTTAATGGGTGGACAAACCGTGTATTGACCTTGAAAAGCAGGCTTCAAAACAGACAAAGCACACAGCTCATTAATGTTTTGAGCGACTTGTTCTTCCCAATGAAGGGATGCGATAGGCCACTTGTAATGAAGGGACGCCAATGGGCCTCCTTGCTTCTCCTATATATTGCGAACTTGTCATTTGTAAAAGGATCTTCCACGTTTTAACAAGGCGCAGCCCTGTTAACATTTCCACCTGAATCAAATATACACAGTTTTTACTTCTTTTTGGATAGATATTTTGTGTATGTCCTGAGTGTTAATTTGTGTTTAGTCATTGTCTTTTGATGCTCTCACAGGTTCAACACCAACACACCAGTTATCTACAAGGTGCCATTTTGCAGCTGACAGGAGAAGAGCTTTATTTGGAAGTATAAAACAGAGGAAGTTACTTACAGTGTGCATTTCACAGTACCTTGGTGAGTCTCTGTTCCTGTGTTTTCATGAGAACCTCCTTGCCATTTTCTTGTAGCCTGGTCCTTTTGCCAAGTCTGAAGTGTATGTATGTTGTTTTGTCTGATCCTGAGTGTGGATGTGAGGAGGTCGACTTGTTTTGGTGCATCACCTCTCTAGAGTAGTTTGTTTTCTTGCACTCTTCTTCTCTTTTCATCCCCCCATTATATAGTTGTATATATACCTGTATTAACACTTGTTGGAAGAAACATGATGCATCAAAGGGAGCTAGCCCTTATCTAGAGACTCTCCCCTCCAGTTTTGCCAGTCCCACAGGCGAGAGGGGAGTTTCCATAGTTGCGGAGAGAAGGCAGGAGCTTGGCCTCCTACCAAGGGTGCAATCTCTTGTGTTAACAAGACCTATCGTTAAACCATTTCCAGTCAATTTTGGAAAAGTTCCACTTCAATTTTGGGTAGTTGGTTTTCCCTAGTGTTGTAGGCACATTCGATAGTCATTGAATATGCCTTCTTCAGCGATGGGTTTAGCAAGTGGCCTATTGGAGCTCTACCTCAGTGTGCACATTTGGCAACTGTCATGTGTGTCATGTGTTGTTCAATTTACCATTCTGGAACTACCTGTGGGTTCCTGAGGGTCCAAAATATCCTTAATTTCTTCAACTTGGTCAATTGCCCCCTTTGTGCCTCACTATCTTCAGGGACTTTATCTCTTGGATCTTTGAATTTCATATTGAAGTGCTTGTGTTTGCTACAACCTGTCTTAGTTTTCATAATGCCTATTGAACTAAACTAATCCATTTCAGATCAAGAACAAGATGCAATAAGAATATGGAAGACTTTACAATTCAAGGAATCGATGCTTTGAAAAACCGGGCTGATTTGATTTTTAAAATGTCAAGAAAGTTCAAGTCCCTTAACTAAACCAAAAAGAAGAAGGGGGAGTTGTAGTTGAAGGTGAAGGCCAAGTTAAAATTAAAGGAGATGTGATAGCTCTGAAATCAAAAAGCCATAGTGTTGCTACCAACAACTATCATGGGAATTTAGAATGGATATAAGGAACAACAAGACACAAGAAGAATGAGGAAACACTTTGCAAGTTGAAAGCAGGGAAACTTTTCCATCGTAAGAAGGGAACACTTCCAATGTAATAGGTGTTGAACACGGGAATGATCTTTTGCAAAACAATATTGCATGTGCACGAGAGAGGGAAAGACTTGTACATATATTATTGGAAAATGATACCCCAACATGCACATTACCCGTTAGGATGACTAATTACTAAATATAACTCATCCCACAAGATATCCATTTAAACAATAAGACTAAAAAATGGGTTATGCACACCACAAATTGACTACGCCATAACCTCATTTACATCATGTTGGCCCTAGATTTTTGCTTAAGACAAACATGGAAAATCTAAGACTTGATGCATGGGTGAGATGCACTAGAACTCTTAAATACTTGTAAAATGCATCTTCAAAGATCATGCATGCAAAGAAGAGCATGTTGTGCATATACCATGGTGTGCACTATGCAGGTTACAAGAAACACATCTGATGAGGAAACACACTTGGAAAAGGAAACACAATAAAGGAGTTGACACATGGCGATCATCCAGACAAGGAGAATGTGGATTGCATAGGATTGATCCGGTTTGAACAAGGATATGCCAAAAAGGGAAAAGGAATACACGACTTCGCAATATAGGTGGAAGGATCAATAATGGAATATTCTATGATGCACAAATAGTCGGCATGAGAGTTGGTGAAAAGAATTGAGTTAGTGACAACTGGAAGAGGTCCAAGGGGTCCAATAAATCTATAAATAGGGACCTTGGCCTCTCATTTGAGAGATTTTTTGAGGAATCGAACATTTTGCAGATGCTGAAACATAATGGCTTAAGAGAAGCTTGAAGCTAGGGTTTGAAGGGTTTAAGCATGTAATATTTGTAAAGAGTTCATGAGTAAAGGTCGAACTCTAATGGCAATCATTATAAGATGTATGCTTCGTAATGGAATATATAAAATAAAGATGGATTTAATATGTGTGATGTATTTTGTAATAGTGTTGTTTGTTTACTTAAATGATGTGTGTGTGAGATTTGCTTTATTGTCCGAGTTGATGCACATGTTTGTATCTTTATACTTTATTCTCATAATGGGGCTCTCAATGTTCTCTTGTTGCGCCTTGGGTGAGTGCTTAAGTGATATGCTATTGTTGCTAGTGTGGGTGTCTTTCTATTTGTTGCACATGATCTAGCCTGCCTAGGACTAGGTGAGATTAAAAAAGTTACAACATATCATAATATCATATGCCTAAATACATTACAAGAGATTGAGTACAATTTATACTATCGTAATGGACATGAATGATTATGATGGATATAAAATGGTGGAAAATCTAGTTCAGAAAAATTCTAATAAAAGTGGAAGTGTGGCTTCAGGAAGTGGTGCCCAGGCACATCAACCTGCACAACAGCCGACAATTTTTTACGAGATGTTGGTAAATCTACTTGAGTATCAAGGTATGGAGGATGCAATTGATCACATACACAAGTGTGAGATAGACTGGAAAGACAAAGGAGTGACATCTTCAGAGAGAAAAGTGAGCCAATTTTCCACAACATTGTTGTGTCATATACATACATGGTACTGCAAGTTTGATCCCATTCAAATTGTGGTAGACTTTGATCCACTGAAGATTGTGTTCTTAAGGGAGTTTCATATATAGTAATTTGAGTAACAAAGCATTTTTGCACTCAAGGAGATAAAGTAAGATGCTTCAGAGAGTGTACACATGTACAATATTGATGTCAAAGTTGTCTTATGATATCCACCCACTGCCACATGCGCACTGGTTTGTTGGAATATTTTTGCCACCTTTCAAGAGACAATTGGATATGAAGACATTTTTTGATGTGTGAAGCGTTGGATGATGCGCTCAAAATGGAAGTTACTAGAAACTTCAGTGCAAGAGTAAGCCCATTTCTTGAAGTGCAAATCTCAAAGATGGAAACTTAATTGCAAAATATATTTGTGAACGGTGTGCAAGAAGCCTAGAGAGGATTCTGGTGCACATATTGTGAGACAAAGGGACACATGAAGAACAATTGCATGCACAAAAATGTGCAAGTTGTTACTTCATGTTGTGAAATGTGTTGTGAAGCTCATGAGATGAGAAATTGTGTGTTGGTCTAGAAGGCTAGATAAGTGAAGGCAATGTGGTGAAATTTTGCAAAACATGTGACACACACACGCCTGACATGGTAAATTTTCAGGTCATTGATGAAATACATGGTGTGTAGGGAAGAAGTTTCAAATAGAACTAGCAGAGTAATTTTGCACAACCTCAACAACCTTAGAAAGGAAGAGGTTATTGTGGAAAGTCATATGGAGGACGAGGTGGCAGGAGAAGTGGGAATAGATATCAAAGCTTATGTTTCAAGTGTGGAGCCACTGATCACAACCAAAGGGAATGTACAAAGTTTCCAAGTTTTGTTCATTGTGGGAAAGGGCACAAGATTGAAGAGTGTCCTAATCTTCATTAGAAGATCTTGCATCGAAGGGTGTACGAAATATAAGGGTTGTAAAACATGGAGAAAATTGGGCGGTGAAGGAGAATACACAAAAAGCAAGCACAAGCCCAAAGGTAAACATCACCACAAGGGGCAGAGTGGATACAAAAGAAATGAGAGCACCTAGTCCATAGAAGGAAAGAATACTGCGCAAGAAAGGAGTAATTGTAATGGATCACTTTGATGGTTGTGGATAAGTAGTCGTTGGCAAGCCAACAGGGGAGATGATGCAAAATATCCAAGGCTAGTGATAGATAGACAAAGAGCTAGCTCAAAGAGAGTCAAAAGAAGAGTCCAAGCTCAAAGGAGCTGGAGAAAGTAATGGAAATATTGGCTTCGTTGAAGACCATAGGTATGCTTCCATTGTTGAGGAGTTGGCTCACAGATAGTATGGGAGACACATGCAAGCAAGTCCAAGGGGAAATGAAAGAGGTTAATTCTATGAAGAATGAGCAATATGACCAGGAGTTGACAATTGACACTTTTGGTAATGATTTGGAGTTGCACAACATTCTAATTGATACGGGTGCAGAAGTGAATACTTTGACCCAAGACGCTTGGAGGAAGATGGGAAGTCATATAGCCTTTGACAAATATATTTTTCATGGCAGACAACTCACATTTGAGACCATTGGGAGTCTTGAAAGGAGCTAAGCTTGCGATTTTGGAAGTGCAGTTAAGGCTAACTTCGAAGTTATAAAGTTGGCAGACGTAGATTAAAACCTAGCTTTATTGGGAAGGTTGTGGTGCTATAAGAACAAAGAAGGAATGCACTTTAAACAACATTATATGAACTTTGAGAATGGTAAATAAAGGATGGTAATTCCTCTGGATGGAGTGCATGGTCCTTCATATGTTGAAAGTGTCAATATAGACGAAGAGATCAATCACATATATGACATCACTGCACAAGGAAAAGAGTACTTAGATGCAAGTAATGATGGGGTTATAAATTGGAAGAGTGGTGCATTTGTGTCATATACCACTAATCATGCCTACAAAAGATGGGTGCAAGAGAAGTATGAAGTACCTGGGGGGTCATGTGCACGTGTAAAGCCAAGGTATGCTAACTCTATTAGAATTGGGGTGTCTAGATGTGGAACTAGAAATGCAAGGCCTAGAGTGCTTAGGAGAGTGACCAAGAAAAGTGGCTTCCAAAGGTCACACAAGTGCCACCAAGGAAGGTGTATCATTTGAGCAAGGGAAAATTATGGAAACTTCCTCAATATGATGGCATAACTTGCACAAAGGCCTATGCGAAAGATTTGGAAGTATGTTTACAAAAGAGGAAGAATGGATGTCTGCACTTGTTCACACATTGAGATTTAGGCACAATAATGAAAATGTGTTACCAATGTTCTTAGGAGAAAAAAATCCTACAAAACACTTGAACAGATGTGAAAAGGTGTGGACCCTCCCGTGAGGCCATCCTTTTGATATATTTTTGGGTTCATATGTTTTTTTGCCACCTTGAATTCATGGGCACACACATGGTATGTGGTAAGTGAGACAAAGACGCAGACTGTGGATTGGGAAAAAGTAAAAGAGGATTTTTCAAATGCTTTCCTATTCCAGTCAAAGGATGAACATCTCAAAGCACCATGAAAAGAGATGTATGCAACAATGTTTAGGAATGGCATGTTGATGGAGGACACGTTTAGGGACATGACCCATGCTAAATTTTTTGAATAGGGTGGATGTTTAAACGATAGTGAAGAAAAGAGTGCGAGTTACACACAAGATTTGGAAGATGCATGAGTGAAAAAGCCAAGTTAGGAAAAGGAACTTTTTAAGGTTGATAGGTAGAAAGAGTTTGAAGATGAAGAAAACCACTTAAAGGTAGAAAACACCACTGGGGAAAGGGTAGTTGAAGGTGCACATAAAAAGGAAGAAAAATACTACAATCAAACTTCACACAAAGGATGTAAATGTGGGAACTAAAGAAGAATGAAGAATAGTTACAATTAGGGATTGCTAGATGGATGTAGAATTTGCATGCATCATCGAATTGGTTGGAGAGTTTAAAGGTATGTTCCACAAGAATCCCCATGATATGAAAGGAGTGCATGACACCTTAGGAAAGATGCCCATCAAGTTGTGCAAAGGCACAAAGTCAATGAAGAAGAGGTCGTATAGGATGAACCCAAACCTCCAAGCAAAGGTAAAGGAAGAGATTGACAAGATGCTCAAAGTTGGTGTGATATATGCAATGGAAGAGTTTGACTAGGTTGGATAGCTATAGTTAGGGATTACTAGACAAATGCAAAATTTGTGTGCATCGTTGAATTGATTAGAGTGTTCAAAGATGAGTTCCCCAAGAATCACCATGATATGAAAGAAGTGCATGACTAACCCTCAAAAGTTGCGCGAAGGCACAAAACTGGTGAAGAAGAGGTCATATAGGATGAACCTAAACCTTTAAGCAAGGGCGAAGGAAGAGATTGACAAGATGCTCGAAGTTAGTGTGATATATGGAGTGGAAGAGTCTAACTGAGTGAAACCATAAAGGACGGGAGAATTAGAGTATGTGTTGATTACCACATGCTAAATGATACATGTTCAAGACTTGTTCCCAGCACTATTTGCAGAGGAAGTGTTGGAGGGAGTATCTAGATTTGAGATATACATATTCATGGATGGATTTTTGAGGTATAATCAAGTACAAATTTCAGATGAGAATAGTCAAAGACCATGTTTGCAACAATTTGGGGGTCATTCGCATACAATGTGATGTCATTTGGTCTAATTATAAACAATATGTCTGACGTGTTCTTGCGCATTGTGGTAGAAGCTTTTCTCTCATACATAAATTTTTGCAAGTCTATTTGGATGACAGGATTGCTTATGGACCAGTAAATGATCACTATGCAAACTTGCATTTGATGTTTGAATAATGGACTTCTTCAAATATCATTGAATTTGAAGAAACATGCATTCGCATTAGCATTTGGCACATTTTTAGGACATGTCATATGTAAGGAAGGCATGTTAGTTAATCCTGCATTAGAGCCTCTGAGTGGCTCATGTTGTGCAAGTGCACGTGGTGTTTGTTGTTGAGTAGCAAGCTAATTGTGGACCCAGAGTGATAAACCATTCTTTTTCCACCTCCTCGACTAGTCTAAGTGTGAGCTCGATCCCCATCTCTTCTTTCTCCATATCTGTTGAATGCAAGAATGTAATCCCTTCCTATTCCATCATGGCTTTCATCTTTGATATAATTGGCATTGTGAATGGATCTGCCATTTTCTTGTTGTGAATGGTGTGCCCTTAATTTCTCGATATGTCTGCATTTTCTTCTTGCATGGCAATTTTCTCAACTTTATTTTCTTTGTTGGCCTTCAATCTTATGCTTCTCACTTTGCATTGTGAATTTCATGATTGAGTACATTTGTTTATTAATTTTTGTGAGCTCTATGCTTTGTGCAAGTGTTTCTTCTTCCTCTTATGCTTGTTTCTTCCCTTCTTGTGACTTATTCGTTCAACTACTTCTTGCACCTCTTGATTTTGCCATTAATGGACTAGCCATTTTGGGAAGTGACACTTTACTTTTCCACAGTTTCTTACTTGATTGGTGTGCTGCCAAATTTAACTTTTTGCCCTTTCATAAAATGTGCCCCTTTTAAATTTAAAGTGGAATTAGCATTTGCACCATCTACTTGTGCTTTGTATTTTTCATATCTTTGCATAGTATTAGTCTTCACTCACAATTCCTAGACTTAATTGAATTTCAAGGCTTCGCATATTCCTCTCACAAATCTGGTCAGTCCTAACCATTTCTTGCGGTAACGAGAACCTTTACGGATTCTTTGCCTTGTCCCCTTTTGCTTCCTTTGCTTAATTCATAAAAAGCACACTTCCTTCTACTATCTACTCTTCTACTCTACCACACATTGCTGAAAATCAAATCCTACTTTACTTGTGCCAGATGACACTTATTTTTCTCTTTTCCCTTTTTTCAATTAATGATGATAAGGATTTAGCATACTACCGTTCACCTTCGTCAAAAAAACATTCCCTTGCAAATCTTGCAAGACAATTGTACCTTGAGTTGTCATCTGATGGATCACATACGGCCTTTTCCATTGTATTCACAACTTTCATGGATGTGATTTAAACTCTCTCATACAAGAGGACTAATTGGCCTTCCTGAAATTCTTTGGTTGGCAAGTTATGATTATGCCATGCCTTCTGACTACACTTTTGTACTTCTTGATTCCAATTCTCTATCATCCATGTCTCCTGCATACGTAAGAGTTCCAAGAGTCTATTTTCTAATGACTCCTTGTCGTCAAGCCTTGAAACCATTGCAATTTAAAAAGTGGAAACAATGTATTCCATTGGCATGACTGCTTCCATGTCATATACCAACTGAAAAGGTGTACGCCATGTAGTTTGTTTGTAGTTGGTTTTATAGGAGGACCGCAATATCTCAGGAATTTGGTCCTCCTAGTTGTCCCTTTGCACATTACAAATCTTTGTTAGCATTCTTTTCAACACCTTATTTGATGCTTTGGCTTAACTGTTGGCTTGCAGATGATAGGTCGTGCTCTTCCAATGTCATATCATGAATTCCTCCATGATTGTGATATTGAGGAATTGTGTACCCTAATCGTTGATTAACTTTTGTGGACACCCGAACCTGGTTATGATGTTCTCATATAGTAATTTCCCAGCATCCTTTTGCTTCCCAACTTGGAGTTTTAACTACTTCAACCTACCTTGTGAAATAGTCAGTCAAAGTGAAAATATGTTGAGCGTTTGACCTCTTAGATGGTGGATTGATGGGTCGGACAAACCTTATTCCCATTGCTTGAAAGGTTGGGCCGAGAGAACTGAATTTAATGGCTTTTCATTTCTTTGGTTTGGCTTTCAAATGTGCTAACATGCATTGCAATGTTTCACAACCTAGTGTGCATCTTGAAACACTAGGCGCCACCAAAACCCACTCTGCAATATCTTCTTCGCAATCAATTCTCCTTCAAAATGACCTCCTACAATGCCTTCATGAGCTTCATTCAAGACTTGTACTCGTTCATGTTCCAATGCCACACTACGAAGTACATCATCCTTACCCAATTTGTATACAAACCATTTACAATTGTGAAGGGCAGAGCTCTTGCGACCAATTGTTTCTTTTCACACTTAGTGTAATCTTCTAGCAGTATTCCCTGCTGCAAAAAGGTAGCAATCTCTTTGAGTTATTCTAGAATGGTTGTGACTCTGAACAAATGGGCGTCTAGTGAATCTTCCTAAATATCCTCAGGTTCCTCTCCATTTTGAATTATGCAAAGATGATCAGGCCCCACGTGTTCCCTTCATGGGTTAGCATTGATTTTGAATTGATACTCCTGAAAAAGCATTAACCATCTAGAAATCCTTCCTCCCAACAATGGCAAATTCACTATATATTGTGGTGCCTAGTGACTTGTAAAGAATTCAAATGGAGTAGCCAACAAATAATGACATAACTTTTGAAGTGTGAATACCATAGCAAGAGTTTCC
This sequence comes from Torreya grandis, assembly GCA_037957365.1. Lineage (NCBI taxonomy): Eukaryota > Viridiplantae > Streptophyta > Pinopsida > Cupressales > Taxaceae > Torreya > Torreya grandis. The sequence continues at coordinate 2,049,845 of JARHVA010002154.1, forward strand.
CTTTCTATCATGGTCAATGTCTCCTTCACCTGGTTGTGCGAGAACAACACGAATCATAGTCCCTGATGCATCCACATGAACATGGAAAGTCTTGCTCCAATTGGGAAAGGCTAGAATGGAAAGTCTTGTGACTAATTGTTTCTTTTCACGCTTAGTGTAATCTTCTGGCAGTATTCCCTGCTGCAAAAAGGTACCAATCTCTTTGAGTTGTTCTAGAATGGTTGTGACTTTGAACAAATGGGCATCTAGTGGATCTTCCTAAATATCCTCATGTTCCTCTCCATTTTGAATTATGCTAAGATGATCAGGTCCCACGTGTTCCCTTCATGGGTTAGCATTGATTTTGAATTGATACTCCTGAAAAAGCATTAACCATCTAGAAATCCTTCCTCCCAACAATGGCAGATTCACTATATATTGTGGTGCCTAGTGACTTGTAAAGAATTCAAATGGAGTAGCCAACAAATAATGACATAACTTTTGAAGTGTGAATACCATAGCAAGAGTTTCCCTTTCTATCATGGTCAATGTCTCCTTCACCTGGTTGTGCGAGAACAACACGAATCATAGTCCCTGATGCATCCACATGAACATGGAAAGTCTTGCTCCAATTGGGAAAGGCTAGAATGGGATCCATAACTAATATTTTCTTCTAATTGGTTAATGCAATTTGACATGCTGGTGTCCACTCAAATCTGTTATCTTTGTGTAGTCGTTTTTCCATGGGTGTTGCAATGTTTGCATAATCATGAATGAATTTATGGTAGTAGTTTGTATGTCCCAAAAAAGATCTCACTTTTAGAGGTTTGAGCCCAATTGTGACTGCAATCTTAGCCTGGTCAACTAGAATTTTATAATCCCCAAATGCACTCCAAATGGTGTAAGAAATGAGCACTTCTTCAAGTTCAATGCAATTTGTAAGGCTCTACATTAGTTTGGAATTAGTCGTACTTGGATAAGTGCTCCTTGTAGAGCGAACGAGAACACAGCCCAATCATCTAGATATACTTCCAAGAAATCATGAATGAAATCTTTGAAATTTGTTACTATGGCTCTAGACAACACTACTGGTGCATTTTATAATCCAAATGACATCATCTTGTATGCAAATGATCCCCATTTTGTTGTGAATGTCATTTTAGATTGGTCTTTGTGATTGGGATTTGATGATAACCATTGAATTCATTTGTGAAGAAATAGACCTCATGCACTATGATTGCTTATAGAATCTCATCTGTAAGTGGCATTGGTAATGGGTCATTCACACATGCATCATTTAGAGCTTGCTCATCACTACAGGTTCTAATCTGTCTAGTATTTTGGGGTTGCACAACCATTGACTCACCCAATCAAATTTTTCAATAGGGTACATGATCCCTACTTCAACCAGGCAATCTATTTCGGCCTTGACTTTGAGTTTCATGTTGGGATTCAATTACTATGGCCACTTCTTGATTGGCCTTGTGTAATCCTTGAGCTATATGTGCATTTCCCCTAAAGAAGGATCCATGCCTTTGATTTTGTTGAGCTTGGTAGGAAACACATCTTCATAATCTTGCAACAATTGTACAACCTCTGAAATATGTTGTTGTGTCCAATAGTCCCCAATAGATGCCATATTTGATACCTCCTGAGTGCCAATATTTTCTTGCCTTTTTCCCAATGGTTCTTAATAGATCTTACTACATTCATCTTTCATAAAATCTTGGACTTCTCTTTGGCTAGAACGTTCTTCTATATTTAGGTTGTGCAAGTTCCCATCTTCATAGTTGGCTAGGCTCTTCTTCTTTGATAACTTGACACTTCCTTCAAGTTCAAACATTCCCTTCAAATCGAGTCCTTCGTGCTATCCACAATCACTGAGCTATTAGAACCATTCCAAATCTTATTCGATATAAAGAGTATAAGCAAAGATGAGCACATACATTCACAATAGCAATAAGCAAGCAATATCTAATCTACTTAATAAATGAAAGAGATTAGGGATAGAGATACTTACCTTTGGGTGGACCTATCGACGTTTCAATCTCCCCCTTTGGCTCAAGTGGCACTTTGCAAGAGATGTTGAAGGTTGAAGACATCAAATGGCAAGATGAAGACCTAAGTATCCTTAGTTGGGGACTCCAAAGACTAGGTGTACCTCTCCAATTCAACTTCTCCTATTGAACTTCAAAGATACTACAAGACTAGATCTCCAAGATAAGACTCTAAACCTATAACTCTTTCAAATACTACTTAGTATCATAAATGCGAGCACAAGCAGAGCAAATGAATGTGTTATACCATTTAGGAATGAAATATGACCCCTATATATACAGTTCCAAACCCTAAAAGGCATCAATGAAACTACGTCGACTGAAATGTAGGAAAGGGTCAAATAAGAGTAAAACAACTAGTATATATATATAAAATAAACATTTAATTTTAAGTTTACATAAAGATATATACTAGTCGTTTTACTCTTATCTGATCCTTTCCTACATTTACATATAGATATGTATGTAAACTTTTACTTTAAGTTATATATATATATATATATTCAGGTTGTTTGAGAGTGGTTTTGGACCTCTGGGAGTTATACTATAGATTCTAGGTTTTGGAGGGTTCTACTGGATTTCAGACTTAGCCAAATTTTAGGGTTTCAAAATTTTAGGGAGACATCATAGGAGGTATTGAGGTTGTATGAAGAAACATATCTCTTGCAAAGTACCACAAGTTGATCCCACCCCATTCCTGATGGGCATGCACTCAAGGAGATTGATTTGCCGACAAGCCCATGCAAGAGAAATTGTCAGTAAATGATAAAGATGAAAATATCAAGTATATACTCCCACTATATAGTTGTGATCCCCTTCACTGCATGATTCAATGTGCTTACTTGCTTGTCCATTGAGTTACATGAGTCTATAGCTTATCAATGAATCCTGAGCCATCCTAAATTACTATAGAATTTGTTGGTCCATCATGAAAACCATTCTCATAGGCCTTCATGATCACCTTGAGCCCAAATTGTCATATCCACATTTGAAACGCCACCAAAAATAACAGGAAATAAATATGGGAATAAGCCTACCCCAGAGAAGAAGAAGATGCTTGTCCATGTTGATTTGATGATGTATCCGAATTCCATTAAAAATAGTGAGCATTTGGTCACATGCTGAGGAACATTCCATGCATGGTGTAATATTTTAACCACCATAAGTGTGAGTACTCCATAGTGTTGGAGGTGGATTTGAAGAAGGCATATAAAAGAGTGACTGCAAGAGATTGTTTAGCTGACACTAAGGTGTTAGGTCTGAACAAATTGCCTTGTTTTGAGAAACCCGATGAGTTGTTGAAATGGTTGTTGTCGTGCACCCATGAGGGTCATATGTACTTTTTAGGAAAAAGAATAAAGATTAGTGTTATGTGGATCAATGAAGTAATAGGACTTCCTAAAACAAAAGAGAACATGCACATAGACATATTGAAGGAGAATGAAGCAACAAAAGTGAAGAATCTACTTGGCCTAGAAAGAGGGGGCTACATGTTAAACTGGATCTAGAATTCCATAGTAAGGGTAGTGCACTATAAAGTTGACCCCTACGGCACGATGGACTATTGCATCAGTTAGGAGGTGAATTGAATATCTAGACCTCCAACAATTGTAATGGTGTGATGGCTTGTAATCCCCTTCGCAATATTATTTGCGGTATGACAAGCCATCCGGCATGAGGAGGGTTGTAGGGGGGGTTGTTTAAGCCCCCTCTGGTCGAGAGTTCGAGTGCGGAGCCCACAAAATTTTTTGGCATCTGTACGACCATTTTTTGGCATTCATACGCTACGGTACGATTGTACAACACGTGACCCACTATGCTATTTGGCATGGTTTTCCAAAAACCCATTTCTGAAATCTTCCTTGTTTTTCCTATTTAAAGGGTGTGATCTTGTTAATGTGATGTACAAAAGTTATTCATATCCAATAAAAGAGAGAGTTGCCATTGTCCCGTGGTTTTTCCTGCAAGGTGCAGGATTTCCACGTAATATCTTGTGTCCTACTTTTCTTTATTTTCATTACTGTAGTACATTAAAATTGTCTCTTATTCCTAACACAAAGAATGTCATTTATTAGCCTATCAAGTGGGTATGCATGGCAAAAAGTACAAAGAAGTAGAGGAAGCACATTTGCGCTGAGGTATCTTCAGTTGAGGAACGATCCTAATTCTAAATTTTTATGAGGAAGTAAGAGTGCCATCGAGAAAGTCGTTTTTTAATTTGGCTAAGTATAAAGGATATATATATCTATGAGATAAAGATGACACAAAAGTATAAGGATAAAATGGAAAGTGTGGTATGAGACAATCTTGGTAGTATTTGGAAATGAGTGGATAATGTCGTGCAAGATAGCAAAGGCCTATGATGGGATTGCGGAGTTGTGTGTGATGGCAAGATAAAGGACTAGTATGGAAATTGGAGAGAATGGAGAAAGTCACCTTATGCAGTAACTGCACAGTATGTGGAAGTTGAGCTAATCTGAGTCAAAGGGATTCCATGAGCAACAATGAAGGTTGAGGAAGTTGATAAAGACATTATTGGGCAATTTCGAAAGTATGATGGGTCATGAGGGGAAAATTATCCAGAGAATGAGGAGTCAAAGGTTAACTCCATAAAAAGTGATCGAACATTGTTTATAAAGGTATTCAAAACAAATTGCATGATAATTAAGAAATCAAAGCTAGCAATTGGTACATTGAAGATGCCCCCAAGAAGCACAAGCATTTGGACAAGTCCAAGGCAGCCGAAGCATTCGATTAAGTCCAAGGCAGCCTGGTAAGAGGGTAGAGGGGAATCAAGATAAATGAAATGGCTATCCAAAGGAAGATGGAGGAACATTGCAAGACAAATCATGAGGATGATAAAAAGTCATGGCATGAGAAACGAAAAGAGGATTGAAACTCTGGGGAAGTCAGATTCAGACTTATATTCAGATAGTGAAAGGAATGCAAGAGGATACAGTTCCCCAATGAAGTTTGAGTTGAAGGGCAAAAATCCTAAACAAAATGAAGAGGAACAAGGAAAAAACAAGTTGCACACAAAGGTAAGAGATGAGGTAGGACAAGTTAAGAATGATGATGTGAAAATGGTTCCACCTCTTAACCAGAGGGTACCGACTCCAAATAAGACATCATGTCCAACGAGGATTGAAGAAAAATGCAGGAATGAGACCCATGCAAAAGTAGAAGATGATGAACAAACTATGAGAACATGTAAATGATTGATTTCACCAAATGGTCAAGAAGGACTAAGAGAAGGAAAAACTTCAGAAAGGGAGGAGTTGAAGAAAATAGAAGGGCCAAAGAAAAGTGTAAAGTACAAGAAACTCTTTAAGAGTTCAAGGCCGAAGAATTTGTACATAAGAAAGAGGTTTTAGAAGGACAAGAACAAGAACAACAATGTGACAAAGGAAAAGATGCACACACACAAGGAGAAAAGATCCTAGTGAAAGAAAAAAGTACAAGCGCAAAAGAGGATGTTCCACCTTAGAACAGTCTTGCGCAAACATGGGGCCTTGAAAAGGTAAATAAAGATGAGGATGAAGAGAAGAAAGATAGATTGGGAAAAAAAAAATGAAGAGGAAGAAGAAAAAAGTGATGAGGAAAATGAGGAAGAAGAGAAGGTGGATATAAGATCTTCATCATTTGAGTCCGATACTTCATGAGAATTACAACACTCAAATACATCACAAAGGCATGACACACAAGATTGAAGAAGTTGATGCATAATAAAAACAAAGATTTTGGTTTTCAAATTCCTATGGAGGCAATAAGAGATCCTAAGGTGCATGAGATAAAAACAGTGCAAAGTCACCGGAGGCCAAGAAAGTCTATAGTGCACACAAGCGTACAATTGAACAAGCAGTATTGGCATTAATGAAAATGGCCACAATGGTGTCCATGCAAGCTATCCATTGTGAAACCCAAGCAAATGAAGAAGCCAATACGAGGATGGAAACTCTAGAGAAATGGAACAATTTGGTAAAAAGTAGTTGGAGATGGAGTCCCATGTGCAAAGCTATGTTGAGCTAACTGAAAAGGAAAGGCCAAATATCTGGTTGGAACAGATGTTGGTAAAGTGGAGCCAATGAAGAAGATTGGTGTGGAAATTAGAAAGATGTTGAATTTACTTTTAGCACCTACTCAACCGAGCGGGACTAGTGAAGAAGAATTTTGCACAAAGAAGGCAGGAGGTACCAAGATCACTTTGGAGGATAGCGCAGAGGAGTTGAAGAAATTGATTGACTCTCTCGGAGGAAAGGCAAAATTAACAAGAAGGGTTTTCAAGAGGTTTAGGGAAACCCACACATCCATCAAGGACTAAATGAAGGAAGAGGAGGCACAATGCAAAATTTTACTTGAGCGCATGACTACGGAGACAAACAATAAAATGCACCAATTGAGGCATAATGAGGCTAAGGTGTTTAAGATAACCATGGATTAGAACTACACCAAATTGGAAAATTTGTTTGAGATTTTCCAACAACAAACCATGGAGGAAGGTGAAGCTATAAGTGAAATTCATAAGAAGAATAGGAAGGTGTTCGAAGAGTTAACAACAACATATAATTCATACTTAAACAATTTAACCTTGTTAGAAAACCTAATAGAACAAGCAACACAAATGAAAAAGGAAGTAGAAGCAGTTGCACAATAGTGGGACAAGTTCGAAAACAATTTTAAGGGCCAGGTTCCAAAGGTTTTGAATGTGTCGAAAGATGAGACCAACGAAGAGGAAGTAAAATGAAGGCTTGTCTGAGGACAAAAAATGTATTCAATATGGAGGAATGTCAACCCTTGTTTTGCATATAAGCCCAAGAAATCTTGGATTTTGGCAAAGTATGGAAGTTTTCACAAGTATGCTAGGTTTTGGTAAAGGATGCACAAGTTGGAGGCTATGCATAATAATAGTAAGAGAACGAATAAGGAGAATAAGGATGCTTGCACATACTAAGGCTTGTTGTGTAGAATCAAGAAAAAAGGAAACTATGTAGTTGGACAAGATGCAAAGTAAGATAAAGACAATGGGCACGAATGATCGAGAAATAGCATAATGTAAGATCCATGGAATCTTCTAGATCCTCCTAGAACATATCCATATAGATCCATTTGTCATGATTAGGTTGGTGGGGAAAAACTATAAATAGGACTGACCTCTCATTAGAACATTTAGTTGAGATTCAGATTTTGATACAAGTTTTGATGCAAAGATAGAGCAAATGTATAATTATAAAGTCTGTGTATATGAGATATATGTATGTAACAGTTTATAAACGAATGAGAATGGAGCATAGTTCCACGGAGTTTCTTGACGGGGCGACGAGGGGCCTAAGTTTGGGGCCAGCGGGGAAGTGGTGCAAATACATATAGTATTTGAAAAAATAGTTATAAAAATATGTATAAAGAATAAGTATATTGCATTGAACATCAACAATTTAACGTTTAAGTTTTAATTTTTTAACAATGAAGTTTCAAGTTCGAACCAATGAACACTGAACATTGAAAATCAAAATAAAAATATCGAATTCAGAATTTTCAAAATTTCATAATGATGATTCATGATTACAATCAAGTATCAACAATATTCCAAAACAAAATACTAAATACTAATGAGTCAATGGCTAATCATCCCCAAAGTTCTCGCCAAACTCGTCATAACTAGAACTGTTGGACTCCACATGCTCAAGCTCCTCCAAACCAATACCAACCAGTCCTGTTTGTGTAGCATCATCATCAATCTGTGTTGGCTCCTCTAGCTCTACACCCCATCTAGTTGCTGGACTGTCCTTGTACGTAAGTGTGTTGTGGTCAATGAGATGCAAGGCACTATGTACAGCCACAAGCTTCTCTACCCTCCTAGAGGTAAGCTTGTTCCTCTTAACGAAGTGGATGAAGCTATAAGTAGACTAGTTCTTCTCAGTAGCAGAAGAACAAGAAACTTGAGGCAACAAATGAATGGCTAGATTGGTAGTCAAAGAAGCAGGCCCATGCAAAGTCCACCACAAAATTGGTTCCTCCTATGCCATTGTCTTCCTATCTATTTCGGCCTTCTGTGAATATCCCCTAAGAGTGGCAAATTTTGTCCACTCAGTACAAATGATGTTGTCCTTTGTAGAATCATACATTTTCTGAATGACCTTCATGAACCTGTTGACAATTCTTCCACAAGTCAGATTGTCTCTTGCTATTTAGAAAGTTCACATCTCTAGCCAAGGAAGAAAGAATACATTGTTTTTCTTAGTAAGGGGCCTTTGCTACAATAGGAGAATTCCGAAGGAATGGTTCATCAAAAAGTCTTTTGCTAAGGATAGGTCTTCAGAGAGGTGCTGAGGACATAAAGTCTGAAGAAATTCGGAAAATCACAAAGACAACAAAGTCCGAAGGAACGGTTCATCAAAGAAGGCAAAGCCAAGGCAAAAGACAAATCCAAAGAGCATAAGACAAAGGAAGTAATTCGTTCGGACTTTTTGTCCGAAGGAATACTTCGGAGAATTTATAAGGGAACACCCGCAGCCAAACAGGGAGAATCCAAAAGTCCACCCAAAGAAGCAAGGTTTAAAGCCAGGGCAAGGTACCCTTCGGAAGGGTCATTTTCAACAATCCCGAAGGGCACCCACCCTTTGGGAAGGTACAGGAGCAAACTCAAACCTTTTCAAAAAGCCCGGGTGCCCTGCAAGTTTTCCAAAGGGCACAAACAAGAGACAGGAGCCCTTGCGGAGGGCACTTGGTTGGCGACAAGACCATTGCAAATTTTTTGAAGGGCAATTTTTCTGAAGGCAAGTGAAGAAGGCAAAAGTGAAGGGTTAATTCCTTCGGACAAATAGTCCGAAGAAATTCGGAGTGGTCCAAACAAAAGCCGACAACAAAGTCCGTTAGAATGAAGGCAAAGACGAAGAGTGAATACCTTCGGGATTTTTGTCCGGAGGAATTCCTTTGGACAAAAAGTCCGAAGAAATTCGAAGAAATGGACGCACAAAAGTCCGAGAAAATAAACTCGATGAAGAATTCCGAAGGCCAAAGGAAGTGACCGAGATAATTCTTGCGGACATTTTGTCCACGGGAAAATGACTTAGCAGGAAAAACCAATGAGCAAAAGCAAAAGGCCGAAGGATTTATTCCTTCGGGCTTTTTGTCCAAAGGAATTCCTTCAGACAAAAAGTCTGAAAAAATTTAGAGTAAGCCAATAAAGAAAAAAACCCGACTAAGACAAGGAGCCCGAGCAAAGGAAAAGTAAAGGAAAGTATACCTTCGGAAAAAAGTCCGAAGGAATACTTTGGAAGATAAGGCCAAAGGAAAGAAAGCCGCAGGATATCCAAGGAAATAAAAGAAGTCAGAAGGAAATTGCAAAAACAAAGAATCCTGAAGGAAATAAAATGCCAAAGGGGGACGTCCCATGAGACGTCAAATTCTAACCACGAGAAGTAACCGTTGAAACAGGGGTAAAGCCAGAATTCCAAAAGAAAGGCCAAATGGAGGAGATATAGACCGGATATAAATAAAATTAAATCCGAATATAGAATCCCGCCAGAAATAGACATGAACAGGCAGACTAGAATAGGGTAAAATACATGCAAGCAGGGCCTATTTTTGAACAACGGTAAAAGCTTCAGTTGACTCGCTATTGAAGCCCTGCTCATCTCCGGACCAACTCACACATCCGAGGGTCCAACTCAGCTTCAACCGAAGTTCCAAATTCGAATGTCGAGTTGATGGTTCCAGATTTAGAGTTGACTAATTGGTAAACGCCGCATCTACTAGGAGCTTTCCATGCGAAGGAAAATGATCTCTTCGTCCAACTCAGCTTGCCAAACAGTCAACTCAGCCGATCTCTTCGTCTAACTCAGCTTATCAAACAGCCAACTCAGCCTTGCAACGTTCCAATTCGGCATCATGTAAGCTCACAAATTAACATTGGCGTGGATCTCCATGCAAATAGAGGTGGGCGGTTCAGAACAAAGACAAGTTCACTTCATCAAGCACAAGAAGCTTCATGCAAAGACAAAAAAGGCAATATATTTAATTGAAAGGCCAAGTCAGCCTTGAGTTAACCTAAGTTAATCCTTCTCTTCAAATTTTCAACACCAATCTTTGGCCTTTTGTAATTCTCTATAAAATGGCTTTCAGCCTTGATTAAAAATCATCCAATCCCTCTCTTGGTTAGACCAGACTCTGCGATTGGTGAGTTGTGTAACCTTTTTAATCAATAGGACTGTACTTTCAGATTTCAAGTGTTGGCATAGTGTATACTCATTGAACAATTTGCATAAGTGGTAGATTTCTCTCCCTTCCCAAATTTTGATTCATGCCTAGTTGCTAGATTATTCTTATGCAGGTCATGTTAAAGTGTTCTTTATGTCTTTTGCTGAAGCTATAAGTGGATGTTAGGTGGCTGCAAAGTGTCTTGTATCAGACCTCTCTCCATCATTTTCCCTCAGGTTTTGGTCATTGGATCGAACCTCTTCATAAAATATTTATGCATAAGTGATTGATTGAAATCATAGGTCTTCCTTTTCCCTTGTTTGTTCAGTGTTCAAGGTTCTAAGTTGAGTGGATCAAACTTCTGGTGTATCACCCCTTTTAAGTAGGATTTCTCCTTAAAGTTTCCTTCTCTCTTTTCATGGTAGTCTGCAGCATAGAGTAGAGATCCTCATTGATACATCATATAGGAACCAGCCTTCTCTGGAGGTTCTTCGCACCGTTGAGGCACCCACCCTTGTGAGAAGATCCCATTGTTTCAGCCGGATAGAGGATTGGCCATTTCACACACGTCTTCGATTCAGGGCGCAGCTCCAAGTTGACAACAGTTTTTGGCACGCCCGGTGGGACATATTTTTTCTGGTCTTGATAAAATTGCAGTTGTAGCAGTATTCTTCAAGAAGTATTTGGTGATTCCAAGCTCAAGTAGTTGCTTCTAATAATTCAAGATAGCTTCCATGTAAGTCTATTTTTATTGCATTATCGTGAATGAATTTGATGGCTGTGTATGAAGAGAATTCCTATGCTATGTTTCCTTATCAGCCCAATGATGGATCATACCAGCCTGGTCATGATACCTATGAGCCTTTTTATGAGCCTAGTCAGCCTTATCAAGGGTATTATCAAAGCTATGTTGAGCCTTATCAAGTTTCTCATGATCCTTATTATCAAGAGTGTGAATCTTATCCTCCTTGTGAGCTAATCAGACTCAGGACTGGATTTCATCTTTCCCATATGGCTATGATGTTGCATATGAGCAGTTGTAGCAGTATTCTTCAAGAAGTATTTGGTGATTCCAAGCTCAAGCAATTGCTTCTAATAGTTCAGGATAGCTTCCATGTAAGTCTATTTTTATTGCATTATCGTGAATGAATTTTGATAGCTGTGTATGAAGAGAATTCCTATGCTATGTTTCCTTATCAGCCCAACGATGGATCATACCAGCCTGGTCATGATACCTATGAGCCTTTTTATGAGCCTAATCAGCCTTATCAAGGGTATTATCAAAGCTATGTTGAGCCTTATCAAGTTTCTCATGATCCTTATTATCAAGAGCATGAATCTTACCCTCCTTGTCAGCTAATCAGACTCAGGACTGGATTTCATCTTTCCCATATGGCTATGATGTTGCATATGAGCAGTATTGCCTTCAAGAAAAAATGAATGAGATAGAGCTCAGAATACTAGCATATGCAAGAAAGGTTTGTTCTAACTCTCAGTATGAGGAAGTGAATGGTCTATTTCGAAATGTGTCCAATGATCCAGAAGAGATAAATGGACTATGTATTCTTGCATTGGAAAAGATGCAGGCTTGGGAAAGGCAGAAAATCGAGTTAAACCAATTGTCTACAAAGGGCTATTGTGCTTCTTATTCTCATGAATTTCTTAACCATGCCCAGTGTGTGCCAAGGGAGCTTCCTAGTTGGAGTCAAGAGCCTATTCAAGTGACTATTCATGAGACTAAACCTTCCTATAGTCCCCTTTCCTCACCAATCATCCTTCAAGCTTAGGTTGTCCAGGAAGACAAGCAAGTTCCAGACTTTGATGAGGTAATGGTTAAGTGGAAGGAACAAAATACAGAGGTCTTTAAGAGTTTCTCTTTTCCTCCCCTCCAAAACTCCCTAGATAATTCCATTGCCCTCAAGATTCCAAGATCTAATCATGATCAACCTCCCATGCTTCATTTTCCCTCTCAAACAAATGAATTTTATCACCCTCCCACCATGCCCCTTACTCAGGAGGAGCCTGTTCTTTGGAGAATTGAGAAAGAGGTTGCAGCGACAGGACAAGTTCTTGCAGAGTGTGTAGAAGATGCTTCAGATGTGTTTAAAGAAGAATTTCCTATTGATACTTCACTTGAGGTTGTAATTGAGCATCCAATTATAGCTGAGAGTGAGAAGACTGATCTTGATGTAGATGAACTTCAAGAGGAGCTGGTACAAATTGAAGTCATACATGAGTTATAGGGATCTCCTATAGAGAAAGATCAAAATAGCGTGATAGCTGATTCAGTTCAAATAGATCAAAATGAGGAACAAAAATATGATTGGCAGCTGTACCTTAAATCTCTACAAGAGATCGAAGAGCTTTGTATGGATATGATGGCTAGTAAAGAGCATGTTTATGAAAAATTTAATCAAGAATCACCTATTCAAGATCCCAAGTACAGATTGGGTTGCCTACTCAAAGCTCCTTGAAGAGCTGGATGAACTTGCAGCAGTCAATAAGAAGGATGTGGTCACTCAAAAACCATGCATAAATGAGGTATCACTTGACAAGGTGGTAGATGATAAGCAATCTGAAAAAGATCAAGAGGTACTTGATGAGTTTGTCCTTGTTACTGTTGATGACCCATTTGAGAAGATGCTAATACAGTTCGTGGACAAGGAAAATGCCTCATCGAAGGTTATGATTAAAAAACATCCTGCTTTGCAACTTGTACCATCTCTTATAAGGAGTGAGTTCAAGAATTTCCCATTTGATCCAGGGGGATCATGCTTTATCATGGTTAGCTAGGTTCTTTAGTTGTTTTTGCTTTCCTCCAAGTGTTGTTCAAGCACAGTAGTTTGCTTCAGTTTTGTCCAATAAGTGCTTGTTTGCACATTTGTTTTTTAGTTTTTTGCTTTCGTGTGTTTCCCTTCTTATTTTGAAGGAGGTTGCTTCAGCCATGATTAGAGGAGATTTTCATTCAGGAATCAGGTTCACCATTTGGGAATTCAAATAGCGTCTATATATGGTCTGGGTTCTCAAGCATAGCAGGCATGCTGAGCCAACTGAGTCGCCAGAAATGTTGACAATTCTTCCACAAGTCAGATTGTCTCTTGCTATTTAGAAAGTTCATGTCTCTAGCCAAGGAAGAAAGAATACATTGTTTTTCTTGGTAAGGGGCCTTTGCTACAACAGGAGAATTCCGAAGGAATGGTTCATCAAAAAGTCTTTTGCTAAGGAAAGGTCTTCGGAGAGGTGTTGAGGACATAAAGTCTGAAGAAATTCGGAAAATCACAGAGACAACAAAGTCCGAAGGAATGGTTCATCAAAGAAGGCAAAGCCAAGGCAAAAGACAAAGCCAAAGAGCCTAAGACAAAGGAAGTAATTCCTTCGGACTTTTTGTCCAAAGGAATACTTCAGAGAATTTATAAGGGAACACCCGCAGCCAAACAAGGAGAATCCAAAAGTCCACCCAAAGAAGCAAGGTTTAAAGCCAGGGAAGGGTACCCTTCGGAAGGGTCATTTTCAACAATACCGAAGGGCACCTACCCTTCGGGAAGGTATAGGAGCAAACTCAAACCTTTGCAAAAAGCCCGAGTGCCCTGCAATTTTTTCGAAGGGCACAGACGAGAGACAGGAGCCCTTGCAGAGGGCACTTGGTTGGCGATAGGACCATTGCAAATTTTCCGAAGGGCAATTTTTTCGAAGGCAAAAGCGAAGGGTTAATTCCTTCGGACAAATAGTCTGAAGAAATTCGGAGAGGTCCAAACAAAAGCCGACAGCAAAGTCCGTTAGAATGAAGGCAAAGACGGAGAATGAATACCTTCGGGCTTTTTGTCCGAAGGAATTCCTTCGGACAAAAAGTCCGAAGAAATTCAGAGAAATGGCCGCGCAAAAGTCCGAGAAAATAAACCCGATGAAGAATTCCGAAGGCCAAAGGAAGTGACCGAGATAATTCTTGCGGACATTTTGTCCGCGGGAAAATGACTTAGCAGGAAAAACCAATGAGCAAAAGCAAAAGGCCGAAGGATTTATTCCTTCGGGCTTTTTGTCCGAAGGAATTCCTTCGGACAAAAACTCCGAAGAAATTCAGAGTAAGCCAATAAAGAGAAAAACCCGACTAAGACAAGGAGCCCGAGCAAAGGAAAAGTAAAGGAAAGTATCCCTTCGGAAAAAAGTCTAAAGGAATACTTCGGAAGATAAGGCCAAAGGAAAGAAAGCCGCAAGATATCCAAGGAAATAAAAGAAGTTAGAAGGAAATTGCAAAAACAACGAATCCCGAAGGAAATAAAATGCCAAAGGGTGGCGTCCTGCAAGACGTCAAAATCTGTCCACGGGAAGTAACCGTTGAAATAGGGGTAAACCCACAATTCTGAAAGAAAGGCCAAATGGAGGAGATATAGACCGGATATAAATAAAATTAAATCCGAATATAGAATCCCGCCAGAAATAGACATGAACAGGCAGACAAGAACAGGGTAAAATACATGCAAGCAGGGGCTATTTTCGAACAACGGTCAAAGCTTCAGTTGACTCGCTATTGAAGCCCTGTTCGTCTCCGGACCAACTCACATATCCGAGGGTCCAACTCAGCTTCAACCAAAGTTCCAAATTCAAATGTCGAGTTGACGGTTCCAGATTTAGAGTTGACTAATTGTTAAATGCCGCATCCACTAGGAGTTTTCCATGCGAAGGAAAATGATCTCTTCATCCAACTCGGCTTGCCAAACAGTCAACTCAGCAGATCTCTTCGTCCAACTCAGCTTATCAAACGGCCAACTCAGCCTTGCAAAGTTCCAATTCGGCATCAAGCAAGCTCACAAATTAACATTGGCGTGGATCTCCATGCAATAGAGGTGGGCGGTTTAGAACAAAGACAAGTTCACTTCCTCAAGCACAAGAAGCTTCATGCAAAGACAAAAAAGGAAATATATTTAATTGAAAGGCCAAGTCAGCCTTGAGTTAACCTAAGTTAATCATTCTCTTCAAATTTTCAATGCCAATCTTTGGCCTTTTGTAATTCTCTATAAAATGGCTTTCAGCCTTGATTAAAAATCATCCAATCTTGCTCTTGGTTAGACCAGACTCTGCCATTGGTGAGTTGTGTAACCTTTTCAATGAATAGAAGGACTGTACTTTCAGATTTCAAGTGTTGGCATAGTGTATATTCATTCAACAATTTGCATAAGTGGTAGATTTCTCTTCCTTCCCAAATTCTGATTCATACCTAGTTGCTAGATTATCCTTATGCAAGTCATGTTAAAGTGTTTTTTATGTCTTTTGCTGAAGCTGTAAGTGGATGTTAGGTGGCTGCAAAGTGTCTTGTATCGGACCTCTCTCCATCGTTTTCCCTCAGGTTTTGGTCATTGGATCGAACCTCTTCATGAAATATTTATGCATAAGTGATTGATTGAAATCATAAGTCTTCCTTTTCCCTTGTTTGTTCAGTGTTCAAGGTTCTAAGTTGAGTGGATCAAACTTCTGGTGTATCACCTCTTTTAGGTAGGATTTCCCCTTAAAGTTTCCTTCTCCCTTTTCATGGTAGTCCGCAGCATAGAGTAGAGATCCTCATTGATACATCATACAGGAACCATCCTTCTCTGGAAGTTCTTCTCACCGTTTAGGCACCCACCCTCGTGAGAAAATCCCATTGTTTCAGCCGGATAGAGGACTGGCCATTTCATGCACGTCTTTGATTCAGGGCGCAACTCCAGGTTGACAACAGAACCTTGCCTTCACCTCAACATCTTGTATAGGTGTAACTCTACCAGGCCTTTGCACATACCACTTCGGGTTCAATGCATAGGCAACCATGTGCAAGGGAGTTCTCTATCCTCTTCTTGATCTCACTTTCCCTCTCCTAATGTTCTCTCTTGCAAACTTCTCCCTTTTAGCTTGTTGCCTCTACTTTCAGCTCTCTACTTCACTCAATGAAGTTTTTGTGTGATTTGGAATGAGAGGGATAGGGCTTTTTAATATTTATAAGCTTTTGGGAGGCCTTGGGGGTGGTAGTGGGACCCATTAGCAATTAGGGTTAGGGTAGAGAGCTCACAAACTAAAATATTTTTAAAATTAAAAAAAATGTCTTTTTGGCATCCACCAGCGTGGGGATGCCTACGCATTTCCCGGGGGTCGAGGGACGTCTGGGCATCCCCTAGATGCCCAAAGTCCTCCAGACGCCCCCTTTTTCAAGAGATGCCCCAGAGACGTCCCTCTTAGAGGGAAATGTCTCGGGTAAGGCGCAGTTCGGGGCGGCGGTGGAGGTGTGGCAAGGGGACATCCCCGTCGTAGAAACGTGGGGATTTTTTTTTTTTGAGGGGGGGGTATGTGTCCCCATGGAAAACTGGAATGGAGTTTAGTGGTTCATTTTATGTACGTTAATTAGTTGATCTCTGTTCATACTTTGAGTTAGGGTTTGACTAATGATTTATATGCTTTATAGATGATATATGTGCATGCACTCTATTATGCTTAGTTTTTATTTATATGATATTGTAATGGTGGGGTTCTTGGTTTGTCTCTTGTGTGCTTTGGGTGAGCTTTCGGATCTAGGTTCAGGTGAAATGCCAATACATTGGGGTGTGTAAGTGTTGAGGTTAGATTGAATAGATTAGGTAGTTGACTTTAGTGCAACAAAGGAGGAGAAAGCTTGGTGTATGGTTGCTATTAAGTTTAGAGCAATATCCTTTTAGGAGGAGCTGTGATTCTGATAATGTGTTTTGGAATTCTATGTCTTGGAATGTTACATTTAGTTTATGTGTGTGTTCTTTTGGTGTTCTAAATCCATGCATTACAAAATAGATGCATCCACTTTAACCTTAAACATAGAAAATTCGTTCATAATGAATGATAGGAATGATTAAAGGAATACCTGAAGTTTTGCCTCGAACCCAGCAAAGCCAGCTTGATCAATATTCTCAGATCCAGCCATGTCTACTAGCATCAGTCTCCCTCCCACGGCTGGTACATCCAATGTTATCTGGACAGACAACCAAGTTTCAGATGGACCTTATTGATTGTGTTCAATAAAAGCAATGCCCCTTCTCAGAAAACTTACCCACCAGACAGTGGCTTCTAGAGCTTCTCTCATTGCAATATGTGCTTTTGACAACCCTCCTTTTTTCTACTTTGGCGACCTCATTTGCAATCTTTACAGCATTGCTACCAGAGATGAAGACTTTGTTCTTCACCTTTCTGCCCATTACTTCTAGTCTTGCCTGCAACCAACCAGCCAACCAAGCCAACACAAAATTCTTGCTTCATGTGTGGAAAGCATGTGAAATACTGACAATCTGCTACCTTGTTTTTGTTATGTGGTGTTTATTGGCAATGCAAAGTAATCCAAATAAAGCATATAAGGGAAGTTAGCATTAATAGCATTGTTTCTTTAAAAAGGCCATGAATAGTCATATAATAAAACCCTAAGCATGCAATTTGAACTAAAACTTAAGTATTTGCTTGCCAAATTTATGATAAAAAAAATGAGGGAAGAGAGGAAGATGAGACATACCCTACATCCATTAATCTTGGAGGCATTGGTGGCAAGAAGATCATAGATCTCTTCATTGTAGACCTCCAAGACAGAGACGTTGACCTTTTTCTCCTTTTCGACCTGTTTTTCATTTAGCTCGTGTTGATCTCCACCCAGTATCATGTGCAAAGCCCTATAAACTATGCCGGGTTCCTTAGGGCAGCCAAACATGGTATGGCTCTTTCCTGACCCCGTGGGCCCGTACATAATAACCGTGCATTTTCCGCCTACCTTAACACTATCAACCCTTGCCCCTACAAATTTCTTGTAAAATGCAGGGAGCCCATCCCTTTCCGCCTCAGAAACCCCGTCTAGCTTGAAATCTCTGTACCCAAAATCCGTTCTCACCCTCACCATTCCCTGCCCCTGAAGCACTTGAATGGCATTCTGTTTCTCGTTTGCTGCTCCAGGATAATCTCGGAACCTTCCCACAACTTCAATGGGGTGCTCTGCAGCATTCGCAATCGCAATGGGTAAGGGAGATACGCTGTGTGGACGACAGGGGAAGTTGAGACGAGATCTGCTGGAGCTCCAGCTGCCAATGGGACTCCGCATGCCATTTCCATTCCGGGGTGAAGGAGATGGTGCCATTTTTCGTCTTCACACAGCAGCCACCATTACCACCACTGTTAAGGACGGACATAAACAAGGCAAACCACGCCGGCTTGCTTTTTTCATCTTCTCAATTTTAAATAACTAGCCGTTGCGCTTTAGTCGCCGATTCCTTTTCTTTTCAGCAGCCGTAAGAGAACGTCACGGCGGAATCCCTAAAAATGGGTCGCATCATGTAGACACCTCAAAATGGTACTCGGTTATTTCTTAATCATAAAATTATATTATTGTAAGGTACTTGTATGTTTGTTGTTTGTTGTTTATTGGTTTATATTATGTTTTTAATGGCACAATATTTTTTTTTAATGTGTTTTGGGTTATTTTTAATTTTATTTTTATTTTAATTTTATTTTTTCTTTTTCTTTTATATTTTTTTGTGTTTTTGAAGCCTTTCGTTTTAAAAATGTACATTGTATATTTCTAGAGGTGAGTCCTTTTCTCTTATTTTTGGGTTCATTAAGGGTTGTGAGTTTTGTTTTGTCAATTTTCTTGCCTATTAAATGTCATCTTCCACATTAATAGGGTCTTAATTTAAATTCAAGAGATATATAAATACAATAAGGACATTAATACATTTTAAATATTTATTAATCAATGAACGAGAGAATTAATGTAAACATATAAAGAAGAAATTCAAGAATCTAAAGAACTATGAAAACAATTTATTATTGAATTCTAGAATAAATCAAGCATTCATTGAAGTGTTGAAAGTCATAATAGATAGAAATGACTTCTCATTAGATTACTTCATTAAATTGCATTTTGCTTGGCATATTTTCTTCGATATTGTATATTTTTTTATGGCCCTAATAAGTAACATGTGCTTAAAAACCCTATTGGCATTGCCCCAAAACAATATTTCTTATTCATTACAGGTTTAGTTACCCTAGGGTTTGAAGAAGATCAATTTCCTGAATATTGACATGAAAATTCAAAAAGGTGAGCAAGGTTTACGAATCCCTATCCCTGATGAATGCATTCATCAAATTAGAGATTAACAATCTTTTGTCTTCCATAAATGTGTTTTGTATGATTTTGGTTACCAGAAATGTCAACTATATAATTCTAAGGAGGTACTCAAGTTGCTACGATTTTTTTGAGTTCTCACTATTCTACCACAAAAATCTTGAATCTACTATCAAATTATGATGTCTATTTCCAAAATGTGTGAAAATTAAGATACATTTCTAAACCATCTTATTTTCAATTATCATGTTGGAGTTAGTTTAGTAATTAAGTTTTAATTTATTATTTTACACTTGATTACACTTAATTACATGTTTATGGGTATATATGATGCAAATTTGATTTAAATGTTTTTATTCATATTACATTTTGGTGAATTTGGGCTCTCTTACACCCATTAAGGTTTCATATTTTCATGAACATGCATTGTGTTACATGCTTTTCAGCATTCTAGGGTTAGATCTTGCTTCATTTGTGATAGATCTATTTTTTCTTGGGCTTGTTTCGTTTTATTCTTTCAAATATGTTAGTTTTAGCTCTTGTAGGTTTCTTTAAAAATCCTAGATCTAGGGTATTTGCATGTTGTGTATGTATAATATTATAAGAAGGAATAATGTTAGGAGAAATCAAAACCCTACTTTTTTTGTCGAAATCCTTTGGTTAATCTTAGGTCTTGTTTGAAAAAAAATGGACTCTAAAAATTAATTTAGTGTTGCTTCCATAATTTTATTTTTTAGTACAAAAACATCAACACTGGTGTCCCTATTTCGATGGTAGTGTCTAGGTTGACAAAGCGCTAATTTCAAAAATCTGACAAATCATAATTGAGTATCATCCTAACTGTTTTTGCACTTGCACTTCTCAGATCTACCTATGCATCAATAAACAAGCTAAGTATTATCTCTTCTTTGTGTTTAAACATACAAATTACTATATGGATTTGCACTTTCTATATTTAACAAAATTGCATGATTCAACATTGTATTAGAATATATTGTGAATATGAATTATTTATTTGTCTGGCTTTTAGAGTAGCTTACTCCGTGCTTGATTAAGCTACTCTTTTATACTAATTATTATTTCCAAAATGTGTTAAACACTTATATGACTACAAGCGCACAAAGACCCAATCACCCATGTCAAAATGTCTTTCACTATGGTGTTGATCCGCTTGTTACTTCATTATATTATATGTCATTGTTTAATTCTCTCTTAGACTAGTTATTACCTCTTGTTGATGTTGAATGTGTTCTCCAATAACTCGAACCTTGGGCTGCACCCTTAAGGATGAAGTGATGGATGGGGGATGATAACCATAAAGTGCCACAGATGAAGACATTTTGGAAGAGGATTGGAAGGAAGTGTTATACCACCACTCTTATAGTGGCAACAAACGAATTCATCGTTCTTGTTCATCTAATGCAAAACAACTAAGATGCCCTTCTAAGTATTCATTGACCACCTCTATATTCCCATCAAATTGAGTGAAAAAATGCACCCTATAAGTGAATTTAGTGTTGCTTCCACAATTTTAGTTTCTAGTTACAATTGATCTAGTGAAATGGCTTTGAATGATAGTGTTATTAATGTTTCCCAAGGTGATAATGCTTACGATCATGACCACCAAACTTGTGTAGATGAATCAGAAAGAAAAGAAAACCTTGCATATTTTAGGAAACATCTTACATGGCCAACCCTCATGAGATAGTAATGAGAGGAAAGGGTATTTAAACATAGATTGGATGATCACAATGTATATTACTTAATTTGTATGACCATAGAGATGTATTGTTAGTAATGGAGGATGACAACCTATGTTCTTGTTGCTTCATGCTTATGCACACCTACTCCAAATCCCCCTAATACTACATGAATTGCGATAGCTTCCCACAAATATGGTCATATATGTCCCAAGTATGTTGGTGTTTCTTCTTCTTTAGCCTCTTGTTTGTCTATTCAAAAACACATTTTTTAGCAAACCCTAAGTCTAAGGTTATATATGCATGTGATTTAAATTTTAAGGGATTTATGGAGTTTAAAACCCTAGGTTGTTAAAGGGTTGAAATATTAAATCATGGAATAAATATGCAATAAATGCAACCACTAATTTTTACAATAATTAACCTGATCTGATTATTCTAATAATAGCAATGAATCACACAAGTATGTATTTAGCTAGAAACTGACTAAAATGAATGAATTGGAGGTTGAAAACTGACATAGAGGCTAATCAAAGTGTCGTAAACTAGAATTTGGACTCAGAATTACTCCTGAATAGTAGTGTGGTCCTCTGGATAGTAGCACATCATGTTAGTGTCCTCAAGGGTGTGGTAGTGTCCCTTGCAGGTAGGGACTGTAAGCTTCTGGCTATATCTTCATTTGAGTTTGAGATGCCTGTGTATGTGAAGATGAACCCTAATTCACTACTCATGACCTATTTTTGATTGATTTAGGAGTAAAACACTAGATCTCCATGTTGTGAGGGTATTTGAAGAGCACAAGTAACAACAATGTAATGTTAGTTAGATAGGTTGGACGTGATCTCGACACCCTGATTTGTTGAGAGCTGCCTATATACCAATACCTCAAGAGAGGATCAAGCTTGATGTAGTTCTCCTACCTAAGTGCTTGGTGCAAGTGCAAGTGAGTGTTAGTATGATTGTTGGCTTGAGTGTGCTTGAGACTATAAATCTAAGTAATTTAAGCTTAGGAATGTTGTAGATGGATATATGCAGAAGTAGGGTAGAATAGATATTAATGACTTTGATTTACATAATTATTTTTGAGTTTGTTCATGAGTATTTGCATCTGATTTCTATTTGGTGGGTAAAGGGATAAAATTGGTGTATATATACTAATCTGGTACTTGTCGAGATATGGAATAGGTATAGGTCAACTCTAAGGTGTCTTGAGAAGTGAAAATATGTTTGTTGGAGGAGAAAAAGAGCCAAGGGAGAGTAGCATGGTTCCACGCTAGTGTCTAAAGGGTCGCGTTAGTGTCCAAGTGGCAAAATTAGCGCATTAGGGGCCTAGATGCCTAGGGGATGGTTTGGGATTACTCTTGGTATATCTGGGGATGGGTTAGACGCAGATGAAGGCTAGATAAGGATTGAAATAGGTCTTAATATAGGTCTACAACTAAGTTAGGGATAGGGTGGTCTCAAGTAACACTCATTGCATTCAAGTGACATTTTATATGGCTACATTTGCCCCCCTTTATTCTATAAATGTAGCAAAGTGAAATGATTAGGATAAAGAAAAAAGAAACATCCCTGGACTTACATAAGAGATGAAGCCCTTGAATCTGAGTCTGAATATGTGAAGCGTGTTCTATTATGTGTCTTGTAAATGAAACATGAATGAATTAGTCCCTACTAAACAAATATCAAAAGCAAAGACAAAAATAAGCAAACAAATAAGAGAGAGGAAAAGAATGAATACACCTCACTGGGTACATGAACCAATGAAAGAACCTAGTGACATCCTATGTGTGTGGCTAGTGATCAAATAGTGAATAACTTAGATTGAGTTGAATGGCTTGCTCAATCCTCATGTGTGGATGGCTCAAGAACTCAAGCTAGCCTTGACTCCATCATTGCCCACACCTATTTGGTGGATCATGAACTATGAATAGCTTGGATTGGATTGATGGCTTGTCTAACCCTCCTATATAGGTGGCTCAAGAACTCCAGTAGGCTATGACTCCATCATTTGCCTACCCATGTGTAGTAGATATATCTGTACTAAAACTGTACAATTTAATTAAAGATGTGTGATGTAACTAAAATTGTATAGGATGGCTTTGGGGCCACTTGAAAACTTTGAAATTATTAATGGTTCAAGGGCCTCTCGAACACTCAAGTATGTAGCTCAAGGACTTCTCGGTAATGCCAACCACTATAAATTAAGGCATTAATCTAGTGCAAAATTAGTGCAAATAGTGTCTGGATTAATAATGTGGATAATGACATGGAGTTTGCCATTCTATTTGATTAACTAGTGCAAAAGTGAGCATATGGAAATAATGTGTCATGAAAATACCCCCAATTCTGATATCTATGCATATAGATACTAGATTGACTTATAATAATCTGTATATGAGCATATCTAAAATTAAAATGGAAGTGATGATGACATGCATGATGGCCCCAATCTAAGCAAATTGGTATGATTATTTGCAACACTGAGAATAAACTGAGCATAACTGATAATTTGTGACTAATACTATGCAAACCTAAACTGTAATTGCTATACCTTTCTGTCCAATCTAGATTTTCCTATTTCTAGGGCTACTAGATAGTAGTGCAGTCCCTTGGATAGTAGTGTACTGTACTAGTCTTCGCTAGGCCATGTTAGTGTCCTTTTATGCCTATGCTATGCCAAGTTGTAACTGATCTATGTTTGTCTACTTTTTACCATTTTTTCATGATTTTATGCTTTATAATATGTGTCTATATTCTAAAAACTATATTTTGAGTGCACCAAGGTGGCCTAATATCTATGACAAACCTCCATGAATTCCCCCTCTATTGAGGGGAGTTGTTGAACCTGTGCAATAATTGTCCTCAAAATGAAAGTTATACAACTTGTGTGTTAGACTAAGCATATATGATATATGCCTGATAAACTAATATAATATGTATACATGACATCAGAATGTAAAATAATCTAAATATAAGTTGGTAATGTACAATGTATGTTAGATCTAACATTCACAAGGTTGTCAAGATATATATAAAATGTAAGCATGTGTATGAATAACAAATCTATATTAATCTAAGTAACTACATATGAGAATGAGGAATGATGTCCATTAAGGCACACAACGAGGAAGGGGAGATGCATGAAGTCCCTCATGGCATCTAGAACTAAGTTTAAGAGTAACAATCAAGAGATAAGTGTCATGATCATGACGCATACATGAAATCATACATACAATACACATGAGGCATGCAAAGCAAGCCAATGGGCCATAATACAAAGGACATGGGCACATATCACTAAATATAAGAAAATAATACATACAAGGACATGTTAAAATATCCACACACACAAAGATCAATCAAGGTTGGCTTAGAACCACATGGATGGACATGTTCAAATGTCTACATACACAATCAAAAAATCACACGCAAAGACATGGGCACATGTCCAAAGCATACACACAGTGAAGGGAAGTGGCTTAGATCCATATGACAATGACATATTCAAATGCCCTGGAATAGATGTGGAAGCAAAGAGACACAATCAAGTCTAAACTAGGAATGCTAGAAATGAAAGTATGCATGAACATGTGGTATAAATATGTATAAGAGTAAAATATACATAACTAAGTCTATAGTAGTAGTTGACAAAAATTTTGAGTAGTATAGGATGATCAATTTCAGGATATAATCAATATTAAATCTATGATATAGAGTATAGAAATATGTAACATGGTAAACCAGAATTTGTGTAGTATGATGCCCCCAATGAGCAAATGCATCAATGCTAAAGCTATGTATGTACCCCCAATGGGTAGATAGTATCAAATCTAGAATTGTGTAGAGGACTTGAGTCCTATAAGAATCTATGAACACTCAAAAAGAGAAGTGACACATGTATGTATGATAAAATTGATTAGACTAACATAGATAGCATATGTAGTACCTAACAAATATAAGGAATGCAAACATGGAAATGCATACAATATGAAATTAGTATTTTTTGAACAATATTTGACTATTTTTGTATTCTAAACATATTATATTGTTCTTGTATTTTTTAAATATAAGATATGTACAAACAATCATGAGAATGAAACTAAATATAAGTAGCAAGGTAAGAGAAATTATGTACAAGTAAGTTATGAGGAACATACTAACCTATGAGTCTCACAAGAGACTCATAGTCAATGTGTCATGTTTCAAAGAAAGGAAGAGTGATCGTGCATGTTGTGCAATGTGGTATTTGAGATTAGAGAATCAGATGTATTGAGTGATCTATAACTGAAACTAACTGTGGAATGGGGCTATGAATATGTGAAGCTAACTGAGCTGACTTGTGAACTATGGGGTTCTTATGAACCCATCTAGTAGAAGAAGCTATAACTAAAGTGGATTCTCTATGTTGTGACACTGATTTGGATGAGAATGGGGTAGGGAGAGGCTCTCTAGAATCCATAACATGTCTCTAATGTAGGGGTCTCTATAATATAGGTCTCCATGGGAGAGTATGTGTACATGGTAAGCCATAGGAATAGACCTCACCTGCATTGGTGGCTCAACTAATATCAGAGGTGTGATAATAGTCTTTGTGTGTTGAATGATAATTGGTGTTTGTTGTATAACACATTGTGGAATAGGTAAAGGATGCTTGTATGGAAGGCCCTCAATTGTAACCCCCTGATTAGCATCTATATATTTGAGACATCTATGTATGGTAGATGAGATATGCCAAAGCTATTGTGTCCAAAGCCTATCCAATAACATATCAAATGTGTTTGCACTAGGTATGACTATGAATCTGGTGGCCACGTGTGCAGGCCCAATCTATAGTGGTTATCTATAGCCAATTGACTATAATTAGTTTTTTTATTTTGAAAATGGCTAATTTTGTGAAAATATACATAGGTCAAATTACCAAAATTTTATACAATTTTGTAGTTTGGGACACAAATTTGCCTTATAGATTATACTCGATCTTATTTTGAGACACATATTTGCTAAAGTTACTATACATGTATGGGTTTGATTCGCTAGGAAATTATACGAGACATGTATAGGTTAGTCTGGAATTGCCAGGTGTGTGTGTGTGTGTGTTTGTGTGTGTGTGTGTGTGTGTGTGTGTGTGTGTGTGTGTGTGTACATGTTTGAGACACATATTCTCTAAAGTTACTATACATGTATGGGTTTGATTTGCTAGGAAATTATACGAGACATGTATAGGTTAGTCTAGAATCGCCAGGTGTGTGTGTGTGTGTGTGTGTGTATACATATACATATATACATATGTGTGTGTGTGTGTGTGTGTGTGTGTGTGTGTGTGTGTGTGTGTTTGTAAGGACCACATAGGACATAATAAGCTTAAGCTGAAAATATTTTGAATATTCTTTGGCGCCACATGCTCTTCCTTCTATATGGTTTTAATAACTTAAAAACTTAATAATAAATAATTTTCAAACCTAATATTTATTTTATTTCTAGCATTGAATGTGGTGTAGATGAAATTAAATCTATGGGGATTGAGGTTTAGATCTTGCCCCATTTTTTAGTGAATTGGCATTGGCATATTGAGGGGCCCAAGGCAAATTTTAATGTTGGTCCAACATGTCACCCGCAACATTAATGAAAGTTATTCGAATACATATGTGATAATTTTTTTATTTTTCTTGTCATTTTTGCAAGATCTTAGTGGAAAAAAAGCTCTGGTAGTTGGAAGTTTGGGATGAGAGGTTGGAAATAAAAGTGCAAAAAATTTATAAGTTGGTTTCCTTGTGATTGTAACTATAAGGTATGGATTTGTATTTTTTTTGTTCACAAAAAATATAATTAGCCCATGGTAGTAGTTCTATAGTAGATAAATTGGAGAATAAATCAATGATTTAAGATCCCAACCAACTGAGTTGATAACATAGATGAACATGGAAGTCCTTATCTTAGAAACAATGTTGAGCATGTTCAAAATCTAGCTCAGAATCCCAACAACTTTTCAAAAATTAAATGTTTGAACTAAAGGTCTCTATATAATAGTTATATGTATAATGGGAACTCTAAATATCTTGGCTTCTGTACACTCTAACTATATATCAACGCTTCTAGGTGTTTATATTCATTTGTACAGTGCATACAAAATCATGTTTGCCAATCCATTTTTTCTTGAATATCAACTTACATCAACATAGGGATTAATCCTATTAGAATAGGTAACCATCAAAGAAATCTAAAACTTCTATCACTTTGAGGAATTAAATTTACTTTCGATCACATTATGCATATGAAAGACACTATTTACATGCATATAGGCATTCAAAAAAAACTAGTGTCAATGTAATTCATGATTCATGTACATTTCATTGCTATGAACTGTTGCATAGTAGAATAATGCTTCTCCCCCATGACCCAATAAAGATCATATCCTTAAAAGCTGATATGTACAATAGTTCACCTCTAATTACATCACTGCTTTTAAGAGCTAGAAACTTTTAGGTATAAAATTTTAAAAATATGAAAAAATAGAGAATATTCTTCTAGGCAAGATAACATTTTTATTATCATATAAAGGATCCATAGTAGGTTAGTTTCTTTGTGTAATAGGCATGCATGTTATATGTCTATAAAATTTTTGGTGTTGGTATTAGGGCCATATTGCCTATAGATATTATTATACTATATGCAATAATGCTTTCCCCTAGTTATTGGACATGTATACATGTCATAATAGCTATTGGGACTAATGTTTATGCAAGAAAATACCACCTAAAAGATAAACAGTCTAAACGGTTTACAAAAGACCCAAGATATTACTAACATTCATAGTATCATATTCTGTTGAGGTGCAATAAAAAGAATCTTTGTTCTGAACCTTTCATCTCTTTTCTTAGTTATTAATAGTTGTAGGAAAAAAAGTCTTAGGTCATCTTGTTTCATTATATATGCATGTTTGTCAAGTGGATTGTGCTCAAGTGGCAAATGAAAACCAATAGGGCTTTTACAATAAAGACCGAATTTAATGACTTAATGAATAACAATCATACAACATCCAATAGTGGGCATTCTGTGCTTTATTTTTAAATGTTTAAGGTAAACAATGCACAAAAAATAAACTAAATAAATGCAATCGATCCTCATGATCATATTGAGTTTTATTTTGAAATGTTTAAGGTAATAATTATATTCTAGTTGGCTTGGTTTGTTAATTGAAATTAAAAAAAATTTGACAGGCCAATATGGATATGATTAAGACATTTTGGTAGACCTTATTATATAGTTTGTAATTTTAAAATAATGAAAATATTTTGGATATTTTTTTTAGTTATGTCATCCTCACTTTTCATAGTTGTCTTGTCCTATGACGCCATAGTTGGTTGATACTCTATACTCTGATTTTTTGTCATTATTTTTGCTATACTCGAATTATTATATTATCTGGTTGGTCTTTACCACATACTTATTATAAGCAAAAAAAAATTGATATCTTCTGAGAAATAATGACATGCAAGATATTTATTTTAAATAATACAAAAAGAACAAACTGAATAAATGCAATAGAGCCTCATGATCATACTGTATTTTGTTTTTAAATGTTTAAGGTAATAATTATATTTTAGTTGGCATGGTTTGTTAGTTGAAATTAAAAAAAATTAAAAGGTCAATATGAATGTGGTTAAGACATTTGGTAGGCCTTATTATATATTTTATTATTTTAAAACTATGAAAATGTTTTGAATATTTTTTTCAATTATGTCATCCTCACATTTAATAGTTGTCTTTCCTTATGGCCCCATAGTTGGTTTATACTCTATACTTTTATTTTTTGTCACAATTTTTGTTATACTTAGTTTATTATATTATTTGGTTGGTTTTTTGAGAGACTTACAGAGGCCTATACTCAATTTATACATAATATAGCCATCAAATTTAGTACTTAAAAAAGATAATTTAATCTTTAAAAAAGAGGATAAATTTAATCCTTAAAAATAAAGAACTGTAAACAAGATCTTGACTTCTCACCCTCTAACCTCTTTCTCCACTGGTTTTTTAATTAACACAAATTACCTCCTATAAAATAAATATACATAAGTGCTTCAAATTGTTTAAAACCCTAGAACTAAAAAACCCTAAAACCTAAATTCATTAAGCTTAATTTTTGTTAAAATTTTATTCCTTTGTAGTCGTGGGAATCACAAAGTGAGTGATAGTTGCAAGAGGAGGCCAAGGAGGAGTCTAAGTAGCCAAAAATGAAGTATAATCCAAGTAAGAAATACAAGCCCTACATGTTATGAGAATCGTGAAATGAGTTACAATTACAAGAGAAGGCCAAGGATAAGTTTATGTAGCCAATAATGAAGTATAATCCAAGTAAGAAATACAAGTAGTACAACTCTGTAAATGTTTTCACACTTTTAATGAATTCTGCCTATCTTTTAAGGGATTCAAACTATTGCTATGTTATTTTCCCCATGCATGTGTTTGGGAAAAGGGGTTTAACTTGAATTTTTTGCCATTATTTCTTGATTTAAATGACACTTGATTTTCCATATATTTATAAGTTTTTAAAAAGACTTAATAGAAATAGTCAGTCAATTTATACTAGCATGGTGATTTTGCTAAAGATTTTTCAATGAAATTATACCTAAAATCTAAGATTTGCCAAGATTTTATAGTAAGATTTTAGGGGTCCAAGTTCTTAAAACTATCCCTGTTGTAATGGAAGTACTATCTCCCTGATGAGGCTCTGAACATGGCCACTGAAACCATGAATAATTGTATTTATTTGAGAGATATCCTAATCTAGATAACCCAAGTGTTGTATAAGTGTGATAGTACACATATTAACGCTTAACCTGTTGTCAACCATGACACTTTGAATAGGATAATGATCAATGCAAGCTCATATAAAGAGTGCATATAAATCTATGTCATCATCAACTATCTACTGCTATGAGAAAGTGATGAGAGATCTAGCTAGTACTATAGTATGATACACACCAATGATATTATTTAGAGGGTGTGTGTCCATTGTTTGAGTATGATAGGATTTTGGTGGTGGATGTGCCTAATAAGTATAGTGAACACCTGAATTGTTTGTTGTCTCATTAATTGTATGTTTTGAAAATAGATCTGAGAATATTTTCAATGCTTTTGCTTCCATTGGTTGTGGTCTAGGTGCCTTTGTAAGAGTACCGACATTAATGAAATTAGCATCTATCAAATCTTTTTTCTTATGTCACAAGTTAATGTATATGTTTGTAGTATGGTATAGTGCCCTATGATAAGTGCATAATGTATTAGCATCATAATTATTTGGAAGAGACCTAGTTGTATCAACCTATTTGATGGGAGGGAGAGATATGATGTTGCATTCCAAGAGTTGTTAAAGAACACATGTTGGTGATTTAGGAAGATTTGTGAAAAGTCTCATTGGAGAAGCTGATAAAACTATGCAAAGAGGTGGCTCTAAAGCTACATTAACTATTATATTTTGATTGATCTTGTTTTCAGGAGGCTTCACCTTATATGGAGGCTTGTTATAACTCTTGTTAGTTGAATCTGATCTAGTTGTGTACTTTAATTTTCCCATAGAGAGAAGCTTGACTTCCCATTCCTTAACTGTATGACATAGATATGTGAATGATGGAAATTTATTGAATAGAATAAATTAATGTAATGTTGGTAATAATCTTTGTTTGAATATGTCTTGAGATCTCTATCTTCCATAGGTCTAGTTTGTAAGACATATTCAACTATTCACTCATTACATTTTTGTTTGAGTTGAACAACTTGAGCATAGGAAACCTTATCACACATGTTGATCAAAAAGTGTGCCAAAAACATATTTTCCAATAGATTGAATGATGTGATGGATTGATTAGGAAGATCATATAACCATTGTAATGCATATTCCTTTAAGCTACGAGGGAAAAACTTGGTGAGGAGCCAATCATTGGACACATAGTCTAAACATGTTGCATGGAAAACTAATAGGTGGTGTTCTAGGTCAACCTTATGATCATATAAAGTAAGATTTGGTGTCACAAATATGGATGGTAAAGGAGTTGTTGTTATAGGTTGTGATAAAGGTATATGTAAAAGAACATGAGAATCCAAGGCATGAGGTGGTCTAGTGGCACCCTGCTGAAAATGTAACACCTTAGCCTATAGATCATGGATCTCATGCATAATGGATTGTACATCTAGAGAGGAGGAATTTTTACTATCCATAGGAGGTGTTGCCATTGGTGAAGGTTTCCTAGTTATAGTAGGTTATTTTAGAATATTAGTTGCCCCCATAGTAGGTGTTATAATATTATCATATATGGGGTTAGAAGACTGAATAAGTGATGTGTTCTTGACTTCTAATATAGCTTGCAAAATTTATGCATGATCATGGGGTTGTTCCCAAATTCTATCTCTAAAAATTTGTAAGTTCTCATCCTTATTGACTATAATATTATCAATATCAAGTGGGGGGAGTGTATCTCAAGTCCCATCTTGTGCATAATTTTTATCTTGATTGTATTGTTCTTGTTTGGATGTATTATCATTGAAGTCCACATAATTAGGATGTGAAGGATCAATGAGGGGGGTTATAACTATTCCTTTATTCATGGTATAGGCTCGAACTAAAGGAATCTAGGTATGCTTAATAGGATTACCACTAATCCTAATACTTCTTAAAATAAGGGATATAACCTTTTTAGATAACATATAGTAAAAAAAATGAAAGAGGGATGTTATAAAAAAATATATGAAATTTGAAAATCCTAGCACAACAAATGGAAATAGAAAAAGAATGATACAAACCTGAAGAACATCTAGGTTTACAATTTTGACAGTATTAAAAGTAAGTTAGGTTCACCAAATGATTTAACTTTTAAGGGATTTATTGAGTTTAAAACCTTAAGTTGTTAAATGGCTAGAATGTCAAATTAGGAAATAAATATACAATAAATATAACCACTAATTTGTATAATAATTGACTTAATTTGATTATACTAATAATATCAATGAATCACACAAGTATGTACTTAACTAGAATTTGACTGAGATGAAAGAATTGGAGGGTAAAAATAGGCACATAGGCTAATCAGAGTGTTGTAAACTGGTATATGGACTCAGAACTCCTCCCAAATAATAGCACGGTCCTCTGGATAGTAGTGCACCATGCTAGTATCCTCAAGGGTTAGGCAGTGTCCCTTACAGGTAGGGATTATGAGCTTTTAGATATATCTTTATTTGAGTTTAAGATGCCTATGTCTGTGAAGATGAACCTTGATTCACTGCTTTTGATCTATTTTTGATTGATTTTAGAGCAAAACCCTAGATCTCCATATTGTTAGGGTATTTGAGGAGCACAAGTAGCAAAAGTGTAATGTTAGTTGGATAGGCTAGATGTGATCTCAACACCTAATTATGTTGATAGTTTCCCACATACTAATACCTCAAGAAGGGATCAAGCCTAATGTAGTTCTCTCACCTAAGTGCTTAGTGCAAGTGCAAGTGAATGCTAGTATGAGTGCTGGCTTGAGTATTTTGAGTGTGCTTGAGACTGGAGATCTAAATAATTTGAGCTTAAGAATGTTGTAGATGGATATATGCAAAATTAGGGTAGAATAGGGATTAATGAACTTGATTTTCATAATTATTTCTAAGTTTGTTCATGAGTATTTGTTTTTGATTTCCATCTAGTGGGTAAAGGGATAAAAATGGTGTATATATATTGATTTGGTACTTATTGAGATTATGGAACAGGTTTAGGCTGACCCTAAAGTGTCTTTAGAAATAGAAATATGTCCATTGGAGGAGAAAAGAGCTAAGGGATAGTAATGCATTCCCTTGGTCACTAGCATAGTGCGTTAGTGTTCAAAGGGTTGTGCTAGTGTCTAAGTGGCAAAATCTAGTGTAGTAGGGGCCTAGATGCCTAGGGGATGGTATGGGACTACCCTTGGTACATTTGGGGATATGTTAGACCTACATGAAGGCTAGATAAAGATCAAAATAGGCCCTAAGATAGGTCTGGAGCTAAGCTAGGGATAGGGTGGTCTCAAGTAACACTCATTGCACTCAAGTGACATTTTATACGACTACAACATGGAAAGAAGTACCCCCTTAGCCTTATACCATTAACTTATCTCATGACCATTGGTGTTTTTTATTTGAATTAGTCAACAAATGGATCCATTTATTTTGGTATTATTGATCCTTAGGCTAAGAAGCCAACCATTGTTGGAGTGAACAAGGATTAGGTGGGATGACAAAATTTAAAGATGAGACTGGGTCAAGGGTTCTTTTTATTGATTCTTTTCTCTTCATCTAATTTTTTGATTTAACATGTCATACTACTGGGGGTAGATGTGTTAAAAGAAGAATAATATTCCCATGTGGCAAGATTTTTTGTGGGTCTAAGTTTGTGTTGGATTTATGTGGAATTTGATTTATGTTGCGAAACTTTGGTTGTTCTTTTGGTTCAAGTGTGTATGGTGGAATTTTTATATGGATTTTTAATTTAATTAAGCTTTAATATTTTTGGATGTTAAGACATTATGTGACTAGCCTTATTCAATTATAATATGCTATGCAACACATTTATTTTAGGGTTTTTATGGGCTAATTTGGACTAGCATGTTTTTTTGTTTATGGGATTTAAGACATTATTCCTTCCAGATTAGAATCTACATAAGTTTTAGGTAGTGGTTGCAAAGTACATTTTGTGTGGGTTTTTAATTAGTTTTTTTAGAAAAGTTTATTTATATGTCTTGTTATATGAGTAGACTAGATCATATATGTGTAAGTTTTTGGATATTAATGATAGGGTGAGGGCCCTCCCAAGCCTCATTTTATAAAAAAAAACCATTTGTGAGATAGTTGAATTAGTGTATGTATTGAAAGATGTTGAAAATAAAAATTTGAGTTAAGAGGCTCAAGATGGGGTTAAGGTGAAAGTCATGCCCTATAAAGTAGACAATGGATATATGAAAGATAATGATGTAGATCAAAAACTTGCCTCATGTAAGGGAGCACTTCCTATGCTTAATAAAGTGGTCATTTCTCAAAGTTATTTTGAAATCATTCTTCCCCATGCTTCTATTTCTTCTACTATTAATTCTTATCTTGCTTCTCAAAATATTATGATTGTTGAACTCAAGTTCTTCAAAATCCTCTACTTACTCCCATGGATTCTAAATTTATTCAAAATGCTTCTAAAATTCTTTTAGTTCAATCATCTATTGTTTCTTTGAAAAATGATTTTATCCCAACTTATTCTGCCATAACTTCTCTCCCAAATCCCAAAATCACAACTATGATGCATACTTTTTGAAACTTAAAAAATAAGTTTAATTTGATATCCCAAGGGTCTCAAAATCTAAATAACAAGGTCACTTCTAATGGTTGCTTATGATGTGCTTGTATACCCTTTACCAATAACATTTGTAGCTCTAAAGTTTGAATTATTCAATGGCAAAAGAGACTCATCCCATGATATTATATATTTTTATACCTTGTTATTAAATTTTTATCATAATGATAAACTATTAACTAAGTTATTTCAAAGTATTTTGAAGGACTATGTGCTTGATTAGTTTTATGCTTTACTTGTGGATATGTGAACTATTTTACAAAAAAATAGTGACTGGTTTCTTAGGTCATTTTTCCATCAATATTGTCATGCAAGTCACCCTTTCACAAATAGATTAAATTAGACAATGAAATAATTTAAATATTAGTGACTATGTGCTTAGGTTGAAGACTATGATTACAAAGATAAGTCGTTAACTTCATAATGGTGAACTTGAAAGCCTCTTTACTCAAATATTAATTCCAATTATTAAGGGAAAAGTGGTTTTAACACTTACCAATATTTCAATGAGATTTTACATGTGGATAGAAAATTTGAGAGGAAATTATGCTCAAATATGGGTCCATCACTCCAACATTTAGTAATTCTAAGTTTCAAAATAAAACAATTTTTTTTGGATAAGGACTTTTGAAATTAGAGCTATGAATTGAAAGTAAGGGTTTTGAGAGGTCCCTCAACCTATTAAAAATTCATAAAGAATATTCAAAAGAGTTAAAAAAATGACCAATATAGATAAAAAAAACTCAAAACATGAAACAACATCCAATGAAAAGATGAATCAACAAGTTATCAACAAACCTGACTCAATACATGAGATAATATCTATAGCCCAGAGTCAAAAAAAATTACAATGGGGTTTTGATTGGATCTTAAAAAATGAAAGAGGGGTTTGAGAGGGTCCTAAAACCTCTTAAATTATCGAGAAGATTCAACATTGGATCAGAGAAATAAATAACTTGAAATGTGTCCCCTAGTAGAAGACCAAACCACATCAGGAAACTATGAGCTAAATGTTAGAAAACATCACCCAACCACAAGCCCAAAAATTGAGAGATATTCAACAGGGCATCATGGAGGTCTATAAAATTTAGGGCTAACAATCCACACCCTTCTATAATCCATTATATGAAACAAGTTATGCCTCAATAAAGGCTCTTGCCAGCAAGGTTGAACTTAAACTGACATAAAATTAACTCCTTCTAGATGAGGATAACCAAAAGAAAGCAAAAAACTAACATGAAACATTCTCATCAAAATATATTGTCTAGATTCAATGAAGAACCCATCTTAGATGATAAAGTTACACCAATAAGAACATTAAACTTGTTCTTGAGGCCACAAAGGACAAAGGTAGATAAAACCCCCAGCTCTAACTAGAGGTAACCAAAACCACTACATACTTCTTGGACCGATCCATAACACTGTAGATCATAAAACCAAACCTGACACTTATGGATATATAATTACAATAACCTAAAAGGACCTAAATTTTTTTATAACAATAGAGATACCTTAGGGGATGGAATCCAAGTGAAAATCTAATGCCATAAAAATTTGAGCTAACTAAAAATAGTAGACTAAGATCTCAAACCTATCTCCAGCCAGGATCCCTGACACCGAGCAGAGCAAACTAATCACATGCCAATAGGAAGACACTCTTTTAGTTGGATCATCATAAAGACAAGTAGTGGATCAAAGAAGGAATGACCTTATAAAATGAGCATCAGGCCCAAAGGAGATTCAAATAGGGAAAGAAGTGGGAATGGGAGTCGAAGTCAGCTCTCAAAATACTTATCTAGATTTAATATATTTTAGGATGAATATATTGTTGCATGTTTGAATTTATTTCATAGTTAAGAGTAATGAATTTCATTTAAACCTAAGAGTAAGAGAGGCTAATAATGTGGTCAATGTTTTAGAGAAATGATTTAATGTGATTCTATTATTTCAATAAAGGGAGCATAGATAATTTACATGATTAATTGAAAGCCCACAAAATGTATTAAAATAATTGATTAATGTAATATTATCACATTACCTCCCATTTTAGATAATTTTATCCTTCAAGACCATTTATTAAATATTGTGACATAAATACATTAGTAATTTACTATAGAATCAAGTGATGCTCTTCCAAGAAATTTATTACCTTGAAGAAAAATATTCAAGGATTTATTGATAACAACCAAATTCAAGTGGAGGGAACAAATAATTTTTTTAATGAATCAATGGCTTCAATGAATCAACATATGAAATATTTATCAACTCTCTTCTAAACCATAATACTTAATCAAAAGATCAAGGAAATGTCCATATGATAGATATAAAGGATGAAATGGAACCACCATAAGTTCCTAATGCTCAACCACTTGATGGGATGATTTGTTGGTTTCAATCTTGTTGATATTATAAATTATATCTCCTAAAATGGATCATTATTCACATGATCTTTCATAGGTGAACATCCACAAGAAAATGAAGGAATTATGGTTGAAAATGGTTCAAGTATCAATCTATACATTGATAAATTTATCAATGGTCTTAGAATATGTATAGAGACTTAGATAATATATCAATAATTATTATGGGATATGATGGAATTATTAGAGAGTTGTTTGGTTTTATTCTTTGGCCAATTATCATGGATTATAAGATAAATTTAACTTGAATTCATGTTGTACCAAATAATGGACCCTATTATGTGTTACTCGAAAGACCATGGATAAATCAAATGAGAGAAATCATTCCACTTTACAGTAGTGTTTAATTTTTTCATAAGAATCAAGTTATTAAATTTACCATGAATGTTTATTATCAACCACAATAATAAGTTCAAAAATTATTCTTATCTGATGAAATACCAAATCACAATTTGTTGATTAAATCCCTAGAAAAAGATATTGAGAGTTAGGAATCTAAGATTAAATATACAAGGGTATGCTTATCATAATTTATTATTAATACACAAATAAAAAATCCTATAACAATCCAATTTTAAAGCTAGCATTCATGTGAAGGATCATACTTCTATGCAAGAAGCACAATAGGTACTACATATGGTGACAATGTGCTATATTTCTTAGAATCATGGGTACCTCGGCACTTTGATTTGACTCCTAATGATACTTATGTTTCAAATTATATATAATATGATGACAACTTTCTTGATTGTGATTGTATCATTGGCTAAATTTTTTAATTGACCACTTATGTTGGCAATTGAATCTTCTCTATTTCCTATATGAAATGTTTTTTCTTGTTTATTTTTTACTAGCATGCTTTCCCCCTTTTGTATATTTTTTGTTTTCCCTATTCATATGTTTAGTTATTGGCTTTGGAAATCCATTTTTCTTCCCCACCTTCTTCTATGTTTAGTTACCCACTTGGGTCATCCTTTACTATCATGTTTCTTCATTCCAATTTTCCATGCACTTTTTTTTACCTTTGTATTTATTTTGATTTTGTTTTAAACTTTGTAATGATTTTAGATATACTTATTTTCATTTTATTTCATAATTTTATAATGTTTTATTACCTTTTATCTAGCTTGCTTATTTATATATTTCTTGACATAATTTATTTTCTTCTAGGTATTATACTTCTTTTACCTCCTATTTTCTCTTCTTGTCCTTTTATGTTTTCACACTCCCCTTTTATATCCATTTTTATATTGTTCAAGCATGTTTCCTCTTATTTTATCCTTTTAATGTTTTTCCTCCGTAATTTTACTTATTTTTTCCCATCCCAAAAGTCTAAGATAACTTCCACAAGATGACAACACTTTTATTTTGGCAACATGTCTCCAAGCACAAAAAATATAATGAAAATGATAGGTTATTACTTAGCCCATTTTCAGCATTGTTATTATTTATTTATTTTCTTTTATGTGATTGGATTATTTCTATGTTTATATCCTATGACATATATTTGGATATGTGTGGCTGACCTATGATGTAATACCCAACCCTCAGTGAGTTAATAATCCCTTTTTTGACTACATCATAGGTGGTTTGTGATCGGTTGGTCATGTTTTTGTAAACGTATTAGTGTGTGATAACTCTTAGACTTTAGTATTTAGTGTTTTTGGGTTTCTTAGTATGGGGTAGTAGTCTTAACCTTGATGCACTTAACATCCTTTAATCTTAAAACCAAGGTAGTTGATAGCAAGCACATGTCATTTATAGGAATATTTGTGGACCTCTTTAGAAGCTATTAGCTATTTTTGATAGTCGACAAAGAAAGTAAGTCACGAATCATAAGGAATGTGATGGTCATTGATGTGATATATAGGAGAAAGGATTGACCCTTGTTAACATAGAATAGTATGGATTATGCATTAATTCATGCATGATTTATTTTTATATCTAAGATTTAGATTATTGCAACATGAGCTAACTATGCCATTGTCAAAACAACCCTTGTGATAACCTCACTTGAGAAATCCATCGAGATGGGAACTTAAATTGTAAGACCAATCAATGAGATGTGTTCAAATTATGTGGATGGCAAGGTAAATTGAGTTTCCTTTTAGTCAAACATATCGAGTAATTGGCATGAAACCATTTTATAGAGCTATATATATATATTTATATTATAACTATTTCTTAAATATAATATATAATGAGAGGATGTAAGAAATAAATTAAAAAAATACAATATTAAAAGTAATATAAAAGGGGGAAGGAATTTTTAACCCAATTAATGCTTACTCCACCATGGATTT
The DNA here is from genome assembly GCA_037957365.1 of Torreya grandis. NCBI lineage: Eukaryota > Viridiplantae > Streptophyta > Pinopsida > Cupressales > Taxaceae > Torreya > Torreya grandis. The sequence goes on from JARHVA010002154.1 coordinate 2,088,951, forward strand.
TTGAATAATTCCATTAATTTTTTTGGTACGTGGGTTCTTTTGTAGTGTCATTAATTAAGGACTTGATCGGAGGTAAGTTTTGACCAATAAATTATTATTAAATAATGAAATAGGAGAGATATCATTAATTGGGAAATATGTAAAAATAAATAAATGTGAATAATAAAGTACTTTAAAATAAAAATAAAACTAAAATAATACTACATTAAAATCTTGGCTATTATGGTGATTGACTAATAAAGGGTGTAGCTATTATGGAATTGAATGAGAAAACCAACAACCACCTTATTAAATAATTCTATAAATATGTCTCAACCAACCAATTCATTTCCAAAACCTACCATGAGGATGTGAAAAGGCATCATGGGAAGGGAAGGAGGTGTTGTAGATAGGAAGAAGAGGAGAAGATTAAGGGAGGATCCAAGAAGAAATGTTATGAAAGACATGGAAGCCAAAAAGGAGTGCCCAACTAGCTGGTAGTCATAGGAAAGTGACTTCATCTCTTCAAATTATAACATCTTAATCAAATTAATATCTAGCTAAGCAATTGAGGAAAAGTATTTTGGTTGTTTTTAATCCTTGTTTGAATGTTATCGTTGTAGTAAAATTCTTGGTTTCCTTGATATATTTTTTTTATGCCAAAATATCTTTAGATCTGCCATTTTGAGACTAAAAAATAAATACTCAACTATTTATCTTACCTTATTATAAATATTTAGAACCCTTGGTATTTTTGTATATCCTGTGGGAAAAAATAAGTATATTTGTTTTCTTCATTGTTTGGGTGGAAGCAACTATTGAATTATTGTGTCCAGCTGTATAGGGCATTTTTGGTGTGATTAGACCCCTTTATGGTATGTTGTGTTGTTTCATGATTTTTTTCTAGATATTTCAACCTTATTGGATTTATGACTTGAAGCCTTGTAATCACAACTACCTGAAACTAAATTTTTTAGGGCATTTTAATGGTTGTTTAATTTTATATACTCATATGAATGGGTGAGGGGTGTGAAAATAATTATGACACCTTTATAAAATCTTTGAGGGTATAAAATAGGAAATTTTATGGGTTTGGTATGAGAAGAGTATCTCAAATTTGGCCTTATGGACTGTATAAACAACACCCAAGTATCCATCCCTGTAGGGAATTTGTATGGTTGTTCAAGTTAGCTTTACTCTAGTGAATTTATTGATAAGTTTGGAAAATTACTAAGGCCTCTTTATTAAATTTATTGATGGAAAAAATAAGGTATTGCATGGGTTAGTAAGTGAGAGGAGTTTTTAGAGACATAATTATTATCTCTATTGATTTGTTAATTATTAGAGCTACAAACACTGAGTGGGGGGGGGGTGAATTAGTGAGCCTAAATAATCTAACTTCAATTATGATCTTTACAAATACTTAATTATCTACCATAAGAATTCATGAAGCATATTCAACATTCATAGCATTGAACATGAGAGATAATGCAAGATCAATCACATAACACATGACATACATGGGAAACCCTCTTAGAGAATAAAACCCACTGAAACATATAATTGGACTACTATCCTATAATAACAAGATCCAATTTATACCATCTACAAATGATCAAGGAACTACAATCCCTATTTAGTGAGATTCCAATCCCACAAGGTGCTGCAACACCTATCTAGCTGAGTGGCAACAACAACCAGACCTTTTATCAAGTATCACCTTATAATGAGGCTACAACCACCTTAGATACTGAGCTACCACAACAAAACCTATGAACAAATCCACCTTTGCACTGGTGTCTTCAATACTTGATGATGGACCTCTACATGTCACTCTTCACCTTTGTTCACACTCAAACAACAAGTGCACCATTCTCCTAACATAATTATGACCAACAAGTCATACAAATAGTCCTCAATCTATTTTTATCTTTAAAACATCCTTAGGGCACTCTACCCCTCCTTTTCTCCATAATCCACACATAATCCTCTCTAAAAACTCTCCCAAGTCTCTCATAAAAAAATATAGAAATCACCATCTTTGATTTCACTATTTATAGAGCAATCTTGATAACCATCACCTTGGTCAACCATTAGACATGCCTTAGCCCTTAAGGCATATTACACATGAAGACACAACTCAATATAATCTTCATATGTTGGAAATAGCATCTATGGGTCACCCTTAAGGAACTACACCTTTTAATTAAGGCCCTTATAGCCCTTATAGGTCTCATGTGAACCCATTCACTCCTTTAACACTCCCTCAAGCAAAATAAGAACACAAGACCACTTTTAAATACATGGGTCCACTCCTTATGTCCCCTTCAACATCCTCAAATGATCATAGTCAACTTATCTCACCTTTGTGTATGCTCAAACTACTCAAATGCAAACCTTATATATAGGAACACCATTACCAAACATACAATAAACTTATTAAGAATTGTTCATAGTCAATATAGATTGATCACACCTCCAAAATCCACATAGATCATCTTCATGGATTCTACAACATGTTTTAATAGCTAATTCATCATGTGACATTGAATCAATATCAATACAAGCTTGAATATCCTTCTCAGGTTACTTGCAGAATAAGCATGAGCACACAAACAACTTATAGGCTCAATATATTTTATTATACTCACTTTCAGATAATTAAATCTATATATCTAGATGCAACTTGGAGTTCTCTACCACTTTCATTTTTACTGCATGAGAAAATTCATCTTTTATTAAAAGATATGGTCTAAATATAGATCTCTAGTTTTTCCTGTGTTAAATTCAAATATTTTAATAACAATAGTCATAGTTAACCTTTGAACACAATGCTCAAATCTCATGGACTCTCATCTTAGGATCAATCTCACACTATCAATCTTATCTAATATTTAACACATAAATCAACAAATTTAAATGTTAAACATCTATTAAATTGACCTCATCTTGTGTAATTTGGGAACTTTGACTCAACGTGCTTCATCGATGTTTGTAGATCAGTCAAGACTTTAATGATCAACTCTCACCATCCAATCAACTATATGAATGCTCACTCATCATTGGATAATTATTTTGTACCTTTGAACCTATCCTCATCTTGTTGCCTCCTAACTCTTTAGAGCAAAATTTCATGGTCGATCTTGCTCAAGCTTTAAAACTTCCAAAAATGACTATGGGGACCCTTTCAATATCATGAGTAGCCATTTTTGCACCTCAATAACTTCTTTTGCACTTCAACACAGGATCTCAAATTTAGATCAGATGATCTCCTTTCATAGGATAATCTAACCACATGAAACACTACTCCTATAACTCTTGTGCATGTGAGATATAATGCCATTAAAGTGCCTTCTCATAAACATCTGTCATAGAGCCAACTATGCCCAAAACTACTTGAGAGGCCAAGTTTGAGCATCCATAACTTTTGCCACACTTTAATGCATGATCTCAAATTTAGTGAAAATGATCTATGATCAAAAATAAATAAACCCATATGATTATATTATATTGACACCTTCACACATGCAATATATAATACCATCAAAGTGCTCACTCAACTCTTTCTACCTCATTGCAAAATTGGCTAAGTACGGGATAACATAGTCATTCTACCTAGGAGCCTAACTTTAAAAATGCATAAATTTTGATGTGCTACATCACATGATCTAAAAATTATCACAAATAAACTACGTATAAAAATGAATAAAAGCATATGATCACCTTCTCTTGAAAAATCCACATGTTTAAGTGATGACCTCATCAACATGCTTAGCTCTTTCTGGCCACTTTGCAAATTTGGCTAAGTATGGGAAAACAATGAAATCTATCTGAGAAGCCAAATTTTCACCCTCATATCTTTGACCATGATTTGATGTATGAATTGATATATAACACATAAAAACTAGAGACTACTATGATCAAAACCATATGACCCTCCCCTTGACTCATTTCCATGTGGCAATGGTGACATCATCAAACTGCCTACTTAGATTTTCTACCACTGGACCCAAAGTGTCTAGATGAAAACTATGATAAACCAGATGAATTCCACTTGTGTACACAAGCTCTTAAAGTATAGATAACATCTTATGGACCTATTTCACATGATCCAATAACTATACTCAAATTTGAACACATTTGATCAGTCAAACTCTAATGATCAACTAAGCTAACATTAAACATACTAGAATAAGCACAATGCACACTTTGTCATTGTCACATAGATTATTAAGGCACTTCATCCACTCAAAAAGACACCTCCATGACACTACCATGATGTCATCATGATAAATCTCCAACAATCTCCCCCTTTTTCGTTGATGTCAATAACCATCATATACACCAATATACAACTCACCTTCTCTCTCTTCAAAGTACTCCTACAACAGGATTTTTCTCCCCAACAATAACTTTCTCCCCATTTGACATAATGACAAAGTGGACACACATTGATCCTGAGGACCTAAAAAGACTAACAATTAGGATTAAACCATCTTAGAAAGATAGTACATACTCCCCCTTACCTTGAACCTGCCTCTTCTTACCTTGACAACATCCTCTTACTCCATGCCAACACTCTCTTCAGCCAAGCACTACAACTAATGAAGAAAAACACACAAAAGTACTAAAATTTGATGTAACTCACCATAAAACATTTGAGAGGGACTCTCCCTAAGAAATATGAGCAATTACACCTTTTGAACATCTTCAAATCTCCACACACCATGAAGGACCACCATGCAGGCTTACTAACCTTCTTTCTCAAGACACTTCCATGATCACCAACTCTGCATCTGCACTATAAAAAAAGAAACATGCAATAATCCAACCTAAGAACATACATTTTGACCCTATACTATAGCTCCTTCACAAACCTCTAGAGCAAGTCTTATGAACATGTTTCTCCCCCTTAACCAAAGACCTATTGATTCATAGAGAAATAAATGACACCCAAGCTTTGTCTTAGATACTCAAAAGTAGCTTTTGACAATGGTTTGGTCATAATATCTGCAAGCTACTCTTTTTTAGGCACATGCTCCAACTTAACACATTTATTAATCACTTGTTCTCTCAATAAATGATATATAATAGGAATATGTTTAGTTTTTGAGTGTATAATAGGATTCTTTGAGATACTAATTGCACTAGTATTATCACAAAAGATAGGACAAGGTCCAATTTGTCTTACCTTGTAATGCTCCATAGTTTGTTTCATCCACATAAATTGTCTAGGCAACTGCTATATACTCAACTTCTATAGTTGATAGAGACACTCAAGCTTGCTTCTTGCTTAGATAAGACACTAAACATTCTCCCATGAAGAAGACCCCACCACTGGTACTCCTCCTATCATCCACACATCCTACCCAATCAACATTAGTATATGATTTTAAAGAGAAATATTTACTCCTAGGATACCATAAACCATATTCTATGGTGACTTTGAGATATTTCAAGATCCTTTTGAATGCTTTCAAGTGAGATTCTCTAGGATCAACTTGAAATCTTCCTAGAAGACCTATTGCTTGTATGATGTCAAGCCTAGATGCAGTAGAGTATAAAAGACTTCCAATCATGGATCTATACAAAGTTTGATCAACTTTTGGTGAGTCATCCAATTTACTTAACTTACATCTTGTGATCATTGGAGTACCCATTGGCTTACACTCCATCATGTCAAACTTATTTAGCATATCCTTGATGTATTTAGCTTGAGAAATGAAAATTACTACATCAAGTTGATTAATCTATAATCCTAAGAAGTAAGACAATTCTCCCAACATTGACATTTCAAACTCAATCTTCATAGTATCTACAAAATCTTTACTCATTTTATCATTATTAGATCCAAAAACTATGTCATGAACATATGCGACAACTATCAATTGATGATTACCTTCTATCTTAATGTATAGATTACTATTAGCTACCCCCTTTTAAAACCTAGAATCAAAAGATACTTATCTACCCTATCATACCAAGCTCTAGGAGCTTGTTTAAGACCATATAATGCCTTCTTTAATTTACACACAAAATCTTGATTACTTGACATGAAGTATCCTTCAGGTAAGTCAATGTATAATTCTTCTTCTAAATTGATATAGAATGCATATTTCACATCCATTTAATATACCTTAAAACTTTTAAAACATGCATAAGCCAAAAAGAGTCTAATTGCTTCCATCCTTCCCATAAGAGAAAAAGTCTCATCAAAATCTATTCCTTCAATCTGAGTATATCCTTTACATACTAGTCTAGCCTTGTTTCTTGTGACTTCTCCTTTCTCATTCATATTTTTTTTGTAAACCCATTTGGTACCTATCACATTTTTATGTTTTGGTCTAGGAACTAAGTCCCATGTTTCATTCTTTTCTATTTTATCAATTTATTCATCCATTGCATCGTTCCAACTTTCATCTTTGCTAGATTCCATAAAAGTTTTGGGTTTAGTCATGGAAAACAAGGCTGATTCTTGTTGATTTTGTTTGATCAATATTCTCCTTCTAGTTTGCAACCTTGTACCAACATTTCCAATAATCTGAGTGATTGGATGATCTTTTTGAATTCTTGTAGATGGAACTTTAATATCTTATCTTTCTTTTTCCTCTCCATCTTCATCATCTATTTGAAAATATAACTTATCATTTTTTACAATAACATTTTGAGTTGAGTCACTTACTTGCAATTTTGGCTTCTTGACTCTACTTGTCGCATCTACTCTTACATTTTAAATTTCAACAATCTTGTGAAGTCTCTTATTGAAGAATTTATAGGTAGTACTAATAGAATAATATCCTAAGAATATGCCCTCATTAGTCTTGAATCAAATTGCTAATATTATCTTCATCTCTTTTGATGAAGCACCTGCTCATAAACACTATATTTTTTTTAACATTAGCCACTCTATTCTTCCATAAATCATAAGGCATCTTATTACCATTTGATCTAATTTGACATCTATTTAGGATGTACACAAAATTATTTGATGCTTCTTCGCAATAGCCATCTGATATTTTTGCATCTTGAAGCATGGTTCCACCCATCTCAACCACGGTCCTATTCTTCCTTTCAACCACACAATTATATTGTGGTGTAATAATAGTAGAGTATTGTCTTATTATCCTATGCTCATCATAAAAATCATCAAACTTATGAGACCAAAACTCACCTCCTCTATCTGATCTCACACACTTGATCTTTGAACCTTTATCATTCTCCACAAGAGCTTTAAATGCCATAATTTTTTCAAAAGATTCTAATTTTTCTTTAAGAAAGAATATCCAAGTAATCCAAGTAAGATCATCAATGATAAGCATGAAGTAACTATTACTTTGAATACTTTGAGTTCTCATATGTCCACATAGATCAATGTGGATAAACTCCAATGGTTTTGTAGTGGAGAATTCCTTGTTCTTGTATCTTCTCTTGGTTTGATTCCCATGAAGACAAGCCTTAAAAAGAGAATGAGGAATCTTAGAAATCTTGGGCATATGCCTTATCAACCCCTTAAAACTGATATTTACTATATTATCAAAATTTATATGTCCAAGCCTTCTATTACAAAGACAGATTTCTTCCAAATGACTCATGAAGCACTTCTCCTTCTGGGATTCATAGAAAACATACATGTTGTTATCTATTTTATTAACCTTTAAAACTAATTTGTTATATAATTCCTTTCTTACTTCATAAACATCATCATGAAAAGTTACAATATTTCATTGCTTACACATTTGGCTTACACTTAAAAGATTATGTTTAAAACCTTCTACATATAAGACATTCTCAGTCTTCATATGACCATTATCCAAACTCATGGTACCTTTTCCAATAATGTTAGCATATTTGTTATCACCAAATCTTACTGCACCTAGGTTGGTCTTCTTTAAAGAGATAAACTTGCTCTTGTCTCCTATAATATGACTTGAGAATCTACTATCTATGAACCATCTCTTTTCCTCACCTTCTTGAGTGTGCAAAGCTGCTTGAACAAATAATGACTCTTTATATTGTGATCTACTTGGATTTTTCTTCTTTTCTTCTTTAGACTTGGTCTCCTTAAACCATTTGATAGTGTCAATGACTTGTATATACTTTTTCCAAAAGGCTCTATTGTAGTTCTTGGCTATGTGACCTTGTTGGTTACAATTTGAACATATGAGATCCCTTTTGATCTCTAGAAAGAGAGCAAAATCCTTATATCTATGACCAAAATAATTTTAGGAGAAGCAATACCCATTGAATACTTTGTTCATGTTTGATCCTCTTTTCTCTTGAAAATTACCCCTTAATATATTTTCATTCTTGATCCTTTTGATGGAGCTAAAATCCTTTTTGTCCTTGGATAAGAACACATCTAAGTAAGTTAAGACCTTATTTTCACATTGTTCCATCCTTTGATTGAGACCTTTATTCACCATGACCTACAAATTCTTGATAGTTGCTCCTAGATTTTGCACTACATTATTAACTTCTGATAAATTAGAAACTAGATTGTCTTGAAGCCAAGCCATAACCTTTTTATCAACCATTGTACCTTTGATCACTTTCAAGATACTAAGCCTTTACCAAAGGACCCCACTCTGATACCAATTATTAGAGGTACAATCACTGAGAGGGGGGTGAATCAATGAGCCCATATAATCTAACTTTAATTTTGATCTTTACAAATACATAATTAACTACCCCAATCATTCATGAAGCATATTCAACATTCATAGCAATGAATAAGAGAGATAATACAAGATCAATCACATAACACATGACATACCTGGGAAACCCTCTTGGGGAATAAAACCCACTAGAACCTACAATTAGACTACTATCTTATAATAACAAGATAAAATTTAGACCATCTATAAATTATCAAGGAACTAAAATCCCTATCTAGTGAGACTCTAATCCCATAAGGTGTTGCCACACCTATCTAGCTGAGCTATAATAACCAGACCTTTTAACAAGTATCACCTTACAATGAGGCTACAACCACCTTATATTTTGAGCTACCACAACAATACCTATGAAAAAATCCACCTTTATACTGATGTTTTCAACACTTGATGATGGACCTTTGTATATCACTCTTCACCTTTGCTCATACTAAAATAATAGGTGCACGATTATCCTAACAAAATTATGAATAACAACTCATAAAAATAGTCCTCAATTTTTTATGCTCTTAAACACATATTCAAGGCATTCAACCCCTCCTTCAATCCATAATCCACACATAAGCCTCTTTCAAAACTCTCCCAAGTCTCTCACATAAAAATCTAGAAATCATCATCTTTGATTTCACTATTTATAGAGCAATCTTGATAACCATCACCTTGGTTGGACATTAGACATGAATTAACCCTTAAGGCATATTACATATAAAGATACAAATCAGTACAATCTTCATAGGTCAGCCATAACATCTATGGGTCACCCTTAATAAACTACACCTTTTAATTAAGGCCCTTGTAGCCCTTATAGGTCTCATGTGAACCCATTCATTCCTTTAGCACTCCCTTGAGAAAAATAAGAACATAATACCAATTTTAAATACATGGTTCCACTCCTTATGTCCCCTTAGAAATACTCAAATGATCATAACCAACTTAGGTTACCTTTGCATATGCTCAAATAACTCAAACACAGACCTTATACATAGGGACACCATTACCGAACATATGATCAACTTATTAAGAATTTTTCATACGTCAATATAGATTGATCACACCTCTAAAATACTACATAGATCATCCTCATAAATTATATAACATGTTCTAATAGCTAATTAATCATGAGATATTGAAGCATTATCAATACAAGCTCGAATATCCTTCTCGGGTTACTTGCAGAACAAGAATGAACACATAGTGAATTTTTAGGCTCAATATATTTAATTGTACTCACTTTCATATCTTCAAATATATATATCTAGATGTGCCTTGTAGTCCTCTATCACTTTTATTTTTACTACATGAGAAAATTTTTCTTCTATTGAAAGATATGGTTGAAATACAAAGCTCTTGTTTTTTCTGTGTTAAATTTAAATATTTGAATAACGGTTACAGTTAACCTTCAAATACAATGCTTAAATCTTGTGGACTCTCAGCTCAGGATCAATCTCACACCATTGATATTATACAAGATTTAACACATAGAACACCAAATCCAAATGCTAAACATAAATTATGTCGACATCATCTTATGTAATCTAAAAACTTTGACTCAACGTGCTCCATCAATCTCTATAGATTAGTCAGGACTTTAATGATCAACACTCACCATCCAATCAATTGTATGAATGACTACTCACCACTAGATCATTATTTTATACCTTTGAATCTATCCTCATCTTGTTTCCTCTTAAATCCTTGGAACAAATGTGCATTTTGGATCTTGCTCAAGATTTAACACTTCCAAAATGACTAAGTATGGAGGATGCATGATTAGCCATTTTTTCACCTCAATAACTTCTTTTGTGATTCAATATAGGATCTCAAAGTTGGACCAAATGATATAATTCCATAGGATAATCTAACCATATGACACACTACTCTTGTAAATCTCATATGTGAGAGATATAACAGCATTAAAGTGCCTTCTCATAAACATCTGTCACAAAGCCAACCATGTCCAATACTGCCTAAGAGGCCAACTTTGAGCATCCATAATTTTTTTTGTGCTTTAGTGCATGATCTCAAATTTAAAAAAAATTATCTATGCTCAAAATTGAACAAACCCATATGATCAAATTATCTTTAAACCTTCAAATGTTCAAGATATAACACCATCAAAGTGATCACTTGGCTCTTTCTGCCTCATTGCAAAATTGGCTAAGTATGGGAAAACATAGTCAATTGATTGGGAGCCCAACTTTGCAAATGCATAAATATTGATGTGCTACATTGCATGATCTAAAAATTAGCACAAATAAATTAGGTCCAAAAATTAACAAACCCATATGATTACCTTCTCCTAAAAAATTGACATGTGTGAGTGCTGACCTCATCAACATGCTTACTCAACTTTTTTTGTTCACTTTGTAAATTTGGCTAAGTATGGGGAAACAATGAAA